>CM077189.1:33410025-33690025 GCA_039654105.1 Coreius guichenoti | reverse complement strand
AAACATGATTTTTAATAATAATATTATTATAATTTTTTTTTTAATGTGGCTCTTTTGGAAAAATGCATTAACCAAAAATTAACCTGCCGTAGGGTGTCCCATTCATCATTTTAGGTTTCAGAAGGGTGCGAGCGAGCGCCCCCTTTTGCGGCCGTTATGCGCCCTCGATGCGCACTTCATCTGAGCCCGCAAGTTCGCGAGCTACGCAGAGGACTTTACCCAGCAGTCAAAGCGGCATTACGTCACAAAAGTGCAGAGGAAGACCGTGAGGGTTTAGGGTGCCATTTGGGATCCAGCCTTTGTGGTGTGTTATGGTAAGAGGTGGGACATTTCCCAACATGCTGGAAGCGCTTGACCAATCACAACACACTGCTCCAGCCGACCAATCAGAGCACGTTGTGCTTTTCAGAAGGCGGGGCTTCATAGAGACAGGAACTAAACAGAGCATTACTGACAGACTGGGAAGAGAGGAGCTGCAACAATGGAGAATATGAGGAAATAATCAACATTCCTGCTCTAGAGCCCAAAAACAACATGAAACCGTTAAAAAGAAGTGATTTGCAGACTTCTAAATATTACAATACATCACAGGAAAACTAAGTGATTTATTTACCTAGAGGTGATGATAAGAGCAATAACATCACCGGTGTGAGATTTAGTCAAAACTGAGACTGTTTTGTGATAGTCTTCAGTTAGAAAGAGCCATGAATCATAAATAAATCATAAGCCATTGTTTTACAGCAAAGTGTTAATGAATTTATCAGCTATTCATTCATAAACTATTTTGCTGTAAAATGTGAACATGATGAAGTGATGAAGCTACATTAAAGCTGCATATTTTCCAGCTATTATATGTTAAAAACCTAAGAAATTATTTTAAATTGTGTTTTTGTTTGTGTGACATCCACATCTTTCACTGCTGTTCATCGGTTCACAAATGGCAGAGTTTGAAGATTATGAAAGCGATGAAAACACTGCTGTGTGAATGATATTGAAGAGAATAAATCCTCATCTCAGATTGTGCCGGTGTTTGTACCTCCTGAGCTCCTGGTTTGGGTCTGACGGCCAGCTGTGGATCCGGAGCGCTTCTGAGCTTCTCGCTGAAAGACGCTCCTGTTTCTGCCACCAGGCCTGGAGGAACACATTACGCTCACATTTACTCACTGTCACTGAACATACATGATGAACTACAGGATCACAGTGTGCTACATATTACAAAATACTGTGTTTTTTTGCATTACATAGAGTTTAAGGGAAGAGTGTAAGTATAAATCACAATCCAATTTTCATTTTATGGAATAGAGCAGCTCAGACACAAACAAACAAACAAAAATTAACTAACTAACTAACACCACCGTATGACCAGCTGGTGCCTCCCCAAAGGCCCATCACCTACAGGCGAGTGGAAAGCCACAATGGCAGCCACGTACACCTTAAGTGTGGACAGGGTAAGACCAGCAGAGAAGCGATCTTGGAGGAACTCCAGCACTGAAGCCACCGGGCAGTTAACTGGGTCCACACCACGCTCTCTACACCAAGTGGTGAAAACATTCATGGAGCTCTGGAACGGAGTATGGTCTCGACCACTCCACCCTCGGGGCCAGACCCAAAGTTTCCATAACTCTGGCCAGGGGTGAAATATTGAGCCCCCTGCCTGAGGCAGCAGGTCCCTCCTGAGGGGAATCTCCCACAGAGGGCCTGCCAGGAGTGAAATGATGTCTGCAAACCAAACTCGGGCCAGCCACAACAGGGCTACTAGAAATAGACTGATCACCCTCTTGTCGGACCCTTTCCAGAACTCCTGGGAGCAGAGCATTCGGGGGAAATGCATACAGGCGCCACCTCGGCCACGCCTGCACCATGGCATCCAGCCCTAGCAGTGGACAGTGGGTCATCTCCTGAGATGCAAACAGATCCACCTCCACTGGGCCGAACTTCCCGCATACTGACTTCACCACCTCAGGCTGAAGTCTCCATTCCGAAATTCTGGTCCCCAGGGACATACATTGCTCTGAGAGACAACCGTTTCCCCTGGGACCACAGGAGGATGTGATGCGCCAGTCTTGATTGAGGGCGCGATCTCAATCATCACTGTAGGGGTCTCATGTGCAGGAGGCCAAAAGGTATTAAGTTAGACGCAGCTGCCATGAGCCCCAACAGCCTTTGAAACTGCTTTACAGTGATGGCGCGGCCTAGCTTCAAACTGGACACCATCGCCAGGATGAACTCGATCCGTGCAGGAGACAATTGTGCCCGCATCGTTGTCGAGTCCCACACCACCCACAGGAACGTGGTTCTCTGGGCAGGCGTCAACACGCTTTTCGCGTGTTGAGTCTCAACCCCAAGCTCTGAATGTGACCAAGGACGACATCTCAATGCCGAACTGCCAGCTCTCGAGACTGGGCTAGTGTGAGCCAGTCGTCGATATAATTCAGCACACGAATGCCCTGGAGCCTCATCGGGGCCAGGGCTGCATCCATGCACTTGGTGAATGTGCGAGGGGAGAGAGCTAGGCCGAACGGAAGAACCCGATTTTGGAACGCTTCGCCCCCGAAAGCGAACCTTAGGAACTTCCTGTGAGAAGGAACGATGGAAACGTGGAATTATGCGTCCTTCAGTTCTCGGATCTAGGGCCGGATTGACGAACTTAAGAAAGAAGTTAAGAAAATTCTTAAGAAGTTCATAAGAATGTTCCTAAGTGCAATTCTTGAAAAAATCTTAAGTTCTCAAATATTTTCTTAAGAACATCTTATTTTTTAACTTAAGAAGAAAATGAAAGTTGTTATTTGGTGTTATTTTAATGAAAGGCGGGTATTGCTGAAGACTCGCTGAATGAAAAACACCTCAAAGCCCATCTTTTTGCGCTGCCTGCAGATTACCGTAGATATCATAATAAGCGTGCAGACTATTTTCGTCGTGACTGGCTTGATGGGATCACAGCGTTGTGTTTTTAACGCGCCGTGTGATTAAAATCGTTATTTTAAAAGAGCCTGTCTCAAGATGCAGCGGTCTTTCCCATTCATTTGCGCTCGGCCTTTCTTGCGCTCTCGCTAGAGTGAATGCGTCCGGTATCTGTGTGTGTGTGTGTGTGTGTGTGTGTGTGTGTGTGTGTGTGTGTGTGTGTTGTGCTGCCTCGCTAGTTCTAGCTTGAGTGAGTGCGTCATATACGTGTAAATGATCGATCCGTGTCATTTCAGAGTACTCATCCATATTCATGGTACTATTAGTAATATATATTATATTTAGCTAGCTACTGTTATGCTGTAATGGTTAATATTTAAAACAACCCAATCAATTCATTAAACATCTTACATGTGGGTATTTAAGATAGGTTGGAGATTATCCTAACTTTAAGAAGTTATTTACGATGATTTTTAAGAACATTCTTTTTGGGAATATGAATACTTCTTAAATGTTATCTTAAGAGCAATCTTAAGAAAAAAAGATAAGAACATTCTTAAGAAAAGTTTTTGAGAATACAAAATATTCTTATCTTTTTTTCTTAAGTTTGAAAATAAGAAGAAATTGGCAGTTAAGAAGAATTTTATTCTTAAGAATGTTTTGTGAATCCGGCCCCTGATTTGACTCACGGTGATGGGAATAGTGAGAATCTTGAACCTAGAGAGCATCGGAGCTGGCAGATGAAGACTGAGAAAGTGCCAAAGCGGTCTCAGGTCCTTCTACCAGCTCCATCTGCGAGCCCCACGATCTGAGCACTCCCAATGGTAGTGCTTCACAGCCCCCTCAAGAGCTGCCCAGGCGTGCTGTGCTCCCAAACAGAGCACACACAGCTTGTGTGTGTCCCCAACCGTGATGTATCTTGGGCAGGGATGCACACACGCTTAAACTGCTCACTCGCCATAATATTTCAGTTTTCACACTTTGTATATCACGCCTAACTAACAAAGTTTTTCGAACTGAAATGACACACAACAGCAGTTTCACAACACACAGAGCAAAAAGCGAACTACATTTGGTGCCGGTGTCTCTTTGTAGCTTCCGTGTATGCCGTCACATACTACGGCATGATGCAGCGCCAATCAGGATTGGATTCGTTTCATACGTACTTCAGACGTGTCGACGCAGTGCGAGTTCCCTCGAAAGGGAACTATAACTTTTATGGTGCTTTTTTTCTCCATTTTAGAGATTTGATTTGAACTATAAATCACAATCCAATTTTCATTTTATGGAATAGAGCAGCTCAGAAAAATAAATAAACAAACAAAACTCTTACGGAGCGTTTAACTATAATCAATCTAATCCATATGAAGAAGTGTTCATGAAGTTTGCAATCTTCATTTCACTACCATCACCAGTTCATTTGTAAATTTCACAAAAGCACGTTCTCACGTTTTCACGTTGACTGGAGAAATCCATCATTTTCCAGTTGTTTCATAATATGAAGTCGTTTCATATGATTAATAGCTGCTACTTGATAAACCCAAAACTTTGTGATGAGATCGGATTTCATGACATGTAGACTCTCCACTTTCCAAATCAAACATGAAAAGTCCAAAAACTGGGTCTGTCACACAATATTTATTTATTTATTTATTTATTTTGGTGTGATGATAATCAACATTGCTTGATGATTTTAAACGCTTATTCTGAGAAGTTATAGTTTAAAAAAATCATCTTTCAGACCAAGAGTGATATTCCTCTGATGTCTTCACTACACAATGCTCCAGTGAAATACGGTCCAGCCGCAGCAGACGCGTCTCACATGCATTATGGCATTGAAAAGCAACAGAATAATGAGAAGCAGCCACTGAAGGCCAGCATGAGAAGATACTGCGACTTCATTTGAATGGCTTATTGAACCGAGCAATTTCCTTATGAGAGGATGCAGTGAAACGTATCCACAGGAGACCAACTGATGTCATGTGATATTAGAGGCCAGCGCTGCTTTGCCTTATTAAATCATAGACAAAAGCGAACAGACTCAAAATATGGTACCAGCATAGCTTACAAAGCATTGCTCTGGCATGGCTGACCTTTCGTAGGAGTGGATGGCTCTATCGACATAATAGGCATGAGCTCACACTCACACAGTGACGGACGTTCAGTGTGTTAAAAGATGCCACAGCGTGTTACGCTTTCTCAGAAGTTGCTTCATCTCGTGTGACAGACTAATGAGGCTCTACAGCAACTACAGCAAAGTTTCTCTTTCTGCTCGCAGCCGCTGCGTCATCCTCTGAGACGCCGGACGTCCACTCGACGGTCAATATAGTCCAGATTACACAAAGAGTCAAGATGGGCATTTGAGTTTCATATGTCAGATAGATTTCTGATACTCTATCATTTAAAAAAATATATATATTATTTAAATAATAAAATTATTAAAATTATGCAATCATAATAAAATTAAATTATTTTAATTATGTTATTATAATATGCAAATTAAATAAAATAAAATAATTTAAGTAAATTTAAACAAATTCATGGAAATGCATTTAAGCAAATAAATGCAAGCAAGCAATCAATCAATAAATAAATCAATACATTTAAGTAAATTTAAATGCTTATAAACTTATATGAATTTAAACAAATAACATTTAAATGCATTTAAACAAAAAAAAATTTCAATGCATTTAACCAAATAAATGGAAATGCATTTGAACACATAAATAAATACAGGCAAATAAATAAATATAAATAAATAGCTCATGTGACTGGCTCATAACTAAAGGATTCCAGCATGCAGGTTGTGTACTCATATTAATATTATGCCAGTCACACTAATGGGAATGCTAATGGCTCTCTCGAGGTATTACAGACGTCCTGGTTTGTTCTCCTGTTCAAGCAAACGCAGCAGAAACACTGTTATCACTGCAGCACCTCTAACGGCCAGCAGCGTAATAAATAAATCATGACAAGCGATTAAAATCTAGCGGCAGATGTAATGAAAATGGACTTGCGCTGACGTGAGCACGGGCCGCTGTCCATCCGGTGGGCTGGTGTCAGAAGACCAGCGGTAATTACGGCCTTCAGTTACGACTGATCGCCGGTTTCATTGCGCGGGGCTTCGTTTCTTTATGACTGACTCGCGACAAGATGTACCACGGAATAATGAGGCCGACGCGAGTGTGAACGCATGATAAATCCGTCTAATGGCTCATAATCTAATAGAGTTTGGGAAACTGATTTAGACCACATCCGTCATGAACTCAATCACTCGCATCCTGATAAAAAGGATGAGGCAAACATTTCACACAGGCAAACATTTGTGTCTCGGTATATCTGAGAGGAGACAGCATTTCAGACTAGATCAGACCTCTTTTACTGTTTGCAACACATGTTGCTTCTGTAAAGTGCAGTGGATCTGCCATAATACAGAATCAAAAAATCATGCATTCACACACAAGCACTGCTCAACTGTCATTTCACAAAATTTTTGTCATTATTCACTGAAATGAGCATGCATAAATATACGTGAATTGGCAAGCATTACTGTGTTTTAGCAGTGCACGTGTGTGAATGCACACATATACACTATATGCCAAAAGTTTCGGGACGCCTGCCTTTACATGCACATGAACTTTAATGACATCCCATTCTTAATCCGTAGGGTTTAATATGGAGTTGGCCCACCCTTTGCAGCTATAACAGCTTCAACTCTTCTGGGAAGGCTTTCCACAAGGTTTAGGAGTGTGTTTATGGGAATTTTTGACCATTCTTCTAGAAGCGCATTTGTGAGGTCAGGCACTGATGTTGGACGAGAAGGCCTGGCTCGCAGTCTCCGCTCTAATTCATCCCAAAGGTGTTCTATCGGGATTAGGTCAGGACTCTGTGCAGGCCAGTCAAGTTCCTCCTCACCAAACTCGCTCATCCATGTCTTTATGGACCTTGCTTTGTGCACTGGTGCGCAGTCATGTTGGAACAGGAACGGGCCGTCCCCAAACTGTTCCCACAAAGTTGGGAGCATGAAATTGTCCAAAATGTCTTGGGAGTTCCTTTCACTGGAACTAAGGGGCCAAGCCCAACCCCTGAAAAACAACCCCACACCAT
Source organism: Coreius guichenoti (assembly GCA_039654105.1). Taxonomy (NCBI): domain Eukaryota; kingdom Metazoa; phylum Chordata; class Actinopteri; order Cypriniformes; family Gobionidae; genus Coreius; species Coreius guichenoti. The sequence continues at coordinate 33,683,017 of CM077189.1, read as the reverse complement.
AATCCCCCCTCCACCAAACTTTACACTTGGCACAATGCAGTCAGGCAAGTACCGTTCTCCTGGCAACCGCCAAACCCAGACTCGTCCATGGGATTGCCAGACAGAGAAGCGTGATTGGTCACTTTAGAGAACACGTCTCCACTGCTCTAGTCCAGTGGCGGCGTGCTTTACCCCACTGCATCCCACGCTTTGCATTGCACTTGGTGATGTAAGGCTTGGATGAGCTGCTCGGCCATGGAAACCCATTCCATGAAGCTCTCTACACACTGTTCTTGAGCTAATCTGAAGGCCACACGAAGTTTGGAGGTCTGTATCTATTGACTTTGCAGAAAGTTGGCGACTTCTGCGCACTGTGACCCTCAGCATGCGCTGACCCCGCTCTGTGATTTTACATGGCCTACCACTTCGTGGCTGAGTTGCTGTTGTTCCCAATTGCTTCCACTTTGTTATAATCCCACTAACAGTTGAGCGTGGAATATTTAGTAGTGAGGAAATTTCAGGAATGGACTTATTGCACAGGTGGCAACCTATCACGTACCACGCTTGAGTTCACTGAGCTCCTGAGAGCGACCCATTCTTTCACAAATGTTTGTAGAAGCGTCTGCATGCCTAGTGCTTGATTTATACACCTGTGGCCATGAAGTGATTGAACACCTGAATTGTGTCCCAATACTTTTGGCAATATAGTGTACTATTCAAAAATACAGTAAAAACAGAAATATTACAGAATATTTTTGCAGTATAAAATTGCAATGGATGTAGCCAATTTGAGTGTCTCTTCTCCCAATTAACAAAAGATCATTGTCAGGATTAATGCATAATAAGAATAATTTATAAACCCTTCAGATTTAAGGGAATCCAACAGAGGATGCAAAGTCTGACGTCTATTACAGAAAGCGATCTTGATTCAAGTCTCATGTGTGTGTGTTTGATTCTGGTAACAGGACGCTTCAGATGGGACTGTAGAGCGACTGACACACACTCATGGGGGGCTTTTAAACGACCCTCTCCATCACATCATGTTAACATGATCAGATTGAAGCATCTGTCTGAATTTCGGTACAAAAGCAAACAGACATCATTAGAGGAGTAAAACGAGCTTCCTCTGAATGACCGGATCGATGCGGGACGTCAGAGAGACAGAGGCGACGGCGGCTGAACTGAAGGACAGACAGTGATTCAGATATTCTGCTCAGTTAGAAAAGCATCGCATCGCTCTGTTCGTCTGGGGTGCTAAATATAACAATTTTGCCAGATTTAACTAAATAAACATTTAATAAAATATTAAAATGTCTCATTTATATTAAGTATTTTTCTTGCATTAGTACTTATAAATAAAACAATAATATAATAAAAAAATAATAATAATTAAAATAAACAAAATAATAAAATAAAAAATGAACTATTACCAATATGAATCAAAAATCTATTTCTATTATATACAAAAAATATTGTATAATGCAAATGAGTGAAATCTCTGGGCAGTGTAGTCCAGCATATGGATTTATATTTAACATTTAAACTTAAAGTTTACATTTAATTTAATTGTTAATAGTTTTTTTTCATTAAAATACATAAAAACAAGACATTAGAAACAGCATTATTTTATAAAATGTGAATTTGGTAAATCTTCTTTCAACTTGTAAACAATATAAATAAAATAAATAAAACCACATAAAATAATATAATAAACTATTACATATAAATTTTAAATCTATTTTTGTCCAAATTTGTCTAATTTTAAATAAAAATGTTAAATTAAAAAAGTCTTGAATGTTAATTAAAAAAATGTAAATGTTAATTACATTTAATGTTAATGACTTATATATTATTAATTAAATTAATTTAGATATTCATATTTTAATTAAAATACATAAAAATTAGACATTTTAAATGGCATTTTCTTATAAAATATGAATCTGATAAATCTACCTTCAACTAGAAGATCTAATGATGACATGTAAACAACATAAATTAAAAAAATAAAAATAAAATTACATAAAATAAAATATTACATATAATAATAAATCTTAAATCTATTTTTGGCCAAATGTAAATATTACAACTAATTTCTTTTTTTTTTTTTTAAACAATATAAATACAAAATAAATTACATAAAATAATAATAAAAAAAACCCTATTACATATAAATCTTCAATCTATTTTGTCCAAATGTAAATATTACATCCAACTTTAAATTAAAAAAAAAAGAAAAAAAACTTGAACATTAATTAAAAAATGTAAATGTTAATTACATTTACATTTAATGTTAATTACTTATATATTAATATAATTAATTTATATATTCATATTTTAATTAAAATACATAAAAATTAGACATTCGAAACAGCATTATCTTATAAAATATGAATCTGATAAATCTTCCTTCAACTAGTAGATCTAGAAAATAATAATAAACATTACATATAAATCTTAAATCTATTTTTGTCCAAATGTAAATATTACATTTAGCTTTAAATCAAAATGTTAAATTAAAAACAATCTTGAATGTTAATTAAAAAATTAATTAATGTTAATTACATATGCATTTAATATGTTAATGATTTATATATTAATATAGTTAATTCATTAATTCATATATTCATTAAAATACATAAAAATTAGACATTTGAAACTGCATTATCGTATAAAATGTGAATCTGGCAAATCTTCCGTTTAACTAGTAGATCTAGTGATGACATGTAAACTAAGGTTAATAGTTGGTCTCTATGGGGGCTGAGGATTGACCAATCAGACGACAGGACCAGAATGATCTGTGTTATGATTTAGTAATAAGTAAAAGCTGTAGGTACCGTGCAGAGCTCTGTAAGCGCAGCCCAGACAGGCCGAGTTTGGCACGTCGATGGTGTAAACCGGAGCGTTGAAGACATCAGACAGCACCTGTAGTGTTGAGAAGACACGTCTGATCATGAGGCCTGACATACTGATCATGGGGATATTACACACGTAGACATGCTATATAAGGTTGATGCTGATACATACCTGTAAAATGTCCTTGTTGGATGACGCTCCTCCTGTGGCCAGCACTCGTGTGCCCCGAACTACAGGAGAGAGTTAAATATCATCATAAACTACAGTTACTGCCTGTGACAACTAGCCCCGGACGACACTAGATTAACAGAAAGATCATAACAGAAGAGCTATGAGATGTTTTTCTCTCTGTGTGTGTGTGTGTGTGTGTGTGTGTGTGTATGAACCATGCCAGACATCAGTCATATTTACACTGTCATCAACGGCTGCAATGAGACATAAAACATTATGTTATGCTAATTAAAGCATAATTCAGCCTGTATAAAGCATATAAACAAATGTTATGCAATAAAATGGCACATAAAAAGGAAAATCACTGCAGATCCAAAACATTAAATTATTGCACTTGTAAAATTTACCATGAGGAACAGATCTGAGATCAATAAACTGCCTCTAGAGAACATTTACCTGATAATCAGACAGAAAGTGATGGATATATATATATAAAACAACAAAACAACACATGCAGTCGATCTGTGTTTCATACTTCATAAGCATAACCAAACAACACTGCAGGTGTTTTCTGGAGTAGTCTCTGGTTTGGCTCTTTCCCAGCATTCCTGCATTTCCTCCGCATAAAAAGACTGACGGAATGATTAAGATCAGCCTCATTTGCATTCATTAAATATTCATGACACTCGCTCCTAAGAGCGTGTGCGTTTCTACGCATTTCTCCTCATGCACACACACGCTGAGACCTACAGGTGCTGCTGAAGACGGACACACACACACACACACACACACAATGTACATACACACGACCTCACTGTATAATCCAGCGTTTATCAGCATCTATTGTGTTACTCCTACACATGAATATAACATGATCCTTAGAAAGAAAGCAAGCAAGCAAGAAAGAAAGATAGAATGAAAAAAAACAAAGAAAGAAAGAAAGAAAAACTAAGAAAGCAAGAAAGAGAAAGCAAGAAAGAAAGCAAGAAAAAGAAAGATAGAAAGAAAAAAGCAAGAAAGAAAGAAAGCAAGCCAGGGTATATTTCCATAAAATAGTAAGACCTGCACATAATTTCCATAATAATAATAATAATAATAATATTATTATTATTATTATTAATACATTTTGATGAATATTAAAAGCAAAAATAAATGTAAACATAAATCTTACTTATAAATTTAAATATAAATGCAACTGAAGTATACATAATTTAAATGTGAATCAGTAATGCCTTCCATTTGGATTTATAATTAACATTCTGATGATTAAAATTTACATTAAGCTTTTATATTTAAGATTTAGACATTTTTAAATATTTAATACATATACAGATATTCAACAGAATAATTACAGCCTCAGAGCAGCAATATCCTTATGATGAATTTAGTGAGAGCTCTGCACATATGAGTCAAAATAACCTGTGTGAGGGGGTGTGGGGATGATCTTCATCATCATCATCATCGCTGGGGGACATGAGCTATTCACATACAGTAGACACTCATTCAGGAGTGAAAAAAGCAAAGAATGAGAAGAACCTTAAATACGTGTAAACTACAATAAAAAAAAAAGACAGATAAGATGGGTTTCAGCAGGCTGCCATGTGGTTGCTAGGGTGTTGCTATGCAGTTGCTAAGGTAATATACAGTGGGGAGTGCAGGTTTTCCTACTTACAAAGCATGTAGAGGTCTGTAATTTTTATCATAGGTACACTTCAACTGTGAGTGACGGAATCTAAAACAAAAATCCAGAAAATCACAATGTATGATTTTTAAATAATTAATTTGCATTTTATTGCAATGCCATAAGTATTTGATCACCTACCAACCAGTAAGAATTCCGGCTCTCACAGACCTGTTAGTTTTTCTTTAAGAAGCCCTCCTGTTCTTCACTCATTACCTGTATTAACTGCACCTGTTTGAACTCGTTACCTGTATAAAAGACACCTGTCCACACACTCAATCAAACAGACTCCAACCTCTCCACAATGGCCAAGACCAGAGAGCTGTGTAAGGACATCAGGGATAAAATTGTAGACCTGCACAAGGCTGGGATGGGCTACAGGACAATAGGCAAGCAGCTTGGTGAGAAGGCAACAACTGTTGACGCAATTATTAGAAAATGGAAGAAGTTCAAGATGACGGTCAATCTCCCTCGGTCTGGGGCACCATGCAAGATCTCACCTCGTGGGGCATCAATGATCATGAGGAAGGTGAGGGATCAGCCCAGAACTACACGGCAGGACCTGTCAATGACCTGAAGAGAGCTGGGACCACAGTCTCAAAGAAAACCATTAGTAACACACTACGCCGTCATGGATTAAAATCCTGCAGCGCACGCAAGGTCCCCCTGCTCAAGCCAGCGCATGTCCAGGCCCGTCTGAAGTTTGCCAATGACCATCTGGATGATCCAGAGGAGGAATGGGAGAAGGTCATGTGGTCTGATGAGACAAAAATAGAGCTTTTTGGTCTAAACTCCACTCGCCGTGTTTGGAGGAAGAAGAAGGATGAGTACAACCCCAAGAACACCATCCCAACCGTGAAGCCTGGAGGTGGAAACGTCATTCTTTGGGGATGCTTTTCTGCAAAGGGGACAGGACAACTGCACCGTATTGAGGGGAGGATGGATGGGGCCATGTATCGTGAGATCTTGGCCAACAACCTCCTTCCCTCAGTAAGAGCATTGAAGATGGGTCGTGGCTGGGTCTTCCAGCATGACAACGACCCGAAACACACAGCCAGGGCAACTAAGGAGTGGCTCCGTAAGAAGCATCTCAAGGTCCTGGAGTGAAGTCCTAGCCAGTCTCCAGACCTGAACCCAATAGAAAATCTTTGGAGGGAGCTGAAAGTCCGTATTGCCCAGCGACAGCCCCGAAACCTGAAGGATCTGGAGAAGCTCTGTATGGAGGAGTGGGCCAAAATCCCTGCTGCAGTGTGTGCAAACCTGGTCAAGAACTACAGGAAACGTATGATCTCTGTAATTGCAAACAAAGGTTTCTGTACCAAATATTAAGCTCTGCTTTTCTGATGTATCAAATACTTATGTCATGCAATAAAATGCAAATTAATTATTTAAAAATCATACAATGTGATTTTCTGGATTTTTGTTTTAGATTCCGTCTCTCACAGTTGAAGAGTACCTATGATAAAAATTACAGACCTCTACATGCTTTATAAGTGGGCAATCCTGCAAAATCGGCAGTGTGTCAAATACTTGTTCTCCCCACTGTAGGTGGGTTTTAGCACATTGCCATTTAGTTGCTAAGGTGTTGCTATGCAGTTGCTGCTCTGGTTTCAGCATGTTGCGACACAGTTGCTAAAGTGTTGCTATGCGTTTGCTAAGGTAATATACACTATATGCCAAAAGTTTTGGGACGCCTGCCTTTACACGCACATGAACTTTAATGACATCCCATTCTTAATCCGTAGGGTTTAATATGGAGTTGGCCCACCCTTTGCAGCTATAACAGTTTCAACTCTTCTGGGAAGGCTTTCCACAAGGATTAGGAGTGTATTTATGGGAATTTTTGACCATTCTTCTAGAAGCGCATTTGTGAGGTCAGGCACTGATGTTGGACGAGAAGGCCTGGCTCGCAGTCTCCACTCTAATTCATCCCAAAGGTGTTCTATCAGGTTGAGGTCAGGACTCTGTGCAGGCCAGTCAAGTTCCTCCACACCAAACTCGCTCATCCATGTCTTTATGGACCTTGCTTTGTGCACTGGTGCGCAGTCATGTTGGAACAGGAACGGGCCATCCCCAAACTGTTCCCACAAAGTTGGGAGCATGAAATTGTCCGAAATGTCTTGGTATGCTGAAGCATTAAGAGTTCCTTTCACTGGAACTAAGGGGCCAAGCCCAACCCCTGAAAAACAACCCCACACCATAATCCCCCCTCCACCAAACTTTACACTTGGCACAATGCAGTCAGGCAAGTCCCGTTCTCCTGGCAACCGCCAAACCCAGACTCGTCCATGGGATTGCCAGACAGAGAAGCGTGATTGGTCACTCCAGAGAACACGTCTCCACTGCTCTAGAGTCCAGTGGTGGCGTGCTTTACCCCACTGCATCCCACGCTTTGCATTGCACTCGGTGATGTAAGGCTTGGATGAGCTGCTCGGCCATGGAAACCCATTCCATGAAGCTCTCTACCCACTGTTCTTGAGCTAATCTGAAGGCCACACGAAGTTTGGAGGTCTGTAGCTATTGACTCTGCAGAAAGTTGGTGACTTCTGCGCACTGTGACCCTCAGCATGCGCTGACCCCGCTCTGTGATTTTACGTGGCCTACCACTTCATGGCTGAGTTGCTGTTGTTCCCAATTGCTTCCACTTTGTTAAAATATCACTAACAGTTGAGCGTGGAATATTTAGTAGTGAGGAAATGTCAGGAATGGACTTATTGCACAGGTGGCAACCTATCACGGTACCACGCTTGAATTCACTGAGCTCCTGAGAGCGACCCATTCTTTCACAAATGTTTGTAGAAGCGTCTGCATGCCTAGTGCTTGATTTTATACACCTGTGGCCATGGAGTGATTGAACACCTGAATTCAATGGTTTGGAGGGGTGTCCCAGTACTTCAAATAATACCCAAAAATCATCATCATTAATGCCTTCTTACAGGAAAAAAATGCAAAGCACATATACTGTATGTTCAGGGCAGTGAGAATCATACGGATGCACACAGAATGAATTGAATGGCTATTTATTGATCAGTAATGCAAATGCGCTCTGCGTGCATCTCATCCGGCTGGCAGGGTTTTCTCAATTAACAGGCTTCTGATCTGGTGTTTTCATGCATTGGAGCGCACCCATGCGTCTACAGTCTCATTGAGATGTTTGTGTTGAATACAGATCCGTTCGTCAGCCTGCAGGTGCATTATTAATGACTATTGATAGACGGACGACCCTGGTCAGAACACAGCTGACCTTTGGATGAGAGCGAGTTTACATCACACCATCGCCCTGCGGCAACACTAAATGTTAAACCACCTTCGGCACTAATCGACGGACAATGTTTCTGTCTGATAAAAGACTAACCGAGAAACCTCCCACAGGTCTGGAAATATTTGAGTGAATATATGCGGAAGAGATGCTGGGTGCTTAGATTAAAACAACTACAAAACACTTTACAATAAGGTTTCATTAGTTAACACGAACGAACAATGAGCAATACTTCTACAGCATGTATTAATCTTTAATTAATATTATTAAGATTAAAAGTTGCATCTGTTATCATAAGGTAATTTACTAACATGAATATTTTTATTCACAAACATTAAAAAAAGGTTAATTAATGCAGTAAAAAAAAAATTCTACAGCCCAAATCTACAGCATTTACTGAGACTTTCTGATGTCAGACAGTCAAACATCAAAACATGATCGTCTTCATTTACACATCAATGCCGCCTAATGAGTGATCAGAAACTTTGATCTAATATTAATAGTGGAATTCAGGAAAAACATTAAATTCTTTAAAAATGCATGATGTCATGAAGAGTATTTATTTTATTTATATATAAAATAAACTGTCAATCAAAATGTGGGGTCTGTAAGATTTTTTTAATGCGTTTCAAGTCTCTTCTTGCTCACCAAGTCTGCATTTATTTGATCAAAAACAGTAAAAAATTTGAAATATTATTGCAATGTAAAAAGCTGTTTTCTATGTGAATATATAGTAAAGTGTAATTTATTCCTGTGATCAAAGCTGAATTTTTAGCATCATTACTCCAGTCAATTTAATGCTTCCTTGCTGAATAAAAGTGTAAATTTCTTACTGACTTTAAACTTTTGAATGGTATAATATATGGCATAATAATGTTTTATAATGTTATTTCATGTATGTTTAAAAATGATAAAAGAATTACATGATGTTACCCCTCCGAAATAATGTCAGTGACCTAAAAATGGTACTAATTACCTATTGATGTGTAAACACACATCTGCATAAACATGAGCGAATATTAACCATGATTGGTGAAAGTTTTGAGTCGTGCATCTCTGCTTCGGAGCGCTGATCTTCCTCTAACAGCGGGGCGAGCCATGAGCAGGTCAGCCAATAATCAGGGGAACTTCTTTCAGGCGAGGAGTAAATTCCCCGTGCTCAGTGGCTGATGGGATTTTAATTAAAGCGTGTTTGTTTCTGTGGCTCTTGGCAGCCAGAGTCCCGCTTCATCATATAATCACCCGCGCCTCGCTCGCCGCCACACAACAGAGGGCGAGAAATGAGCGCCGCTCACAGAGACACGCTGGCACTTCATATACAGCCTAGAAACTCACAAACGGCACACAGTCGCTGGAGGACATGAGCTATTCACATACAGTAGACACTCATTCAGGAGTGAAACGAGTAAAGAATGAGAAGAACCTTAAATACATGTCTAAACTACAACAAAAGACTGATGGGTTTTAGCACATTGCCATGTGGTTGCTATGGGGTTGCTATGCGGTTACTAAGATAATATAGGTGGGTTTTAACACATTGTCATGTGGTTGCTAGGGTGTTTCTATGTGGTTTCTAAGGTAATATAGGTGTGTTTTAGCACATTGTCATGTGGTTGCTATTGTGTTGCTATGCGATTGCTAAGGTAATATAGGTGGGTTTTAGCACACTGCCGTGTGGTTGCTAGGGTGTTGCTATGCAGTTGCTGCCATACAGTTGCAGAAGCGTTTTTTGTACATTGCCATGTGGTTGCTAAGGTAAAATAGGTGGGTATTAGCATGCAGTTTACAGGGTGTTGCTATGCGGATTCTAAGGTAATACAGATGGGTTTTAGCATTTTGTTGTCTGGTTGCTATGCTGTTGCTGCTGTTTAAGCATGTTGTCATGCGGTTGCTTAGGTAATATAAGTAGATTTTAGCTTGTTGCAATGCAGTTTCTAGGGTGTTGCCATGCAGTTGCTGTTGTGGTTTCAGCATGTTGCCATGAAGTTGCAAAGGTAATATAGGTGGGTTTTAGCACACTGCCATGTGGTTGCTAAGGTGTTGCTATGTGGTTGCTGCTGTAGTTTCAGCATGTTGCAATGTGATTTCTAAGGTAATATAGGTGGGTTTTTGTATGTTGCCATGTGTTTGCTAGGGAGTTGCTATGTGGTTGTTGCTATGCTGTTACTGCTGCCATTTAAGCATGTTGTTGTGTGGTTGCTAAGGTAAAATAGGTGGGTTTTAGCATGTTGCCATGCAGTGTCTAGGGTGTTGCTATGCAGTTGCTGCAATGTGGTTGCTGTTGTGGTTTCAGCATGTTGCCATGCTATTGCTGTTGTGGTTTCAGCATGTTGCCATGCGGTTGCTAAGGTTTTGTTATGCAGTTGCTAAGGTAATATAGGTACCACTAATGATTGAGAGAGATAACTCACTCAAAGACAAGAAGACAACAGTGAGAACATGAGATGGAGATCAGACACTTACTGATCTTGTAGCCCAGCTTTTCGGCATGAACTCGTTTGGCCAAGAACTGTCCTTCAACCAGGGCTCGGATTTCCACCTCGCGGTCAAAGGCTGCTACCTGTGCAAGAGCGAACACAAAGACGGGCTTCAGGTAACCAGAGACCGTTCCTGCTCCCATAAAGCATTCTTTGAGTCTGACGGCAACATTCCCACACATGAGCACTGAGCTGAACTCAAATGACACCGTGAGCCACCCATCAACCTCAGAAATGGGTTTGTGCTTTAACCAGCCCGTGCTGTAATAATATAGATTCCACTTAGAACCAAAAAGGTTTTACAGACAGGAAATGTCTAGTTCTTGTTTAGTAAATCTGTTCTGGGTGCTTGAAACAAACCAGAATCCAAAACACAGAAAAACCTATAAAGAAAACATCAATAACTTTTCTATAGAACCATAAAACTCAGGAACCTGTCAAAGCATGTCATAGTTCGCCTTAAAATCACAGAAATAATGATATATAATAGATTTATAGTTAATAAAATGAAGCCTGTTTTTAAGACCATTAAGATTTTTTCACAGAGATAATATTTTGATGACAATTAAACACAACCCCCAAATTGCCATTACTGTAATGCATATAAATAAATACATAAATAAATATGTAAATAAATACATACTGGCAGACAATTTAAGTACCCAAGTCATTTTAGAGGATATGTTAGGATGTCCACCAAAGAAGAAGCTCTCAGTTACAGAGTTACAGAAATTTTTTTAGTTGTAGCTTTGGCGAAATTTTTACAAAATTCAGAGTGCCCTGTTGTCTTTGTACGACAAGTTTCGTTAAGCTTGGACAGTGCTTTCAGCAACTATAAGTCAACTCATAAAATGGGCATTTAATTGGCCATTTGGGCTAATTAATTAGGGGTTTAAGCACATAGTGCTGAAACCCTATTGTAATTGTTAATTTCCAATGATCAGCATTTTCCCCTAAAAGTGATCGGGCAGATCAAACCGTAAGTCGTAGAGACTTGAAACTTTAAAGGCTGGTAGTACTCGTACATAGTACACCGTCTACACACGTCACCAAGGCTCGCCCCGATCGGTTTGACGGGGGGCGGGGGGGGGTGGGGGGGGGGGTGGCGCTAAGATGGAATCATTGTAATCCTTGGCTCAAGATGGACAAAGTGCACGCGAAGATTCAAAATGTTGGGGTATTTTGGATTGTTTGAAAAACCTACTTTTGTGAACTAGTCCTAGGTTCTTGGTCTGATCGAAACCAAATTAGTGCAGCAAGATTCTCTAAAGTCTGCTTGTCAAAAATTATCATAAAAGTTGAATTTTGATTCAGTCTCTAAGTGCCGCCAAAACATTTGAAGTGGGCGGGGCCACATTTACTAAAATGGCTATAACTCATGAACGGAATGAGATATTTTCACCAAACTAACACCAAAAAAACATAAAAATGGCTATAACTACGCAACGCTAAGTCTGATTAACTTGAAAATTGGCATGCAGCGTTTTTTGTCCAAGGTGCCAAGAGTGCCTTTGAGCACATTCGCGTATCTCGAAAAACGCGGCTGGCGGCGGCCAATGAAGTTTGAGCAGCTATCAGACAAGGTTAAAGGATTAGTTCACTTCAAAACTGATATTTTACTCACCCCCATCTCATCCAAGATGTTCATGTCTTTCTTTCTTTAGCTGAAAAGAAATTAAGATTTTTGAGGAAAACATTCCAGGATTTTTCTCCCCATCACAGACTTCCATGGCAACCAAAATGTTGAAGGTCCAAATCAATGCAGTTTCAAAGGAAGGGCTTCAGAGGCTCTGTGCGATCCTAGACGAGGAATGGGGTCTTATCTAGCCAAACCATCAGTCATTTAAAAAAAAAATTTAAATGAATATACTTTTTTACCTAAATTGCTCATCTTGCGCTGCTCTGCTACGCGCCATGGATTGCGCAATCACGCCGTAAAGGTCACGGTAGACGTAGGCAGAAGTACCGCCCCCGTGTTTACAAAGCGTACATGCAAAGACTAATACAAACACCCTTTAGAAAAAAAAAAAAAGGAAAACAACGATGTCGGACGATTTTGAAGTTGAAGATGGAGTGTTTTTTGGTAAAGGGCGTTTGTATTAGTCCTCGCACATTCGCTTGGGGCGGTACTTCCGCCTACGTCTTGCGTGACCTTTCCGCCATGATTGCGCAATCCATGGCACGTAGCACAGCAGCGCAAGATGAGCAATTTAGGTTAAAAAGTATATTCATTTTAATTTTTTTTTTTAAAATGACCAATCGTTTCGCTAGATAAGACTCTATTCCTCGTCTGGGATCGCGCAGAGCCTCTGAAGCCCTTCCTTTGAAACTGCATTGATTTGGACCTTCAACATTTTGGTTGCCATGGAAGTCTGTGATGGGGAGAAAAATCCTGGAATGTTTTCCTCAAAAAACTTAATTTCTTTTCGACTGAAGAAAGAAAGACATGAACATCTTGGATGAGATGGGGGTGAGTAAAATATCAGGAAATTTTCATTTTGAAGTGAACTAATCCTTTAACGGACACGATAGGAACAAAACTCGCTGGGCCTGTTTGACTCACGGCCCTAGAGGCATGTGAGAAACTTGAAAGAAATCGGCCACGGGGGGGGCGCCTTCGCGTTTTTCACGTGCGTAAAGGATTGTATATCATGCAATTTTTCGCACACGCCCACAACATTCATACAGCATGGCAGAACTCCTCATTCTGAGCAACTTCGGCTCTGAGACCACCGCTGTCAATCAAATCGTTCATTAAATATTGGGAGATTATTTCAAAAACCAACTTTGGCGAACTAGTCCTAGGTTTTTGGCTCAACCTCGATAAAACCACTGTGGCACAATTCGGGACTCTCTAGGTCAATAATTATCAAATAAAATGTTGAACTTTTGCCTTTAGACAGCTATAGCAGGGTCATTTAGAAAATAGGTGAGCATTAGCTGAGCACATGCGGCACACGATTCTAAAGAAGCATGCAAACTTTTATGGAGATCAGCCCATAGGTGGGGCTATAACTGTTAAAGTGTCAAAATGCTGTATTTCTATGGTAAAAAATGTCCCTCTTCTTGCATGATTTGCATAGAACTTAACGAAATTGGGTGTGCACATGCGTCACATGATTGTAAAGAAGCATGGAAACTTTTATGGACATCGCTTTAACTGTTATAAAGGTGAAAAAAGCCTTTAAAAACCACGTATTTCCTTAGTAAATTGCCTGTATTGACTGTAAATTGTCTTTTTTCAAGTGATTACATGCTTGCTAAATAAAACATAATACCTTTTTATGTGTACACACTGTCCCTAGCTATTGTGTTCCTATTTTGGTGAAGATCGGACCAACAGCCTAGGAGTAGGTTTTTAGGAAAATTCAAAATGACGGATACATTGTATAGACGGAAATAAATATACATATAGAGATATACATTTTGTACGGCTTGACTCAAGGATTCTGAGGGGAAAAGATTTGTTTCTAGCCCTTAGGGTTCCAAAGTTATGATCCAAAATGCAAATAGCCTTATTATAGCGCCACCTAGTGTCAGACGGGGGTGTGTGCGCCTGAGTAGCAATGCATCTGTCATTTTTTTTCCAGAATCTTAGGTGTTTGGACCCCTAAAAATCCTAAAGTGTAGGGTGAAATGTGGCCCGCATGTGTTTTCATGAAAAATAGTTGTTCTGAGTAAAAACACTGAAAATACCACAGAAAGAACAAAATCACAGTTGGCGCAACGGCTGGAGGGTTAATGAGCGTCTTACAGCAGGTGAACTGAACTGTGACCCAATTAGCACAAATTAAGCAATTATCTGATCAGTGGCAATATTTGCAAACCTGTTCAGCCGAAGTAAATGAAGCAGAAAAGGGCAAATTAATCTGTAGCGAGCAGTGCGTCTTGTTTACAGCACGCCTACTCGGTGACTCACCCTTTGACCTTCAGCATTAAACCTGTGAACACCGGCGGCGGGAGGCGTTATCTCCATCACGTCAAAATACATGCCTGAAAACACACACACATCAGGACAAGGACAAACGGCACGGCTTCATTGATTAACTACCCATGTGGAACGGCAGGGTCATGTGAAAAGCATATGGACGCCATCATCACTAATGTTTTAGATTAAATACGAACACAGAGTCCCGTCATTGGCTGAGTGATACAGTATCACTGAGATGCTGTATTTAATATATTTTTAAAAATATATTTTACATATTATTTTTATATATTATTATTATATACCATTTTTAAAATATTTTTTATAATTGTTTTAATACATGAAATTCTATTAATGTTAATGGAAGAATTTTTTTTTTGTGGTATTTTCCATTTTCATTTTAAAGTCTTTGTTGTGTGTTTTTTGTCTTTTTTTTGTTTTTTTTGTCTTCTTTAGCTTTAATTTTAATTATTTTATTACATTAAGTTAAACTAAATGAAAATGAGAAATGTTGCTTTGGAAAATGAGCTGAAATAAAATAATATATAATAAATATTAACTGATTTTATGGCAGTTATTTATTTTATTTCATCACAATGGAAATGGTTTTCATAATTTTGTTGTGTTTTTGTCACTTTTATTTTATTTTATTTTTTAAAATATGTCTATATATTTTGTATTAATTTTATTTCAGTTGTAGTTATTTTAGTACATCAAGTTAATTTAAATGACAATGGGAAACGCTGCTTTGGAAAATGAAAAAAATAAAATAAAATATAATTTTTTTAACTGATTTTATTTCAGTTAAAATTTATTTTATTTCAAGTAACAAAAACGTTTTTTTATGGTTTCAGTATTTTTTTATGGTTTTAGTAATTGTGTTGTGTTTTTGTCATTTTTATTTATTTTATAAATCTGTATATAGTTTTTATGAATTTTTATTTCAGTTTGAATTTTAGTTATTTTAATACATCAAATTAAACTAAATGAAAATTAGAAATTTTGCTTTGGTAACAAGCTGAAATAAAATATGATGTATTTTATTTTATTTTTAATTCAAGTAATAAAAAAAGTTTTTTATTGTTTTAGTAATTTTGTTGTGTTTTTGTCATTTTTATTTATTTTATTTTTTTAAAATCTGTATATTTTTTTTATTAATTTTTGTTTCATTTTGAATTTTAGTTATTTTAATACATGAATTTAAACAAAATCTAAATGAGAAATAAACTGTTCTTTGGCAATGAGCTGAAATAAAATAAGTTGTTTATATTTAATTGTATTTTTAATTCAAGTAGCGAAAGTGTTTTTATGGTTTTAGTGTTAGTTAACGCCAATAACCCTGGTATCTACAATATTTAATCACCTAAATTTCCATTGTTTCCCATCGGCGTGGAGCTCAAAGCGCTGGAGAAACGTTCCCATGATCCTCCAGCACATTCATTCCGAATCCTCTCTCTCGTGAAAGAGCCGTTTTTAAAGCTGTGAGAGACACAAGAGAAGAGTTTCAGGTTAAACACACGAACTGGTGACTGTGACGCTCTTCAAACTGAAACTTTCTGCCTTTGAATAGTGTGAATACAGCTCTTTTCCTCTCGTCTGACAGACTGACATAAATGAGGTTGTAAATGAGGTCAATCTTCATTTCATCTAAAGCAAAAAGAAGAAATGTAGCACTTGTGCGAGAGCTGGCTTCCCTTTAACTCGGGAAACAATTTCACATCCTCGGGAAAAAGGACATTTACGCTTTTTATACATCCAGCCTTGACAGGTAAAGCTCCACAGATGTCGCCGTCTCTCATGTAAAGAAAAACACTTAAACGTCATTTCAAAAATGCAACAAGGTCAGTGGAGAACATTTACATTTACTCTCGCTTTTATTTCTCAAACACTGAAGTAAAGAAATTGTTCAGCTGTGTGTGGGACAGGGATCTGAGAGTCAAGTGTTGAGGTTATTCCTCAAGAGCCACAGAAAACACTGAATTATGACACAACATCAGTTCCTCTGTTAAACACTTATAGAGCAGATCAAACACACGAGTGCACTAGACATTAAACACATAAACTGAGCATAACAGAATCAAATCTCACTAAGAAATGTCATGTCACCCCAAAATCGAGAGAAAAAAAAAATATCATAATTTTTTAAGACAAATATATAATATAATTGTATTATGTGTGTATATGTATATATATATACACCGATCAGGCATAACATTAATAACACTGATTATCTCTTTATCACGGCACCTGTTAGTGGGTGGGATATATTAGGCAGCAAGTGAACATTTTGTCCTCAGAGTTGATGTGTTAGAAGCAGGAAAAATGGGCAAACGTAAGGATTTGAGCGAGTTTGACAAGGGCCAAATTGTGATGGCTAGACGACTGGGTCAGAGCATCTCCAAAACTGCAGCTCTTGTGGGGTGTTCCCGGTCTGCAGTGGTCAGTATCTATCAAAAGTGCTCCAAGGAAGGAACAGTGGTGAACCGGCGACAGGGTCATGGGTGGCCAAGGCTCACTGATGCACGTGGGGAGCGAAGGCTGGCCCGTGTGGTCCGACCAAACAGACGAGCTACTGTAGCTCAAATTGCTCAAGAAGTTAATGCTGGTTCTGATAGAAAGGTGTCAGAATACACAGTGCATCGCAGTTTGTTGTGTATGGGGCTGCATAGCCGCAGACCAGTCAGGGTGCCCATGCTGACCCCTGTCCACCGCCGAAAGCGCCAATAGTGGGCACGTGAGCATCAGAACTGGACCACGGAGCAATGGAAGAAGGTGGCCTGGTCTGATGAATCACGTTTTCTTTTACATCACGTGGATGGCCGGGTGCGTCGCTTACCTGGGGAACACATGGCACCAGGATGCACTATGGGAAGAAGGCGAGCCGGCGGAGGCAGTGTGATGCTTTGGGCAATGTTCTGTGGGGAAACCTTGGGTCCTGCCATCCATGTGGATGTTACTTTGACACGTACCACCTACCTAAGCATTGTTGCAGACCATGTACACCCTTTCACGGAAACGGTATTCCCTGGTGGCTGTGGCTCTTTCAGCAGGATAATGCGCCCTGACACGAAGCAAAAATGGTTCAGGAATGGTTTGAGGAGCACAACGAGTTTGAGGTGTTGACTTGGCCTCCATATTCCCCAGATCTCAATCCAATCGAGCATCTGTGGGATGTGCTGACCAAACAAGTCCGATCCATGGAGGTCCCACCTCGCAACTTACAGGACTTAAAGGATCTGCTGCTAACATCTTGGTGCCAGATACCACAGCACACCTTCAGGGGTCTAGTGGAGTCCATGCCTCGACGGGTCAGGGCTGTTTTGGCAGCAAAAGGGGGACCAACACAATATTAGGATGTTATGCCTGATCGGTGTATATATTTAATGTCACTGAAAATAATGAGAATTGTAAGCAAACAAACTAAGTGATGTGATGAGATAAAATAATTATATTATATAAATATAAAATATAAATAAGCCTCTTTTTTTTTTTACGACCATTAAAACTTTTTCTATAAAATGCTTTACTTTTGAGTTTTTTTGTAATTCTCATTGTCTATAACAATCAAAAATGACTATTATACGCTTTTACTTAAATATGAATAAACCAAAGATATTACAACAAGCAATTAAAAAAAAATCTAATATTTTTTTGTTCACATTACCTTAATTTTTTCACTACATTAATAAAAATCAAGACCGTCAAGGGCAAGATAAAACATTTAAGTACCAGTACTAGACATACTTAGACAATATTTAGTAATATAATCTTTATATAATATAATCTTTTTTTCAGACTTATTGCTCTCAAATTCTCATTACTGTAATGGGTTCAGATTTTTCATGATTCTCATGACTCTATTTACTGTTTATTTACTATTTATTTTCTATTTACTCTATTATAAAGTGCTACTGTTTTTATTGTAATAAGGTTTCATTTGTTAACATTAGTTAACTACATTAATATGAACTAACACTGAAAAATACTTCTAAAGCATTGATTAATCTCAGTTCATGTTAATTTCAACATTCACTAATGCATTATAAAAATCAAAAGTTGTATATGTTAATATATTTAATGGACCTGACCATGAACTAACAGTGAACAGTTGTATTTTTATTAACTAATGTTAACAAAAATTAATAAATACTTTAATGAATGCATTGCTCATTGTTAGTTAATATTAGTTAAAGCATTAACCAATGTTAACTAATAGAACTTTATTGAAAAATGTTATCATATAAAACTGAAAATTATTTAAACATTTTGTTTAAATCAGAATAAATGAAATGCAATTCAACAAATAGTTAGCAATTACATTTTTGTTGACATTATGTTAATAAGAATTATACATTACAGCAAAGAAACAATACAAATGTCACAATGCAAAACAACTCTATTTCAGGATGAAATATGACCAGCAAAATAACGTTCTTGACTATTTTGGTAGGATGGAAAGCGAGCATAAGAGCAGGATCTGAACTGTGGTTTTGTAAGTGTGACAGTCACAAACGCCCTGTTTAACACGCTGTGTGTGTTTTACCATATCAAAGCCATGTACGCACTGCAGTCCACCGGGTTACAGAAGATGTGGCCCTCGACGGTGGGTTTGGGATCCTGGATCCACAGGAAAACCGTATCGCTGGTGCCCAAACTGACCTGGAGAGAGAATCCAGAACAACATCACAACACTAACACAGCTAACGTTCATATTAAGTTATGAGAACATTATTTCTGAACGTTCCCTTAATGTTTTTTTAAACGTTTTAAACATTTTTTTCTTGGTTACATGAACATTAAGGGAACATTCCATTTGCTCATCCTTCAAACACTGTTACTTTTGAATGTTCTCTGAACATTCCGAACATTTAAAAACATTCCATGAACGACATCCAGATAACTCTGAACAAACATTCTATTAACGTTACTGGAAGAACATTCCGAGAACGCTCCCTGTTAGCTGAGAAAGTCCATCACAATCAACTTTGGCCATTGAATCTGTTCATACAACAAAATGCAGCAGGTTCTGGCCATTTTACGCCTCATTATGCAAAAGTTTCAGGTTTTCCATGCACTCTCAAACTATTTCATCAACAAAATCAAGCCTAATGCAAGCATCCACAAGTGCCCATACTAATATATATTCAAACGGTGTGGGATGAAAGAGGCTGAAATGATTTATGAAGAGACGAGAGTTCAGCGGGGAGACGTGATTCATCATTTAAGAGCTTGATGAAACTCATGGATGCTGTCATGTGACGAGTGTAATGATGGACACGTCGACAGGAATCCAGGCTTTGATATTTGGATACACTCATCAGTCACACAGCATGTAAATCACTAATTGCAGTATTTCATTTTAGAAATATAAATCCAAGCTGTATTTATGGGTGCAAAAACAGTGACGGCAGAAACACTCGAGCTTAAACACAGGAAGAGAATCAACAGACAGTCGGACTACGATTTCAAGAATCACTGAGACATTTTAGTAATATTTTCTGTTTTCATTTTTAATTTAAGATAATGTTTTAGTAATTTTGTGGTTTTTGCAATTTGTTTTATTAGTTTTTGTTTTTTAAAAATATCCATTTAATTTTTTTATTTTTTATTTCAGTTTTAGTTATTTTAGTATCATTGAGAGATTTAAATATTATTTTTAATTAGTATGTATTTTTATATTTTCTGTTTTTATTTTTAATTTAAGAATGTTTTAGTAATTGTTTTGTTTTTGCCATTTTTATTAGATTTTGTTTTTTTACATGTCTATTTCATTTTTTTACATTTTTATTTCAGTTTTAGTTATTTTAGTATCATTGAGACATTATTAATATTTTTACTTAGTTTATATTTTTATATTTTCTGTTTTGATTTTTAAGTTTAAAGTTTTAGTAATTTTGTTGTTTTTGTCATTTGTATTGGTTTTTGTTTTGTAAAATATCCATTTAATTTTTATTTCAGTTTTAGTTATTTTAGTATCATTAGGGAGATTTAAATATTATTTTTAAATACTACCATGCAATAAACATGCCGTTGAGGATAACAAAATATTGTGCAGTGCCTGGGCTCGACAGTAATGCAACATGTAAGTAACCGTGTTAATTCTAATGCCTGATCTGAAATGTAATGATTCATGTACAGTCAGATGTTCTTTGTCTGTGTGTCAGTAAATCAAACCAGTGACTAAACGCTCCACTTTACATTGTTTCTCTTAGTAGGATGAAAATAATCTGTTATTTAACGGTGATTAAATTATATAAAGAAAGCGATCAAAGAAAGCTCCCTTTGCAATCGCTGGAGCTGTCAGTCAAACAGGGAGAGTTTATTAGTGACTCACGTTTTATTCAACGAATCTCTTACCTACAGTGGGGAGAACAAGTATTTGACACACTGCCGATTTTGCAGGTTTGCCCACTTACAAAGCATGTAGAGGTCTGTAATTTTTATCATAGGTACTCTTCAACTGTGAGAGACGGAATCTAAAACAAAAATCCAGAAAATCACATTGTATGATTTTTAAATAATTAATTTGCATTTTATTGCATGACATAAGTATTTGATACATTAGAAAAGCAGAACTTAATATTTGGTACAGAAACCTTTGTTTGCAATTACAGAGATCATACGTTTCCTGTAGTTCTTGACCAGGTTTGCACACACTGCAGCAGGGATTTTGGCCCACTCCTCCATACAGACCTTCTCCAGATCCTTCAGGTTTCGGGGCTGTCGCTGGGCAATACGGACTTTCAGCTCCCTCCAAAGATTTTCTATTGGGTTCAGGTCTGGAGACTGGCTAGGCCACTCCAGGACCTTGAGATGCTTCTTACGGAGCCACTCCTTAGTTGCCCTGGCTGTGTGTTTCGGGTCGTTGTCATGCTGGAAGACCCAACCACGACCCATCTTCAATGCTCTTACTGAGGGAAGTAGGTTGTTGGCCAAGATCTCGCGATACATGGCCCCATCCATCCTCCCCTCAATACGGTGCAGTCGTCCTGTCCCCTTTGCAGAAAAGCATCCCCAAAGAATGATGTTTCCACATCCATGCTTCACGGTTGGGATGGTGTTCTTGGGGTTGTACTCATCCTTCTTCTTCCTCCAAACATGGCGAGTGGAGTTTAGACCAAAAAGCTCTATTTTTGTCTCATCAGACCACATGACCTTCTCCCATTCCTCCTCTGGATCATCCAGATGGTCATTGGCAAACTTCAGACGGGCCTGGACATGCGCTGGCTTGAGCAGGGGGACCTTGCGTGCGCTGCAGGATTTTAATCCATGACGGCGTAGTGTGTTACTAATGGTTTTCTTTGAGACTGTGGTCCCAGCTCTCTTCAGGTCATTGACCAGGTCCTGCCGTGTAGTTCTGGGCTGATCCCTCACCTTCCTCATGATCATTGATGCCCCACGAGGTGAGATCTTGCATGGTGCCCCAGACCGAGGGAGATTGACCGTCATCTTGAACTTCTTCCATTTTCTAATAATTGCGCCAACAGTTGCTGCCTTCTCACCAAGCTGCTTGCCTATTGTCCTGTAGCCCATCCCAGCCTTGTGCAGGTCTACAATTTTATCCCTGATGTCCTTACACAGCTCTCTGGTGTTGGCCATTGTGGAGAGGTTGGAGTCTGTTCGTTTGATTGAGTGTGTGGACAGGTGTCTTTTATACAGGTAACGAGTTCAAACAGGTGCAGTTAATACAGGTAATGAGTGGAGAACAGGAGGGCTTCTTAAAGAAAAACTAACAGGTCTGTGAGAGCCGGAATTCTTACTGGTTGGTAGCTGATCAAATACTTATGTCATGCAATAAAATGCAAATTAATTACTTAAAAATCATACAATGTGATTTTCTGGATTTTTGTTTTAGATTCCGTCTCTCACAGTTGAAGTGTACCTATGATAAAAATTACAGACCTCTACATGCTTTGTAAGTAGGAAAACCTGCAAAATCGGCAGTGTATCAAATACTTGTTCTCCTCACTGTATAATGCCATAGATCTAAATATAATGCTATAGATCTAAATATAATGCCATAGATCTAAATATAATGCCATAGATCTAAATGTAATGCAACACTTTTCACGATTAGTTAACCATGAGAGCTGTAATAGTAAAAACGCGCTAAAAGAGAGAGTAATACTTAGCTATTTCAAATGGAAAGACGTTAGCCAATCACAGCAGTGGGCCTTAAAACAGAGCGTTCAGAGCAGAGGGCTAAAATCAGGGTAGGAAAAGTGCCTTTTATTTATAAATTATGACAATTTTTGATGTAAAAAGCACTCTATCATTATAAGTGCACCCCAGGAAACATCATAAAACAACGCAGTTCATGACCCCTTTAAAGTTTATTTCAAGTAACGAAAATGTTTTTTTACGGCATTTGATTTGTTAACTATAGATTTAAGATTCAAGATTTAACCCCACAATACTTTTCACCAGCAGGCGAAGGCGATATTATTGAAAAGTTATAAGCACATATAATAATTTTTATGTTGTGTAGTTGACCAAAAGTGACCAGTTGTGAATGTGTGCAAAATGTCATAACTTTTCACCATCTTAAAATGCTCACTAGGTGTTTGGCCCCTAATAATGTAGAGTACTGTCATATGTTTATTAGTAAAACACTCACCGCTAGATCTCCCTCCTGTAGCCTCATCCCCGCCAGAGACCCTGGAACCACACGAAACATTTCTCATCCTTAAATCAAACAAATAAAACCTTCTTCCCTAGTCTCTACACATCTGCTGTTTGACAACAGACGTGTCTGTCTCGGAGGACGTCATAAACCTGATAAAGACATCTGATACGGGAGTGTAATGGGTTTTGCTAACACACGTGTGTCCGCTGACGTCTCTTCCATGCTTTAATCTGGAGCGACTCGTTCAGATTTAATCACAGGTGGTCAGAAACTAAAAGTTCAATAAATCACCGGAGCTTCAGCGCCCGAGAGAAATAATCCCAGAATCCTCATTTTAATGCATCAGGATGGAGCTGAGAAAAAAAAAACATTTCAGCACTTTCTGGAAAATGGAAATATACACTGTCAATGAGCGCTAACTTTACATCAAACGAAACGCAGATGTTTCATAAAACAATCTCCTCCTTCATAAAGGAAACAAAACACTCAGTCCATACGCTGTCCAGTGTTATTTTAGTATTATTGATATATTATTATAGTATTTATTAATACTTTAGTTTTATATTTACAGTTTTCATCTTAACTTTAGTTTGTTTTATTCATTTTGTCATGTGCTAATAATTTATTAAACCATCAAAATGTCAAATTAAATAAATAATGTTAAAATAAAAGATGAGATATATTTTTTGTTTATGTGCATGTGCCCATTACCCATCACCAGAGAACCGTGAACATGCAAATGTGCTGTTCAATTATTGAAATATTAAATTCAAATCTGTGTGTGTGTGTGTGTATAATAAATATAATGAGTACTATTGAATATGTGTAAGTGTAAGTTACAAACTGTAAACATGACATTTTATTTTATTTAAACATTTAATATTATATATATATATATATATACACATACACACACACATACATACACACACATTTCTCTATTCATTTTAATTCAAGTTCATTTTTTAGTAATTTTGTTAGTGTTTTTGTCATTTTAATTTTTTTTTTTTTTTTTACATCTAAATGTCATTTTTATTAGTTTTTTTAAAATGTGTTTTTCCCCCAATTTTTATTCAGTTCGTTATTTTAGCATCATTGATTTTATTAATATTTTTAATTAGTTTGTATTTTTACATTTTATGTTTTCATTTTTAAGTTAAGTTAAAGACTTAGTCATTTAGTTTTGTTTTTTAAAAAAAAAATGTCTATATGATTTTTTTTTTATTTAAAAAACTAAATTTATTTTAACAATCTTATATATACTATATATATATTTTTTTCTAATAATTTTAATTCAAGTTAATGTTTTAGTAATTTTGCTGTTTGCGTCATTTTTATTATTAATGTTTTTTTAAATGTTATTTTTTCAATTTTTATTTCAGTTCTACAGATTTTATTCATATTTTTCATTTGTTTGTATTTTTATGTTTTCTGTTTTAATAATTCAGTTTTGTTTGTTATTTTTGTTTTTATTAGCTCTTGTTTTTTAAAATGTCTATGATTTTTAAAAAATCTTTTTATTAAAATATATATATATATACATAAAAATACAAATTACAATTTATTGTATTTATTTTCTTAATTTTTTTTCTGTTCATTTTTCAAGTTAATGTTTTAGTAATTTAGTTGTTTGTCATTTTTATTATTTTTAGTTTTTTTAAATGTCTATATGATTTATGTTTTATATACACACACATTTGTGTTTGTTGGAATGGCTGCATGTGTAGAGATGTATTTATGTGTTGTTGCTGCCATCTACAGTCAGTCAGATCTTATCAGTGACACTGTAAGATCATGTATGCATCACACATTCATTCAATATCATGATTTTCTGAGCCAAGGCTGGTCTGATTGTGACACGCTGAACACAGAATGACAGAAGACGTGCAGGTTTTACCAGGGTTGTCTCCAGTGAAGGCCACCACTCTACAGCTCTGAGGAAACCCGTAGCGTTCAGTGTAATACGGAGACACACAGCCCTGGGAAAGAGACAAACGGTTCATCACTTCAGGCTTCGGTGGCGTTTGAGAAAGATTGGATGTCAAAGTTCAGTACAGTAAAAACATCTAAATCACCAGAACCGCTGTAGACGGCGTGAGGTCGCCGAGTTTCTCAGCCAACTGCGGCGCTGTGGCGTTCAGACAAACCGGAGACCACCGCTTCTTACAGATGTCCATCAAATTCATCCCAGAGCCTTCATGTAAAGAAACACACACATGATCAGACTGTGTGAGATTCAGTGCAGGAACAGAAAGAGCTTCTTAATAATTCACACTTGAACGTTCCAGCTCATAACGGACGGCAAACTTCTTCATCTGATCACAGATTTATATTCACAGCTGATTCGACTGGGAAAATAATCTGCAGGAAAGTCATCAGTGGGTTATTTATAATGCATCATTTCTTGACATAGTAAATGCGATCAGAGGACAGAGAGAGAGAGGGACGGAAGGCAATCCAACGGCACATGAAATACTGCCCAATCCTTCCGGAGCAAAAACACAGCTGAAGGAAAGTACCGTCGCTGTAGTCGATCGGCGCGTAGTCGCCCAGGAACAGCGTCGAAGCGAAACTGCTGATCAGTGATATTCTCTGAAAAAGACACCGGATTACATGTTATTACACCAAATATTGATTCTCGTCTCACTGGGAATCAGTGCTGAGGTTTAATTACTGGCAGGAAACGCTTTCAGTGTGTCTGACACAGACTCAACGCTCATTAGTTTAGCCAAATTAATGCATGAATTCAAATCATGAGGAATATTTATTAATTACTAAAACAATCTGTTTACAGCTAATTAATTAAAATTTATTTAATTTAATCATGATAAATATTTATTATTGAAACAATGTGTTTATATCTGTATATATATATATACTGTATAAGATATAATAATATAAAATATATTTTAATTTGCATAAATTCTATATAAAAATTATATACGCAAACACACACATACAGTATATTATATATATATATATATATATATATATATATAGATAGAGAGAGAGAGAGAGAGAGAGGAATATTTATTCATTTATTGCTAATATATGTACATAAATAAATAAAATGTATTTTTATATTAAAAATAACTTTTATAAAACAATTATTACTTTAAATGCTATAATAATTATTAAAAATTGTTTTTATAAAAATACATACATACACACACATATATAGATAATTTTATAATCATTTACTAATAATTATTAATTTATTTATATATTTTATACACATATACATATACATACATATACACATATATATACAGTGGGGAGAACAAGTATTTGATACACTGCCAATTTTGCAGGTTTGCCCACTTACAAAGAATGTAGAGGTCTGTAATTTTTATCATAGGTACTCTTCAACTGTGAGAGACGGAATCTAAAACAAAAATCCAGAAATTCACATTGCATGATTTTTAAGTAATTAATTTGCATTTTATTGCATGACATAAGTATTTGATACATCAGAAAAGCAGAACTTAATATTTGGTACAGAAACCTTTGTTTGCAATTACAGAGATCATACGTTTCCTGTAGTTCTTGACCAGGTTTGCACACACTGCAGCAGGGATTTTGGCCCACTCCTCCATACAGACCTTCTCCAGATCCTTCAGGTTTCGGGCTGTCGCTGGGCAATACGGACTTTCAGCTCCCTCCAAAGATTTTCTATTGGGTTCAGGTCTGGAGACTGGCTAGGCCACTCCAGGACCTTGAGATGCTTCTTACGGAGCCACTCCTTAGTTGCCCTGGCTGTGTGTTTCGGGTCGTTGTCATGCTGGAAGACCCAGCCACGACCCATCTTCAACGCTCTTACTGAGGGAAGGAGGTTGTTGGCCAAGATCTCGCGATACATGGCCCCATCCATCCTCCCCTCAATACGGTGCAGTCGTCCTGTCCCCTTTGCAGAAAAGCATCCCCAAAGAATGATGTTTCCACCTCCATGCTTCACGGTTGGGATGGTGTTCTTGGGGTTGTACTCATCCTTCTTCTTCCTCCAAACACGGCGAGTGGAGTTCAGACCAAAAAGCTCTATTTTTGTCTCATCAGACCACATGACCTTCTCCCATTCCTCCTCTGGATCATCCAGATGGTCATTGGCAAACTTCAGACGGGCCTGGACATGCGCTGGCTTGAGCAGGGGGACCTTGCTTGCGCTGCAGGATTTTAATCCATAACGGCGTAGTGTGTTACTAATGGTTTTCTTTGAGACTGTGGTCCCAGCTCTCTTCAGGTCATTGACCAGGTCCTGCCGTGTAGTTCTGGGCTGATCCCTCACCTTCCTCATGATCATTGATGCCCCACGAGGTGAGATCTTGCATGGTGCCCCAGACCGAGGGAGATTGACCGTCATCTTGAACTTCTTCCATTTTCTAATAATTGTGCCAACAGTTGTTGCCTTCTCACCAAGCTGCTTACCTATTGTCCTGTAGCCCATCCCAGCCTTGTTCAGATCTACAATTTTATCCCTGATGTCCTTACACAGCTCTCTGGTCTTGGCCATTGTGGAGAGGTTGGAGTCTGTTTGATTGAGTGTGTGGACAGGTGTCTTTTATACAGGTAACGAGTTCAAACAGGTGCAGTTAATACAGGTAATGAGTGGAGAACAGGAGGGCTTCTTAAAGAAAAACTAACAGGTCTGTGAGAGCCGGAATTCTTACTGGTTGGTAGCTGATCAAATACTTATGCAATAAAATGCAAATTAATTATTTAAAAATCATACAATGTGATTTTCTGGATTTTTGTTTTAGAATTTGTCTCTCACAGTTGAAGAGTACCTATGATAAAAATTACAGACATCTACATGCTTTGTAAGTAGGAAAACCTGCAAAATCGGCAGTGTATCAAATACTTGTTCTCCCCACTGTGTATATACAGTGGGGAGAACAAGTATTTGAGACACTGCCGATTTTGCAGGTTTTCCCACTTACAAAGCATGTAGAGTTCTGTAATTTTTATCATAGGTACACTTCAACTGTGAGTGACGGAATCTAAAACAAAAATCCAGAAAATCACATTGTATGATTTTTAAATAATTAATTTGCATTTTATTGCATGACATAAGTATTTGATCACCTACCAACCAATAAGAATTCCGGCTCTCACAGACCTGTTAGTTTTTCTTTAAGAAGCCCTCCTGTTCTCCACTCATTACCTGTATTAACTGCACCTGTTTGAACTCGTTACCTGTATAAAGGACACCTGTCCACACACTCAATCAAACAGACTCCAACCTCTCCACAATGCCCAAGACCAGAGAGCTGTGTAAGGACATCAGGGATAAAATTGTAGACCTGCACAAGGCTGGGATGGGCTACAGGACAATAGGCAAGCAGCTTGGTGAGAAGGCAACAACTGTTGGCGCAATTATTAGAAAATGGAAGAAGTTCAAGATGTAGGTCAATCTCCCTCGGTCTGGGGCACCATGCAAGATCTCACCTCGTGGGGCATCAATGATCATGAGGTAAGGTGAGGGATCAGCCCAGAACTACACGGCAGGACCTGGTCAATAACCTGAAGAGAGCTGGGACCACAGTCTCAAAGAAAACCATTAGTAACACACTACGCCGTCATGGATTAAAATCCTGCAGCTCACGCAAGGTCCCCCTGCTCAAGCCAGCGCATGTCCAGGCCCGTCTGAAGTTTGCCAATGACCATCTGGATGATCCAGAGGAGGAATGGGAGAAGGTCATGTAGTCTGATGAGACAAAAATAGAGCTTTTTTGTCTAAACTCCACTCGCCGTGTTTGGAAGAAGAAGAAGGATGAGTACAACCCCAAGAACACCATTCCAACCGTGAAGCATGGAGGTGGAAACATCATTCTTTGGGGATGCTTTTCTGCAAAGGGGACAGGACGACTGCACCGTATTGAGGGGAGGATGGATGGGGCCATGTATCACGAGATCTTGGCCAACAACCTCCTTCCCTCAGTAAGAGCATTGAAGATGGGTCGTGGCTGGGTCTTCCAGCATGACAACGACCCGAAACACACAGCCAGGGCAACTAAGGAGTGGCTCCGTAAGAAGCATCTCAAGGTCCTGGAGTGGCCTAGCCAGTCTCCAGACCTGAACCCAATAGAAAATCTTTGGAGGGAGCTGAAAGTCCGTATTGCCCAGCGACAGCCCCAAAACCTGAAGGATCTGGAGAAGGTCTGTATGGAGGAGTGGGCCAAAATCCCTGCTGCAGTGTGTGCAAACCTGGCCAAGAACTACAGGAAACGTATGATCTCTGTAATTGCAAACAAAGGTTTCTGTACCAAATATTAAGTTCTGCTTTTCTGATGTATCAAATACTTATGTCATGCAATAAAATGCAAATTAATTACTTAAAAATCATACAATGTGATTTTCTGGATTTTTGTTTTAGATTCCGTCACTCACAGTTGAAGAGTAACTATGATAAAAATTATAGACTTGTACATGCTTTGTAAGTGGGCAAACCTGCAAAATCGGCAGTGTATCAAATACTTGTTCTCCTCACTGTATATATATATATATATATTATAAAATCAGGTGTGCAGAATTATTAGGCACGTTTTCTTTTACTGATAAAATTAGCCAAAAAAGAGATTTAAACACGACTGAAAAGTCAAACATTATTAAATACCCATGAGAAGGATACAATACTAATGCAATACTAGACATTGCAGTTAAGGCCTGACCATTGGACAGTGAAATGCAGCAGGGTCAGACAAAAACAGGTGGTGAAGAAAAGACTTTAGAATTAAGAATTATGGTTAAGAATGAAGTGTGAAACCATCAGGAACCCTTTAGTCTCCAGCACCACCATTTTCCAGAACTGAACCTACCTGGAGTCTCCAGAAGTTGGTTCAGGATCTCAGAGACTTAAGTTAGGTAAAGAATCCTAAAAAATGACCCCCACTTCATAAGAATCACAAGCTGAAGTGTTGTGAATACAGACATTATAGGCTTTATAGGACCAGCACCACATCCTCTTGTACCACTGTTTGAAGAATTCATCTTTCAGAATCTGGCGGTAAGTTTTGGGAGTTCATTTTCAGTCCATCTCCTATCCTGAAGTCCGTTTTGCAGAGATGGACTAAAATTGAACTCCCAAAACTTACCGCCAGATTCTGGAAGATGAATTCTTCAAACAGTGGTACGAGAGGATGTGGTGCTGGTCCTTCAAGAGTCACTCTCAACCTATCTGTCTATAAAGCCTATAAAAACCAGTCTTCTGTATTCACAACACTTCTTCATGTATTTTACAACACTTCAGCTTGTGATTCTTATGAAGTAGGGGTCATTTTTTAGGATTCTTTACCTAACTTAACATTTACGCCCACCGGAAGGATTGTCATTTTCCCTTTGTGAGTATTTTTCTAGATGTTATCCATGTTTTATGTCTCAATGACATGCAAGCAAACAACTAAATAAAGGATTTCAAGAAGAAAAAAAAGGCATTTACTTCCTTCCTGTCACATGAGGCTGCCAACTTCCTACCCCTACTTCCAGGAAGCATGGCAAAGGCAAAACCTCCAAAGAAAGTTAATTTTCATGTTATTAATAAGTATTTTTTGTTGACATATATATATATATATATATATATATATATATATATATATATATAAATATAAATATAATCATGAAGGTCTCTAGAATCATCCAAACAAAACAAATCTTACAAGAGATCCATAGTTTTTTGTATACTTAGTCAAAAGTCCAAGCGGCAACTATAGTTGCCGGTGGGCAAATGACTTGTAAGTATATATATCATGGGGAAATGGGTTATACTGTGTTAATAGGTTAATAAATCAATATTTTTGGTCTTGTTTAGTGCTTTTTGCTTTCATAATATCCCACCTAAAACATAACTTAACCCTTTAACCGACATCTCTACTGTACAGTAGACCTTAATTCGATAGGGAAAAATATCATATTTTATGATATTATGTCTTGTAAGGACCAAAATATTGAGGGCCCTTCATCCAGTTTGGATGCGTTTCATTCTAATCGGTCAAGGACCCTAATTCATTTTATGACTAGTAGCTTATGATTTCATTATAATGTGGAAATTCAGACAAGTAATGAGCTTACCTTTACATTATTATATGAAATCACCTACTACAGTCAGCCAACGTGCCTAATATTGAATACTATGGGACTATTTTGTTATGTTTTTTTTTTTTTGTTATATAGATGTAATTTTTTTTGTCATTTTATTTATGTATTTTCATTTAACTTTTTGATACACAATGCCCTGTTGGGGCTGCACTTTGTTCTGCACTATGTTCCACCACTTTAAGACAAATGTATTTGTTGTTTGTTGTGTTTTCATATTCAAAAGATTATAAGATAGATGCAGCTTTTTTGAGTTTGCATCGAATGTTCTTCGACTTTTATACATAATACATTTGTTTATGAATGAAGATTGATCTGTTAAAAGCAGTTATTTTGAGTTAGATGCCAAATGTTGTCCTCCAATTCAAATTTGACATTGAAGGGCTGCTTACAACATATTTGCCCACCGGCAACTATAGTTGCCGCACATTCAAATACGATTTTCAAGGAAAAAAAAAAAAAAACCTGGGGAAAATAAATGCAGAACATGTTCACATAGGACACTATTAACATGACTATATGCATGAAACCATTCAGAAAAATTTGGGCACAAATGGGTTAAGTCTCTGAGATCCTGACACACTTCTGGAGACTCCAGGTAGGTTCAGTTCTGGAAAATGGTGGCGCTGGAGTCTAAAGGGTTCCTGATGGTTTCACACTTCATTCTTAACCGTAATTCTTTCGCAGTTAACATGTGTCTTTTCTTCACCACCTGTTTTTGTCTGACCCTGCTGACCCAATGAGCATTTCACTGTCCAATGGTCAGGCCTTAACTGCAATGTCTAGTATTGCATTAGTATTGTATCCTTCTCATGGGCGTTTAGTTAGAGTTAAATCTCTTTTTTGGCTCATTTTTTAGGTAAAAGAAAACGTGCCTAATAATTCTGCACACCTGAATATAAGATGTTTTTCATTTCCAGCCTTCATGAACAATTATATATCACTTATAAATGATTAAATACAAAATTAATAGTAGTTATTAAGATTAATGTGGTTTGGAATTGGTAAAATGTGCCTGGAAAAAAAATATGATCTGAATATCAACGTGCCTAATAATTCAGCACGCAGTGTATATAACGTATATTAAAATAGATTGATCTTTCCTATGTTGATTTATTTCCCAAATGAAACATAAATTTGGGATAAATAAACAAACTGAAGGGCTTGTCCCTTTTTATGTTCATATCATTCTAGACAGCGTTTTATTGATCAGACATGTGTATGTACATTGAGTTTTACCTCTGACTCACTGAATTCATTCGGCTTCAAGCGATAAATCTTTGCAATCTGATTTCCAGTGAAGCGCTGTTTGACAAATACAGAAAATCTCAAGTTATTAATATTATTAATTTTAATAATAGATAATATAAATAACACAGAGACGGCAGGGTTAAACGCACCTCATACGCTCGTGATCCAGTGATGTCAGCAAGACTTTGAGCACCTCCTACTGCCGCCTCCAGATCCTGACACTGATCTGACGTACTGGAGTCCATCCAAACCGGACTGTCCTGCACCGCAAAACCGTCCTAGAGCAGACACAATCCACTGGCGACTTACATAATACACATATATACTACTATACATAAGTAATACCACTATAAAACACTTCATATTTGGGTGGTTTGAGGGTATTTTATGCTCCCACTTCATGTATGTCATGCAATGTATGATTTTATACAAAACACATTTGATCTGTTCCACAACATCTGCCCCGTGCATCAGATAATCTCTGAAAGCTCTTGTGTCGTCATACATCAGGTGAAGTATTAACCATTAATGCTGGACGTTAGACCCTCAACAATAGGACAAGAGTGGCAATAGGACAGTGACCACTGAAAGCTTCAGATGAATGAGAACGGCTGCATTCATGTCCTGATGTGGTCATCACCTGTAAAAGGTTGTGTAAATGTTGTTGTGGGTCCAGATGATTGAGGGTTTGTCTCGCACCCTTCCTCCAGAACACACTGCCATGTTGCTGAAACAAAGATTAAATCAATGAGCTCTAGCCTCAGTCCAAACATGCAGTAAAATATATTTATTCTGTTAAAAATATTTAACGCAGTTAACACAGCATCTGTTTTTAGCGTTACTGCATATGATCACAAAAACAATAACTAAATGTGACATTTATTATAACAGGTTTATGTGAAGATTGTTTTAAATTCACTTAAATTAAAAGTTGCTATTTTTTTAAAGCCTATTAAATGTTAAAAATTATGGCTTTCAATTATACTGTAATGTTAAATGGCTATAATTACTTAAAATATACCATATTTATGCCTTTCTACATTAATTTGGAGATTCAATATGAAATTATGCATTACAATAAAAAAAGTCACATTTTTAATATATATATATATATATATATATATACACACACAGATGGATGGATGGACGGACAGACAGAACGATGGATGGATGGATGGATGGACGGACGGACGGACGGACGGATATAACGATAGACAGAACGATGGATGGATATAACGATAGACAGAACGATGGATGGATGGATGGATGATGGAAGGATGGAATGATAGAACGATGGATGGATGGATGGATGGAATGATAGACAGAATGATGGATGGATGGATGGAACAATAGATGGATAAAATGATAGATAGATAGATAGATAGATAGATAGATGGATGGATGGATGATATAACGATAGACAGAACGATGGATGGATGGATGGATGGATGGATATAACGATAGACAGAACGATGGATGGATGATGGATAGATATAACGATAGACAGAACGATGGATGGATATAACGATAGACAGAACGATGGATGGATGGATGGATGGATATAACGATAGACAGAACGATGGATGGATGGATGGATGGATATAACGATAGACAGAACGATGGATGGATGGATATAACGATAGACAGAACGATGGATGGATGGATGGATGGATATAACGATAGACAGAACGATGGATGGATGGGTGGCTGGATGGATGGAATGATAGATAGAACGATGGATGGATGGAATGATAGATAGATAAAACAATAGATAGATAGATGATGGGTGGCTGGAATGATTGACAGAACGATGGATGGATGGAATGATAGATGGATAAAATGATAGATAGATAGATGGATGGATGGCTGGAATGATTGACAGAACGATGGATGGATGGAATGATAGATAGAACGATGGATGGATGGGTGGATGGATGATGGATGGAACGATGGATGGATGAAATGATAGATGGATAAAATGATAGATAGATAGATGGATGGATGGATGGAACAACAGACAGAACGATGGATGGATGGAATGATAGATAGATAAAACAATAGATAGATGATGGATGGCTGGAATGATTGACAGAACGATCGATGGATGGATGGATGGATGATGGATGGATGGATGATGGATGGAACGATAGACAGAATGATGGATGGATGGAATGATGGATGGATAAAATGATAGATAGATAGATGGATGGATGGCTGGAATGATTGACAGAACGATGGATGGATGGAATGATAGATAGAACGATGGATGGATGGGTGGATGGATGATGGATGGAACGATGGATGGATGAAATGATAG
The DNA here is from genome assembly GCA_039654105.1 of Coreius guichenoti. Lineage (NCBI taxonomy): Eukaryota > Metazoa > Chordata > Actinopteri > Cypriniformes > Gobionidae > Coreius > Coreius guichenoti. Next base: position 33,648,390 of record CM077189.1, on the reverse strand, counting down.
ATGGATAAAATGATAGATAGATAGATGGATGGATGGATGGAACAACAGACAGAACGATGGATGGATGGAATGATAGATAGATAGATAAAACAATAGATAGATGATGGATGGCTGGAATGATTGACAGAACGATCGATGGATGGATGGATGGATGATGGATGGATGGATGATGGATGGAACGATAGACAGAATGATGGATGGATGGAATGATGGATGGATAAAATGATAGATAGATAGATGGATGGATGGCTGGAATGATAGACAGAATGATGGATGGATGATGTATAGATACTTATAAATAAGTATAATTTGTAAAAGCTATTTTATCAAAAAGCTAAAGCTATTTGTACCTATTTTAAAAAAATATATATACCTGTTTTGTTTTTGTTTTTTGCTAGTACTAAGAATTAGAAGTCTGTCAATCACAAGTTCAACACATTAGTCTCCCTTTGAGTGTCAGTTTAATGAATGTTTGGCTAATTTGATTATGCTGTCAGATATCAACAATAAGACTAGTAATAACAGCTCTATTTTGCACATTTTACCAGGTTTAAAAACAGAGAATCCTTCAAATTCAAATCAAAAAGTCACATTTAAAAAATACTGATCATCATTATGAGGTATGATTTATTTCAGATAATCAAATAGCATATTTTACTACATAAATAAATCATTAAAAGTCACCTGTCCACTGCCTGAGATGGCCCTCACTCGAGAGAAGTCAAACCCAGCGCTCCTCATTTTCTCCAGGAGGACGTCAAGTGCCTTTGGTCCGACGGCACAAACAGAACAACAGATCGATCAGACATGTTCTCCGCCATGGTCATCATGGATTATATATCTGTGTTAAATGATCCGGCTGCTTTACCTTCACCCACATGAGCGCTGGAGACGTGACCGTCAGCTGGTCTGACTGGATATGAACTCCTCCATGAGTCCTGCACAAACACACAGGGAGAAATCTTGAAGGCTTTTGAGGAAAACAACTGTGTTATTAGACACAAGGCAGAAAGGAGTGAATGTGATACCTGAACTCCGGCAGCTCGCTGTCAAACTGGACGCTGCTCTGGTGAACAACCTCAAGCGCTCCATCAATGGCCACCACTTTCAGCTTAAACAATCAAATCAGTTTGCATCAGTTTAATGTGCATTTACATTTATGCATTTGGCAGATGATTTATCCAAAGCAGCTTCCAGTGCATTCAAGGTATGCATTTTATCATGAACCCAAGTTTTAAGATGTTATTAATTCAATTGCATGTGTCCAGTTTCCCACAACAGGCTCATTTAAAGGCACAATATGTAATTTTCACCACTAGAGGTCGCTTGTTTCAAACAAAGGCGTGTCTTGATGGCTTGATTTGACGGAGCTTTTATTCTGCCCAAGACGAGCGTTTCCACTTCTTCCGCTCATGTGTATGTGTGGTAACGCAGCTCTGTTTTATCATATTACACACATTTGAGTGTGTTAAAGTTATGTTATAATGCTACTCTGTGTGTTCGCTCGGCGCTGCTATGAGACACTTGTTCACACTGCAGTAAGAGATCGATATTAGGCATGGTAAAACATGGCACTCACAGTAAATCAAGAACACCAGATTTAAACAATAAGACTAACTGTGTTGAGCTGTAGAACAATGATTAGTTTTCTGTGCATGAATTAAAGCATCTTTGGGGTTTCCATGGTTTCTACGAAATAAAACCGGAAATCGAGGGTAATGCGGGTATGATGTCATTGATAGGCGACGCACGCACACGGTCCGTGTCCTGGTTAAAATTGCTGATTTCTCTGGATTTAAACATTCCTAGAAACATTTGGAATAATGTAAGTGCACAAGTCAACAAAATATATAACACTGTTCTAGCAGGCCCGGTTCTAAGGGGGTGCTAAGCACCCTCAAACGCAAGCAAAAGCACCCTCAGTTGATAGGCTACTGTAATAATATATTGGCGAAACAGATTTGGCAGATTTGCTAATTTGTGTTCACGCTCTGGAGAGCATCAAATGCATCTATTACAATGTGTTTTTGCAGCGGTGAGTAATGTAGCCAATCACAGATAACGTTAGTTGTGATCTCTCGAACACGATGTCTAATCAGAGGTGTTTAACAAAGCAACAGCATTTTAGTGAGCGATCTTGGTTCGCTTTCGAGGCTACAGTCTATAAAATTAATTGAATAAAACTATTGATTTTCATGCTGCAAAGTTTCGAAAGTGACATATATATAAATGCTGGATTCACTCTGCACGAGACAAAAAATATCCTCCTGAGACCCAGAATCGATGTTTTGCCTCTGTAGAAGAAAAAATTTCTCTGACAACATACAGTTTTAAGTCTGGATATTCTTATGAATATTACATATTGTCCCAAAAAACACATTAATATGCAAATTAAATACAGTGTATAGATACATTGCATTGAAAACACATGTATGGCCATGTTTACATGCATATTGCATAAAGTAAAATGGTATAATCTAATTATTCTGTTATATCTTCCATAACATAGTTGAGAATCATCTTTATACAAAGTTTGGATAAAAAAAATCCCATCGTTTTTGCCTATTCATGTCTTTTAATTTTCTCAATAAATGGGTTCTGGTGTCCTCTACAGAGAATATAGCATATAACACACACACACATACAGTATAACAATGTTTGTTTTTTTTTCATTTACCAATCAGTTTTTATACTCTTTATTGTATCTATTTATTTGTTTATTTGAAAAATGTCAATTTGGTTTTTTTTTATGCTCCAAAAAAAAAAAAAAAAAAATCAAAATTCACAAAACCTTTTTTTCTGCTTCTCAGGAGGATGACGTTAAAATACTAGTAACGCATTAAAGCAATGTAAAGGCAGACTAATAGATTAGTAGACAAACATTTGTACCTAAATATTTTTGAAATTCCACTTATTGGTAAAAGTGAAGACTTAATCTTACATTTAATAATCTTACATTGCTCACTGTACACTGCTATGGTGGAGCCGTTGCTTAGCCTACATCTGCACTTTACTAGAGCACCCTCAGTGATTTGATTCTGTAACCGGGCCTCGGGGCCTGTGTTCTAGTGGTTTTTGGATATTTTAATATAAAAATCTTACACATTGTGCCTTTAGTGATTTTTGTTGTCAAATCACTAGGTGATCTCTCATCCTGATCAGTGGGTCAACACAAACATATAACCAAAGATTCTGAGAGACCAAAGGTCATTGAAGAGCCACTGATTGACCATTAATCTTAGTGTTGGTGCATTGATTACACACACAGATAATAAAACTAAATGTGCATTTAAAGCTCTTTCTAAACATATTCATTATGCTTGTCTGAATGTGTTTTGTATCACGAGTACAAAGAACAATTTCATGGTACTTTAATGTTTTTTGTGCACATGTACCATAGTATTACTGTGGTATCTTTTAAAAATAACTTTAAGTATCTCATACATATCATGGTAAATACATCACTACTACACTGCTTTTCGTAAATGACTGTCTCAATTATTTCTCCAGTACAACATCTCTTGCAATGCAATATAGACACTGAAATGTGTATTTATAAACACCCCTCTTCATTAAAAGTGTGTGTGTGTGTGTGTGTGTGTGTGTGTGTGTCTCTACCTGTTGCGTGCTGAAATCAAACCCTAGAAAACAAGAATCTGCTACTTCAGCCATTCAGATCACAAACATCCCGCCATCGAACGCTACAGTAGCGAAGGCTTACCTCATGAATATTAATGAGGACGTGAACGTAAACTTCCTGGAGAGACAGTCATGTGACCTACTTAATATTCATGAGCTCTAGCGTTCACTCGCTAACCACATCTGAGAACGTCATGTAGCCTAATTAATATTCATGACCTCGAGCATGTGATATTAACAGGTACCGGACACTTAAAGGGACAGTGCACCTCCAAAAAAAAAACAAAAAAAAAACATGTTTTGCAAAGCTTCATGAACTTTAACCTGTAGTGCAAGCCATGTCAGTTGTTTAATTATTGTCTTATCTTTAGAAATATGCATTTAAAACAGCTCATTTACTAATAAAGTGCTTTTTTCCAGCACATTTCAGGAACAGGAAGCTAATTAATGTCTGAGACAATTCATGGAAGTTGCAGTGGAAGTGAACAGGAGAAAAAGAAGATTAAACATGCACGTGATCTTATATAAGTGAAAAAAAGCATGCATGCAATTTGTGCTGAATTTGAATGACTGAAATAGTATTAAATTGTAAAGTGAGTTGGATCCAATATTGTGTTATGTAAATGCATTTTAGTTTAAAAGAGAAAATTAAAGAGAGAATTTAAGGCATTTTCAAACAATCCAAGTTTTTTTTGTGCAATGATTTTCATGTCTCAGTTAATTGCTAACCATATTGCATTGTACAGTATATTGCATTATTTCAATGTTGCAAGCAATTCACCTAAACAAACTCCAATATTACTTGTCCGATACACTTCAACTTCAACATAAATATGTGCAAAATGAGTTTATGAATGTTCACCTCACCCTCTGCATCAACAATACTGTGCAAACATGCTGAGGAACTACATGATTAATGAAATTATGACGTTTGACTGGATAATTTTATTTTTCTAATGTCTTTCTTTTATCTTATTTATTTGTCTCTCACACCGACTTTGCACAACATATTAATATGCATATATTAATATTGCACATGAACATCTTAACATTGTCTTTGCAAACAGAACAACCTTGAATTGTTCTCGTTTGTTTGCACTGTTGCAACACTTGAGGCAATGCCTACAAAGCACACAGACACATGAGCTGCTCTGTTCAGAGAGAAATCAAGCTGCATTTATGATCATACTTCAATAAAAGTGGATGTTATCAGGATGCGGCCATGCTGTTGCCCATCTCTGACGTGTGCAGATGTGTGTGGAGAGATGAGGGCAGTTCAGGACCAGAGCAGCGTGAGGATGGACATCGCACTCTTAAAAGAGCGATACAACTCCATCAGAGACGAGCAGAGACGACACACTCACGTGCTGTGCTTCAAAACAGGTCAGAAATGTTTGGATTTGTGCTCAGCTAACAGAACGTTCTCGGAACTAACGTTGTGGCAAGGTTCTCTCAAAGTTCTGAACAAACATTCTTCCTGTAACGTTAATAGAACGTTCAGTGTTATCTGGGCTTTAATAATGTTCTCAAAAAGTCGTTATTAAAGTAAGTACTTTTTTTAAATGTTACTACTTGTTTCAGAACGTTCAGAAAACATTTAAAAGTAACACTATGTGTTCTGAAGAATGACACAAATGGAATGTGGATAACCAAGAGAAAACGTTTTTAAAACATTTAAAAATTAGATGTTTTGAATGTTTAGAGATCATTTAGAAATAACGTTTTCATAACGTAATTGGAACGTTAGCAAAACGTTTTTAAAACATTTTTTGTTCTATTAGCCTGTAATTTTGGAATATATATTAGTGCTGTCAAATCGAATAATCGCGATTAATCGCATCCAAAATAAAAGTTTGTGTTTACATAATAAATGTGTATGTACTGTGTATAATTATTATGTATATTTGAACTTTTATTTTGGATGCGATTAATCGCGATTAATCGATTTGACAGCATGTATATGTATATACCAAAACAAAGGTTAAAAGTTTTGTTTTTATGTCGCATATCACATAAACTTGTCCGGGGAATGTTGTCACACGCTTCACTTCATGGACTGAATATTTCGCAGGGTTGGTTATTATCAAAACTCAATATCTGCATAGACAGAAATGTTGAAACACTGACTGCATTTAAAAATATTTAGCATTTCCACAGTTATTACCCATGCAGGGGGAAAAATGAAACACAAAATGCATGAAAAAAACCCATCTTGTGACAACTTGCCCCACCCTGATTTTTTTTTGTCCTGAGTTCAACCTTCTTTATTAACTGGAGCTGACTTTTGTTCTAATGTTTGTCAGTGTGGTTTTATTTACACACTGATAGAGAAAACAGACATTTGACCTTAAATACCCAGCGAACAATGTTCTAAGAACGTTTTGCTAACGTTGCCATTAAGTTATGAAAGTGTTATTTCAGAATTTTCTATTTTTCTAAAACATAGTTTTTTTAAATGTTGAAAAAAAATTATGCAAAACTTTCCAACATTCCATTTTATCATCTTCAAACATTATGGGAACGTTACTTTTGAATGTTCTCCAGTAGTAACATTTAAAAAACATTAGATGAACATCCAACTAAAACATTTCAGAAATAAAACATTCCATGAACGATGTATAAATAACGTTTTGAGAATGTTAGAACAAACGTTCCACTAACGCGACTGGAAGAACGTTTGTTTAATGTTGAGAGAACGTTCTGAGAACGTTCCCTGTTATGGAAGTCTTACAAATCATGATTTACATTTATATTTAATCATGTGATGTTGTATTTAATGACAAATGCTCTTCTTGTGTTCATCTACAGCACAAAACAGTGAAGAGATAAATGGCGAAAATCTAGTCGACGTGATTCCCGTGTGTCAGGTCAAACATTCAGTCAGTGCGTTTGCTGTGGATTCTGCTGGCGATCCGTGGCGCACACATCTGGACGCTCACCGCCTGACACACACGGCCAACAGGAGTCATGTGTCTTCTGAAGTCTCCAGCTCAAGCTCAGAGTCAGAGCGGCTCTCTGAGGACTCAGACCATCTGAAGGACGGCAGTGCTCTGAGCTTCAGGAAGTTGTCTACACCAGCAGTTCTGTCCCGTCAGCTGAGCTTTGGGAGTTATCGCTCCACACCTGCAGGCTCCAAATATTACCCCTTCCCTCAGAGGAAATGCCTGCGGAAGTCTGAGGCCGCCAGGAGACTGGGCCTGTACGCATCACTTTAATCAGGAGGATATGGCTGAAACAAACCAACAGGGAACGTTCCCAGAATGTTATGAACTGTAACGTTAATAGAACATCGTTCAAATAATGTTCTCAAAACATTAGCACAAAAACACAATTGATGGAACTGTTCTGAAACATTTTAGTTTGTCTAACATTTTTAAATGTTACTTGTTTTAGAACACTGAGAACATTCAAAAGTAACATTTGAACATTCATGGAACATTTGGAAATAACGTTTTCTTAACCTAATGGGAACGTTCTTAGAACATGCTTTTAGCAAAAAATGTGCAATAAGCATTTTATAATTTTTTTTTGTTATATACCAGTAGTATTCTGACAGAAATGAGCTGACAACTAAAAAAAGGCAATTTCTTATAGTCTTTGATTAGTGTTGGTTGATATTCATGCAGCATGTGAGGTATCTTTACATATTGTTATATATTGATATGCATTGGTTTATAACACATAAACAAGGATTTATTGGCAAGTAATGGAATGATTACAGACACCAGTTTGCCTCATATTACTAATGTTTCCTTTGCATAGTTTGCACAGTCACTAGGCTATTTGTCTAATCAATATGTGATGTACACTGTAAAAACTTGTAAATAAATGGAGCGTTTTAGAAGGAAATACTATTTCAGTCTTTCTACTTCAACATCATGTTCAATGTGTCACTCCCTGTTTCTTAGTACTTATTTGAGAAAATAGTTTTTAAAGAGAGATCCAGTGTAAATAATGCAAGCACAATCAGTCTGTGTAACCTAAGGAACGCTGATATTTATATAATATTAACATCGATGATTTAAAAAATCTATCTAATTACATATATTTTAGCATTTATAAGTTATGATGGATATATAATAATCAAATGAATCATTTTTATTATTAGAACAAAGTATACAACAGTATGCAAACATATTTTAAGAAACACACGCACTCTCACACACACGCACACACACACTCTCTCTCCCTCTTACTCTCACACACGCACACGCACATTCACGCACACACACTCTTACTCACACACACTCTCTCTCTCTCTCACACACACACACGCACACACACTCCTCCCTCTTACTCACACACACACACTCTCTCTCTCTCACACTCACACACTCTCTCTCCCTCACACACACACATACACACACACACACACTCCTCCCTCTTACTCACACACACACACACTCTCTCTCACACACACACACTCTCTCTCTCTCACACACACTCACACACTCTCTCCCTCACACACACATACACTCACACACACACTCACACACTCTCCCTCTCACACACACTCTCCCTCACACAAACACACACACTCTCCCTCACACAAACACACACACTCTCACTCTCTTACACACACACACTCTCTCTCTCACATACACACACACACACACACACAACATGCCGGAATGTACATAACAACCATTCATTAAATATTCATAGGTTAAATAGGTTTATATTCATGACATATATTACATATAAATTGTTTCTTTGCTTTTCTTATTGGCAATGTTCTCCAAACAGGTGCTTTAACGAATGAAATTAACACATTTTTAGCTGGATATATTACAAATGAGTCAAGTTAGTCATGTGAACACTGAAGAACAAGCACTTCCTCCTTTGCGAGTGGCTTTAGATAAAACAGTATTCTAAATAAATAAAAAGAATAAATGATTATAATTATTATAAACATAAATAAAAAATGTAAAATAATAAAAACATTTCATCCCCCGTCCAGCAGGAGGTGCTAAAAGCAAAAAAAAAAAAAAAAAAAACTGATGACGAGGGACATGACGAGTGCGACCGGAAGTGACTGAGAACCAGGAAAAAAACAACAACAACAACATCACGTGTGCGCAGCGCAGCAGAGTAGGTGAGACGTACTCGACATTTCCACAACAAACAATATATTTAATCACATTAACAGCACATACACATGTATATAGAAGTATATCATCTATATAAACCGTGTAAATGTGTCTAATCGCCGGTGTTATTGTTCGCGTATATTCTGGGTTTCTAGGTGATTTCCATTCAAGAGCTGCTGGGTTTCAGTTTCAGTTCCAGGCGCGATCATCTCTGGAGGTTTGTAGCGATGGATGAGCAGCACATTCAGGCTCGGCTGATCGCTCTCCTCCGGCAGGACAACATCCGCCTGTGGCTCGAGCCCTTCACGACGGACAGCGGCGACGCGGAGCTCCAGAAGATTCAGGTGAGAGAGAGAGAGAATGAATGAAGCACCTGTTCCTCGATCACCTGTTCCTCCTGCTAACAGCTTCACTCATCTCTTCTGCTCAGGAGCTGGCTCTGAAATACGCTCCTGTCACTGGCTTTACTGTGGAGGATGTGATGTCCTCACTGGAGTCCATCAGATCAGACACCAGCAGGAAAGATGAAGGGAATAAAGAGTTTAAAGAGACTTCAGTGGCCACGCTGGAGCTCCACTTGCCCAGAGAGGAAGGACAGGTGCTGGATCATGCCTTCACTAGTCACTTTTACACAACTGTTTACTGATCTAACTCTGTGTTTGTTGTTTCCTTTAAGAAAAAGAAAAGGAAAGTTCATTTAAAAACCAAACTGGACATCACCACACAAGAGTTGAAGAATCGGTGAGTCAAGTTCATTAATTATAAAACAAGTTCAGTTCAGCTGAAGTCAATAGTGTCATTATTATTCAGCTCAGCTCAGTTCAGTTCAATAACTGTAAAGTTAATCGATTATGAAACATCAAGTTCAATTCTATTATCAGCTCTACTGAAGACAATAGTGTCATTATTCAGTTCAGGGTTGATTCAATTCAGTTCAGTAACTTCAAAGTCCATCAATTATGGAACAAGTTCAATTCAGCTCAATTCTATTAGCAGCTCTACATTAGACAATAGTGTCATTATTCAGTTCAGGGTTGATTCAATTCAGTTCAGTAACTTCAAAGTCCATCAATTATGGAACAAGTTCAATTCAGCTCAATTCTATTAGCAGCTCTACATTAGACAATAGTGTCATTATTCAGTTCAGGGTTGATTCAATTCAGTTCAGTAACTTCAAAGTCCATCAATTATGGAACAAGTTCAATTCAGCTCAATTCTATTAGCAGCTCTACATTAGACAATAGTGTCATTATTCAGTTCAGGGTTGATTCAATTCAGTTCAGTAACTTCAAAGTCCATCAATTATGGAACAAGTTCAATTCAGCTCAATTCTATTAGCAGCTCTACATTAGACAATAGTGTCATTATTCAGTTCAGGGTTGATTCAATTCAGTTCAGTAACTTCAAAGTCCATCAATTATGGAACAAGTTCAATTCAGCTCAATTCTATTAGCAGCTCTACATTAGACAATAGTGTCATTATTATCCAGCTCACTTCAGTTTAATTCTATTAGCAGCTCTACTGAAGTCAATAGTGTCATTATTTAGCTTAATTCAGTTTAATGTTGATTCAGTTCAGTCCAATAACTGTAAAGTTCATCAATTATGAAACAAGTTCAATTCAATTCAGTTCAATTCTATAAGCATCTCTACAGAAGACAATAGTGCCATTATTCAGCTCAATTCAGTTCAGTTCAATAATTGTAAAGTTCCTCAATTATGAAACAAGTTCAGTTCAATTCTATTAGTAGCTCTACAGAAGACAGTAATGTCATTATTATTCAGCTCAATTCAGTTCAATAACTGTAAAGTTCATAAATTATGAAACAAGTTCAATTCAGTTCAATTCTATTAGCAACTCTACATTAGACAATAGTGTCATTATTATTCAGCTCAATTCAGTTCAGTTCTATTATCAACTCTACTGAAGTCAATAGTGTCATTATTCAGTTCAATTCAGTTCAGGGTTGATTCAATTCAGTTCAATAACTGTAAAGTCCATCAATTATGAAATTAGTTCAATTCAGTTCAAGTCTATAAGCATCTCTACAGAAGACAATAGTGTCATTATTCAGCTCAATTCAGTTCAGTTCAATAATTGCGAAGTTCCTCAATTATGAAACACGTTCATTTCAATTCTGTTAGTAGCTCTATAGAAGACAATAATGTCATTATTATTCAGCTCAATTCAGTTCAATAACTGTAAAGTTCATCAATTATGAAACAAGTTCAATTCAGTTTAATTCTATTAGCAACTCTACATTAGACAATAGTGTCATTATTATTCAGCTCAATTCAGTTCAGGGTTGATTCAGTTCAGTTCAATAACTAAAGTCCATCAATTATGAAATTAGTTCAATTCAGTTCAATTCTATAGGCAATTCGGTGTTGATTCAGTTCAATACTGTAAAGTTCATCAATTATGGAAAAAGTTCAATTCAGCTCAATTCTATTAGCAGCTCTACATTAGACAATAGTGTTATTATTATCCAGCTCAATTCAGTTCAATTCTTTTAGCAGCTCTACAGAAGTCAATAGTGTCATTATTCAGTTTAATTCAGTTTAATGTTGATTCAGTTCAGTCCAATAACTGTAAAGTCCATCAATTATGAAACAAGTTCAATTCAGTTCAATTCAATTCTATAAGCATCTCTACAGAAGACAATAATGTCATTATTATTCAGCTCAATTCAGTTCAATAACTGTAAAGTTCATCAATTATAAAACAAGTTCAATTCTATTAGCAACTCTACATTAGACAATAGTGTCATTATTATTCAGCTCAATTCAGTTCAGTGTTGATTCAATTCAGTTCAACAACTGTGAAGTCCTTCAATTATGAAATGAGTTAAATTCAGTTCAATTCTATAGGCAGTTCAGTTCAAACATGTCCAGTTCAGTTCAATTCTATTATCAACTCTACTGAAGTCAATAGTGTCATTATTCAGTTCAATTCAGTTCAGTGTTGATTCAGTTCAATTCAAAAACTGTAAAGTCCATCAATTATGAAAGAAGTTCAACTCAGTTCAATTCTATTATCAGCTCTACATTAGGCATTAGTGTCATTATTGAGTTCAGGGCTGATTCAGTTCAGTTCAATCATAACAGTGTCAATGTTGCAAAATTCATCAATTATGTAGTGTAATTATGAAATGTTGATTTCTTGGTGAATCATTTCTGATGTGATTTGTTCATGTGAACGGTTCTATCCCTTCCTCTGCATCCTGTGTTTGATCATAAACTTGTTCTGCTTTTTAAGGATAAGTGATGAGTTTAAATTCAAACACTTCAATCTGATTCTGACTGGAAAGAAACTGTCTCTAGGTAAAGATTGATGCCTATTTGAACATTTATTCATACATCCATTAATCAGTGCATATTGTAACACGAGCCGTGTTTCTTTAAGGGATGAGGCTGGATGAACAGAACGTGAAGAACAACAGTAAGATCATGGTGCTGAACGTGACCTCGGATGAGGTGAAGAATGAAATGCTGGAGGAAGAGGAGAAGACGCGCAATCAGAATGAAGGAGTGCAGAGGACGCAGAAGGGTTTCCAGATCCTGTCGGAGAGAGGTGAACGAACATTCACACACATGTTTTACACCAGATAGTCCCGGCCTCGATCGGTCAGTCCAGAGTTCCAAAATACACACAATAGAAATACCTTAATCACAATGTTTAAATTGCCAAACTTACATAGAAACAAATATATGTGTGTGTGAGAGTCTGTGAGAGAGTGTGTGAGTGTAAGTGTGTGTGAGTTGTATGTACATACAAATTGGCAATTATACTTTTTTTGTCAATTATTCATGTTACATATATTATATACATATATAAAAAATATATATTTTAAATAAATAAATACATTAAATCTATTTATATAATATAAACTTCAAAAAACTTCAAAGTACATCATATACTGTATGTATATATATATATATATATACACACATTATATGATGTACTTTGAAGTTGTTTGGTCAATAATAAATCATTTTAATAATAGTAATTATCAATAATAAATAATTTGCACTTCTGTGTCCATCAGATGGGAGTGAAGATCCAGCCACCACCCCGTTTTTAGAGATCGCAGATCAGAAAGGAAATCCACTCCAGATCCCCAACGACGAGAGGAAGGTGATTCCTGCCGTCTTCATGTCACTGTGTCTATTATTCTAATAAATGTGTCATCCAGCCTTCTGAAGCTCACAGATGAAATATGAGTATCAGACACACAGCAAGTGCTTGCATTAATATCCGATCTGTTGAATTCATCTGATATCAGGCTCTGATCCTGGCGATGGGTTTCCATGAGAAGGGTCGATCTCTGATGAAGAAGAGAGACCACAGCGCTGCTCTGTGTCACCTGCTCCTCGCTGACGAACAGTTCAAGTACGGCTTCATCACACGCTACACTGATCATGACATGAGTAATAAATCAGTCACGTCATGTGCACATATCGTCAACACAGAACAAAACATCATCTTTGCAGTGCATAAATGCCTGTATACATGCAAAAAGGCAAAGACCAATAATAACACAATCAATAATGCTTGAAAAAAAGTATACAAATATTGCAATGACATCAGTGCCTTTAGATCTGTATGTTGAACAATCTGACAGTGTTTTTCAATCTGTAATTTTATAATTATAAAGGAGGGTTATTATCGTTAACTAAAACTAATAAAAACATTTTTGTTGATTGAAATAAAGCTGAAATAAATATAAGTATTAGTTAAATTAGAAACATTGCCTTGGCAATAAACTGAAATAAGTTTAAGTTGAGGCACTAAAATTGTTAACTGGAAATAAATAAAAACGGAAATAAAAATAAATTGAACCTTAAAAGCAATTTAAAAAAAAAAAAAAACCTTAATAAAATGACAAAATCACATAATGAAATGACTAAAAATGCAACTAAAATTAACATGAAAACTAAAAATATAAAAATAAAAGCCAATCCAAAATATTAATAAAAGAAAAATTTTAACGGTATAAGGCTTCTTACAAGTATTAAATCTTGATGTTTAATGTTTGATGAATTTTAATACACTTCTTTCCTGCAAACTCTACAATTAGGATCTCTTATGTTTATCATTATGTAAATAAATGCATTCAAATATACAAGTTTTAGTTCAGTATTATAGTATTCAGTATTATAAAATCAAATAAATAAAAAAAGGAGAATTTTCATAAAGAAAAATAAGCTGTTTTTAGAAAAAAAAATTATTTTGCACTGCAACGTTATTTTCATGAGAATTTAAATACATTTAATTATCCATATAGAAATCATGAAGGTACAGTAACAACAATAAAATGTTTCAAAAGTGTAGAATATGACTCATTTGATTCAATTGGAACGTGACTCATTTGATTCAGTTGGAATGTGACTCATTTGATTCAATTGGAACGTGACTCATTTGATTCAATTGGAATGTGACTCATTTGATTCAATTGGAATGTGACTCATTTGATTCATATGGAACGTGACTCATTTGATTCTTATAGAATATAACTCGTTTGATTCTTATGTAAATAAATGCATAAAAAATACAAGTTATAGTTCACATGACTGTTAGATTCTGATGTTTAGGCATTTTGTAAGACATTTAACACTTGATGAATTTTAATATGGTGCTGTCCTGCAAAATGCAATTATGATCACTTATGTTTATAATTATATAAACAAATGCATGAAAAAGACCAGTTATAGTTCAGTATGCAATATTACCATGACATCAGCGCTGTTCGATTTTGATGTTAAAAATAAAATGTAATTTTACAGTATAATGCTATTCTATTTATCACATGAGTAATTTTAATACACTGCTCTCATGCAACTCTGATGGCTGATGTTTATGTTTCTGCAGCAAGTGTAACTCAGCGCTGCTGAACACGGTGGATAATTACGCCGTCCTGCAGCTGGATATCGTGTGGTGTTACCAGGCGCTGGAGCAGCTGGACTGTCTGAACGACGCCAGGCAGAGGCTGTCCCGGGCCGAGGAGTGTTTCCAGAGGTGCTACGGAGAGCAGCAGAGCCGCCTGCAGCTCATCAAGGTCCGTGAGCGACCAGACTCTGTTCTTCACCTCACACGCGCGCGTGTGTGTGTGTGTGTGTGTGTGTGTGTGTGTGTGTGTGTGTGTGTGTTCACTGCATGTGTCATGTGTTTCAGGGCCACACCGGAGGAGAAGACGTGCTGTTTCTGAGGCTGTATCTCCTTCAGAGCGTGCTGGCGTACCACGACGGAAACAAGAACCAAGCCTCTCACAAGCTCAAAGAAGTACATGAGTTTTAATTATTGTGTCTATTTACCTATAAAAGAACCTTAACTAATAGAAGTGCAGATTGTGATTCATCCCAGTGATCTGAATCTTTTGATTCTTTTGACTGTTCAGTGATTCATTTGGTGACTCTCCCTGTTTGAAACCAGAGGATTCTAAATGAATCTTTGAATCATTTGCTCAAAACATTTGTTCAAAAACACAGATCAATCCCCCTTCACGTGTATTTTCACATTAATGCTCTAGAGGGCGGCAAAGATATTTCCTTATTATGGGGGTTTAAGTTTTTAATTGAAATTTTCATCTTTTCTTCGGTGAACTGTTAGAATTGACTCCACAGATTCAAAAAAACGGATTTTTATTTATTGGATTGCAAATATTCTGGATTCAAATCAATCCCTTATGATGCCCAAGTCATATTTCACTCCAATATCAATATATAAAATACAAAATAAAATGATAAATAAAAAAATATGCCATAAATAATGTAAAAAAATACAATAAAAAAAAATAGTTCATATACATTTTTTTAGAAGTTTTTTTTGCCTTGCAACATTATTCTCATGACAATTTTAATACATTTAATTGTCCGTATAGAAATCATGTACAGCAACAACAATAAAATGCTTCAAACGTGTAGAATGACTCATTGGATTCATATGGAAAATGACTCATTTGATTCTTATAGAACGCAACTCATTTGATTCCTATAGAAAACATGTTTAATTTTTATAGAATATGACTCGTTTGATTTTTTTATAGAATATAACTCGTTTGATTTTTATAGAATATGACTCGTTCGAATTTTATAGAATACGACTTGTTTTGATTCTTAGAATATGGCTGGTTTTTGATACTTAAAAAATACGACTCATTTGATTTTTAGAATATGACCCGTTTCATTCTTCTAGACCATGACTCATTTGATTCTTCTAGACCATGACTCGTTTGATTCTTCTAGACCATGACTCGTTTGATTCTTCTAGAGTATGTCTCGTTTGACTCTTCTAGAGTATGTCTCGTTTGATTCTTCTAGACCATGACTCGTTTGATTCTTCTAGACCATGACTCCTTTGATTCTTCTAGACCATGACTCGTTTTATTCTTCTAGAGTATGACTCATTTGATTCTTCTAAAGTATGACTCCTGATTGTCTCTCTGTGTCGGTCAGGTTGAGCGTCTGTTCGGTCAGTTGTGTCTGGACCCGGACAAGATTATACAGCTGATGAGTTTGGGTTTCTCAGAGCAGGACGCTCGTCTGGGTTTGAGAGCCTGTCGAGGAGATTTATCAGAGGCCGTGCTGCACATCACGCAGAGGAAGAAGGTACACTACAAACATGTAAATGACCTCCACTTTTAACTCATGTGACTCTGAATTAAACATGTGCTGATGTCCCGTCAGGAGAGGAAGGAGACGAAGGAGAGAGAGCGTGAGAAGAGGAGGCGGCGTCTGCAGGACATCAACACGCTGGTGGAGCTGGGCTTCAGTAAGAGAGACGCGGCCAGAGCCCTGCATCAGGCCAGAGGAGACGTGGACAAGGCCTACGGCGTGAGAACACACACACACACACTCTCACACACTGTCACACACACATTATAAATGTGCATATTTATATTATGCATAAAAAATAAAAATGGCATTATTTATTATTAATAAAAATGTATAAATATGCATATATAACCACATTCATATATATTTATCTGTATATATGTATGTGTGTGTGTGTATATGTCTATATCCATCCATATTTGTACTATGCATAAATATAAAAACAGCAATATTTATTATTAATTAATTAAAAATAAATATATATGGATATATAACTGCATCCACATACATACATACACACACTCACACACACATTTATATATATCGAGAAGGCAAAGTTTGAAGGGATTAAGTATGTTATAAACTGTTAGCGTTTAAGATCTCAGTGTTTAATGTGCAAGCGTGAGCTGATGAGACGGATTAATGCTGAGATGTTCTTCTGCAGATTCTGTTGGACGGCGCTGAGGCTCAGACTCAGAGTTCAGACAGACAGGTCAAACTGGATCAGGTGGGTTCCTGCGATTTACATGCAGACTTCAGCTGTGAGATCATGAACATGACGCATGTCTGTGTGTGTCTGTGCAGCTGGTGTCGTTTGGCTTTCAGGTGGACGTGGCAGACTCTGCGCTGAGGCTCATGGGAGATGATCTGGAGCTGGCCACACAGATGCTGCTGGATCACCAGGGTGCCGTTCCTCCTGAGCTCCTGTCGCCCTCTCCTCCGTCCTCCTCCTCAGAGGAGCCCAGCACCTCCTCCGACTCCACCGGTGAGACCGGCAGCATCAGCATTATCAGAGAACACACACAATATATGGTCAATAAACAGGAAAAAATTTGATAAATACAAAAAAAGAATAAATATGCATATTATGAATATAAATTTATATGCGTGAACTTAAATAATAAAAATAAATAAATATGCGTATTTAATGCAAACAAACATATATATATATATATATACACAGACACACACAAATATATAGATGAGAAAGATATATATAATCTAAATAATATATATAATCTTCTATTTACAATTTACAAAAATCCATATTATATCCATATTATAAATATGTGTATTTACATTATGCATATATAAAATGCCATTATTTATTATTAATAAAAATAAATATGCATATATATATAACTGATCCCATATATATATATTCAAAAATAATAATGACAATGCTTTATATTAATGACAATGAATAAATTATTTAAATTATTTAAAAATGCATATTATAAATATGCATGTGTATATTATTTGTATGTATGTGTGTGTGTATATATATATATATATATATATATATATATATATATATATAATATTATAAAAAAAGTGTATATATAACTGCACCCTCAAACGTTTGTTATACATAAATATAGATATACAAAGACATAAAAATAATAATGACAATGATTTGTATCAGTGAAAATGAATACAAAAAAACAAAAAAAGCGTATTATAAATATGCATATTTACATTATATATATATATATATGTGTGTGTGTATATATATATATATATAATGTATATTAAATTCCATTCTTTATTATTAAAAAAAAAAAATTAAAATGCATATACAACTTCATTCACACACACACACACACACACGCCTTCATATATATATATATATATATATATATATATATATATATACACTAGTAGATATAAAAAATATATAAAGATATAATAATGACAATGCTTTGTATCAGTGACAATGAATACATTTTTTTTAAAATTAATATTATAAATATGCATATTTATATTATGCATGTATGTAAAATTGCCATTATTTATTATTAATAAAATGAAATCATTATCAGTAATGCCTGCAGATGTTGAGACGCTGTGTTTGTGTCCAGTTTCAGTTTCCAGTCCTCTGGACGAGGAGCTGGTGAACGAGGTTCTGGAGGACATCCCCAGACATGAGGAGGACTATCTGGACGTCACCCTGGACGAGGAGCAGGAGCTCATGAAGCACATCAGATCCCGCCTGGACAAACAGACCACGTCCTCCGGCTGAGACGAGGGTTCACCGCATCCACAGTTCAGACGTTTAGTTTCTCCTCAAAATCAGTGCAGGCGTTCGTTTCCCAGATGTGTGTGAGAGGGCGAGTTCAAGACGATTAATGCAGTTTTTTTTTTTTTTTTAAATAAGGTTGAATCGAAAAAGAACCTTAGATTTATACAATAATAAGTTAATTTCAGTAAAATCATTTTAGTTTCTACATGATTGATGACATGTATAAAAGAAAGAGCTTTATTTAAAGATCCAGTCAGAAGAACTTGTTAGTTTGATGGTGATTCTAGACACTATCCCGATGAATGAAAGTGCTTTATATTGTTTTACTCCGTTCTGATTCTTCTGTTCAGGTTCATACGGTTCTTCTTGAGAAGGTATTAATAAAGATTCACTCATTGTGAACATTTACGCTGTCTATGGTGCAATATCTCATTTTTCATTCTGCAATATCCATCTCATTATTTTTAAATGTGTAAAATTTAATTCAATTCTGAAATAATGTTAACCTTTTGATTTTATAACCATATCTAGTCCCTTATAAACGTTCTCCTACAGTCGCACAGTGATAATCACCTACTAATACTGTGGTACTTTGACACATTTTTTGTGGTTTTATTTATATGATATTTTTATGAGCTCTAATTAAGACAAAATAAAATATTTGTACTTTTATAAATGTATTTTTCACACTGTAGGACCATTTAAAATGAACCAGTGAAGCTAAATGGGTGGTTAAAAAATTAAGATAAATTTTAACATTTTTAAAAGTCTCTTCAGCTCATTTATTTGATTAAAAATACAGTAAAAATGTACAAATTATTATAATGTAAAACAGCTGTTTTCTATGTGAATATATAGTAAAATGTAATTTGTTCCTGTGATCAAAGCTGAATTTTCAGCATCATTACTCCAGTCTTCAGTGTCACATGATCCTTCACAAATCATTCTGATATGATGATCTCAAGAAACATTTATGATTATTATCAATGTTGAAAACAGTTCATATGTTTGTGGAAACCATGATAGATTGCGTTTTTCAGGATTCTTCAATGAATAGAAAGTTTAAAAAAAACAGCATTTATTTGAAATAGAATCTTCTTGTGATTATAAAGGCACTTTTTATCAATTTAATGTGTATAAAATATCTATAATGTACCCTAAAATCTCGACATTGATAGATGATGTGCATCACGTGTGATCAAGTCGAGATGTTGTGAGTCAGACACAGAGACTGTTGTGTGATAAAATACCGTCTTGGTTTTGGTTTTCAGTGTTTATTTTACATGTTCAGAGAGAGAAGGAAGGGCTGAAGATGGAGGAGAGCAGCGTATGGAGGGTTTAGAAGTAGTTGACGATCCTGCGGATGGACTGGATGTTGGGATTCTGCGCCTGCCACTCGTTATGGCTGCAGTAGTTTCCTCTTTCCACAACATACATGCGACCACGGAAGTTTGGCTCTTCATACATCACCCACCTAAAGAGGAGAAACCACAGCATGGTGATGAGAAGACCAGATTAAACACCAAACTAAAGCTAAACAATGCAAAAATAATTCTAGAATAAGTATAGAATATACAAAAGCAGCCATAACGTGGATGTCTGTCGACAGAAACTCAAGGGAATTGAACTCACGCTCCGTCACCGAACACTCTGACAGAGTTGACGCAGTTGGTGTTGAATCCACGGCTCTGGAGGAAGGGGCAGTCGTCACAGAACTCCATGCACTGACCGGTGTAGTTACAGCCCTCGAACATCTCCATCCTGTAGTGCTCTCCATGCTGACAGACAGTCACAAGCACATGTTACGACTTGAGTTCACGTCTCTAGGGCTCGCATTACATTTTAGATCTGGAATTGCATGCAACTCTTTCTGCAGTATGAAGCATGCATACTATGCACGTTTATTGTATGCATGGAATAACTGCATTTTCTAAAGTATGCAGTATACAACAAAATTACAACTCTATGTCTGCAGTATGAAGTATGCATATCATGCAGAGTATGCAATTTTCCTGTATGCATGCATAGAATAACATTCAACATTTTCTAAAGTATGCAGTACACAACAGAATTACAACTCTTTCTATTTTTGAAGTATGAAGCATGCACACTAATGCACATTTCCTGTATGCATGGAATAACACGGTGCACTTTCTAAAATATGCAGTATACAACAAAATTACAAAATTTCTGCAGTATAAAGCATGCATACTATGCACAGAATGTACATTTACTGTATGCATGGAATAACATTCTACATTTGCTAAAATATGCAGTGAAAAACAGAGCATTCTGCGTGAGATGCTGCATCCCATAATGCAATGCTCTCAACTTCACTTTCCAATGAGGTCATGTGACAACATTTATCATTTTATGTCTTTTTCATGCATTACTTTTTTTTTAAAAGCACAAAAAATCATACTGTAATGTCGTTATGTTTTCATGCATAGCTTCAAAAAAGTGATGCATGTAATCGCGTCATGTTTATAGCATTAAGGCCCTTGCTAGTGTGTTATATATAGGGCGCAGATTGATTTTGAGTATGCAAATTTCCTGTATGCATGGAATGATGCATTTCTAATGCATATTGCGATGCTGCATCCCATAATGCAATGCTCTCAACAAATAAAGTTAGGTCATTTATTGCATTGATGGTTTAACCTTCATTGCATATAAAGTTCTTTAGATTATTAAAATGTTCTTCACACTAAGATTTTTGTTTTTTTTTAAAGAACCGATCACTGAAAGGTTCTTTAGGGAACCGCAGTGAATGTCTCACCATCCTGATGGGTTTGCAGGAGCCCATGTGATCGTTGTGGGAGTTCCAGCGCTGGAACTCGGGATATTCTCCACGCTCCAGGATGTACTGCTGGCCCTTGAAGTCGGGATGGTCATAGCAGATCCAGGCGCCGCTCTCCACACGGATGGAGTTCACCCTGTTCATGAAGCCACGATCCTGGAAGTTATCACAGTCGCCGTAGACATCCAGCCGCCTGCCGGTGAAGCAGCGGCCCTCGTAAAACACGATCTGAGGACGAGAAGAGCTTCAGAGGAGTGTGTGCTTCAAACCAACATCATCAGGACCAGAATAACCTCTGAAGATGATTGAAGATTGAATCTGATGTCAAACTAAATATCAAATAATGTTACTAAAGGTAAAAAATAATGCCAGAAACTCTCCAAGCCAAGGTTATAGTTAAAAAGTAAAACCATAAAAAATGTAATAAACATTAACTACAATAAAATATAAAAAACATAAAACTTTATTATTTATATTACAACTAGCTGCTAAATCAACGTACTAAAATAACTAAAACAAAAGATAAAACTATCTAGACATTAAAAAACTAATAAAAATGACAAAAACACAACAACATTTCTAAAATTTTAACAAATTAAAATGGAAAATATTAAATATTAACAAAAATGAAAACTTAATAAAAACTATATAGACATAAAAATAAATAAAATGACAAAAACACAACAAAATTACTCAAATTTAAACTAAAACGAAACATAAAAATAAAATCTGGTTCAAAATAATAACACAAACTAAAACCATGTAGACAAAAAAACTAGAAATGACAAAAACACAACAATTTTTTACAATTTTTAACTAAAACGGAAAATATAAAAATAAAATTGAATTTCAGAATATTACCAAAAACTAAAAATGAATAAAAACTATTTAGACATAAAAAGGACAAAAACACACAACAAAATTACTAAAATTGTAACTAAAAGTAAAATAAAAAATCTAATTTAAAATATTAACAAAAACGAAAATATAAAAAATATATAGACATCTAAAAAAAACTAATAAAAATGACAAAAACATAAAATAACTAAAATTAAAATGGAAAATATCTTTAAAAAAAAATCTAATTTAGAATATTACCAAAAATTCTAACTTAAAAAAAACTATATAGACAAAAAAAAAAAAATACAAAAACACACAACAACATTACTAAACATTTAACTAAAATGAAAATGAAAACAGAAAATACCAAAAGTTTTAACAAAAACTATAATAGTATATAAATGACAGCAAAAATCACACGGCTCCAAATGTGCAGGGGCCTAAAATGAGGACAAACATTGGCCTAAATATTAACAAAGGCAGAGTAAATGCATAACACTTCAGAAGGGATTTTATGAAGATCCATAAGCACTGAAGATGTTTTCATCTAACTGGTTTCTGTGAGAGAGATGGCGGTTCTCTTGACTGGACTGCTCATGACCAATCAGATCCTTACCTTTCCAGAATACTGCGACATTTTCCACTGGATACTGTCCAAACTGACTCACACGTAAGAAAGTGTGACACTGGAAAAGTTGGACAGCTCAATATATACAGCCGGTCGCGTGCGGCTCGATATCGCGAGATCCGCCCTACAAAGGTCACACAATGGAGGGCTTTAGGCTTCTGCTGATGGGACGCTTTCCCGTCGCTCTCTGCTGATTCTGGGCTTTGACTCCAGGCCTTCAGTCACAGCCACAATAGATTTTGCTTCGCTCGACTCTGTGGGGCCATTTTGCAAATGCGAGGCTTGTGTCCAGTTGAACCGCTCCCAGTGTATATGCATTCATACAATCCAGATGACATTAATATTATTCTTCATCTGAACTCTGGCTCATATCTGAGGGTTTGAGGCGAGACGACCTGGAGAGTTTTAGATGGAAAACAGACAAGCGTCACTCACATGTTCACATCAAATTGGAATTGAATAAAAAATTAATCATTCATTTTTTTGTTTTAGTTTGATAATTCTGAGATACATTAAACAGCTTTTATGAAGCATAAACTGCTTGTTCTTTGAGTAAATAAGTTAGAAAGATCTGTGTGTCATTGTGTGATTGTGAGCAATGCTGCCGTTTCAGATTCATTACTGCACGTGTAATTAGACTTTAATCAGATCATTCTGTCCGGTCTTTATTAGTATCACAATATTAATCTTGTTCTGAATCACATTCATCGTGTTATACATTTATGAATCAGTGGATTGAAACTGACAGAAGTGTCACCATAAATACAATATGTGGATCATTCCTCCTGAACATGCATATATCAGATTATTTGGTGACAATTTAATTCATAATTTGATTATTTACTCAATGACATGAGAATGACCAGGATGATAAAGAGCTGAAGTTGGTCATTGTGAGGACGTCAACTTGGAAAATCATTTTCATATTTAAGCGTCTTTTGAAATGTTGATATTATCAAACTGATTTGTGACATTTGATCGAACAGGATAAATGTTTTAAAGAGACACAAAACCACGAACAGCACAAAACATCCCAGAATTCATCAAATCATTTGATGATACTTACTGATCATTCCGCCATTTTTCCTCTAAAGTGATGTCACTTCCTGGAGGATGATGTCTAGTAGTTAAATTGCTAGTTCAAGGGATTTTTACAAATGTTTGTGATGCCCTTTAATTTCTAAGTTCAATTTTCTGTTTCTTTTTATTTATTGTAATTTTTTTGGGTGAACTGGCCCTTTAAGAGACGCAGCACGTGCATGAACATGACTCAAAACCCACAACAAAGTTCTTTTTCGTTCTTAAAATATAAGTAAAAAGTTGTAAATACCTTTGCAGTGATATAGTCTAGCGATTATGTTTGCACCAGCTCTGCAATTCACCGGCATCATGTCGACAGATGAGGTAAAATCACACTGTGATAGTTTGATAATAAAGTATATTTGAGACTATATTTGACTAGTTTGACTGAATGCCTTTTCATTGCATGACACATTGATATTACAAGTACAAAATGGCTCTTTTGTTATTATCCTGAACATTATAAGCGTTCATTTCATGCGTCTATGAACGGAAGAGATGCTCTCGGGAGCGCGCGTAACCGTCATTCTTTTGATTTTCCCGGCAAAAACGTCCCGAGTCCTTCACATAAAAATCAGACTACAGGCTTTCATATACAAACTAGGCAGTCGGTGAAAGTCTCGTTTTTAAGTTTCGTTACAAGCTGTTCACACATTGGCAATAAAAAAAATCGATTAATATAAATTCTTACATTTTACACATTTCACCGTGTTCATTCATTACTCTGATTTACTGAACAAATACTGCATTTACACCTTAATTTATACAATTACTGCATCTGCCTAATGATGACTGATATCTACAAACATTTTGGGCAGTTTTCACTACAAAAACTAGTGAAATGAATCAGAAATTATATTTTACACTAAAGAACATTGACATTTTCTCCATGACAAACATTTTACCTCACCAAATTTTCATTACTGATATATTATTTAAACTGTAAAGGATACACATTTTAAATATATATTTGTAGCATTGTTTCTAATTTATACAATTTTTTGGTATCTAAAAAGTATCTTGTGTATTAAAATATTAATGATTAAGAAAATAAAAATACTCATTTGAAACTGCATACTCATTTTTTGTGTTATTGTGTAAATCACAGCAAGCGACTCCAGTGATAGTGAAACAAAATGCTGCGTTTAATGATTACAATCAAAAAAAGTCCAACAACATTCACTACTGAATGAATGCTGCCAACTTTATTGGCCATAATTACCATTTAAGAAACACGATATACAAATTCCAAAGGGTTGAGGACAGAGAGGAAGATGAGAGGTAGAGAAGAGCTGAATGGAAACATAAGGCTAAAGACGCAGAACGGACATGAAGCAGAGGGAGTGTGTGTGTGTTATTCATGTATGTCACAGAAAGATTCTGAATAAATAAAAAGAAAAAAAATATCACAACAAAAAAATTAAAATGAAGTATAAAAAAGGTTTAAAAGTAAATGTCTATGCAGGAAACAGGCAGTTAGCCACTTCAAGTAGAGGGATATCCCAGTGTCCAGTGCTGTGGTGTGGGCCGGGGCTGGAGGGCTCTATAAACAGACTTTTCTAGCAAACATTTCATATTAAGAGTCTTTAACCCTGTTTAAATCAGTTAATCCTACAGCTAACCGAGTCTTAACCGTAAACTAGACCAAAACACAAAAGCACAGCTGCTCAGTGAACCCCAAACACCAGCCTGAAACAAACATGCTTTGCTAGAAAAGTTTGTGCTTGTTCTCCGGTGGGCGGGGCAGACTGTGGGAGAGGGGGCATGGCCAGGGAGGGAGGAGGCGGGGCCAGGGAGAGAGGAGGGCGGGGTTATCTACATCATAGAGCAGGGCGTCCGGCCCTGTGGAGCACCACCATCCATCTTCTCTGCCTCCAGGATTATCCTCTTAAACACCTCCACCGCCGTCTGCAAACACACACAGACACACACACACACACACACACACATCAAGATCTTCATTCAGGAGGATCTTGCTCCACCTCTTTTCTACTGACGTCACTTCAGCCATGTGGCAGATTGGTTCATGTTAACCAATAGTCCAACAAATTAATTTAAAATTCATAAAACAGCAACAAATTTTAAAAGGAAAATTAGGAAAAACAAAGGAAAATTATAGCATAAAAGCCAATATAAATGCAGCAATACAATGAAACAACAATCTCAGAATATTTGACTGAAATGTCAAATATAATATAATACGTGCTCCCTTAACAAATCGATTTGACTAAATGATGTGAATCAAATTGATTCATTAACATGCAGATGTTAAATGCAACTGGAGAGAATTTACGATTTTACCACTCAAAATAGTCCAAGAATTGTGCATTTTGTGTAAATTAATGCATTATACACTGGGTATCATAAACTGATTGAATGATTTGTTTTAATTTCCCAGTCCGACATAATTTGATGAGAAAAAAAATAATTGAATGAACAATGAAAGTAAGAGGAACTTTACATGCAAGGAACTTTTTAACATGCATAATTAATCATGAAAATGATTAGGGATGATAAGGAAACATCCATTTACTAAACAAATTAAGCTGACTAATATGATTCATATCTTTAGTTTTTTTCTACCCAGGGTTATTCTAGTTAATTAAAACTAAAACCATTAAAAAACAGTTTTCATTACTTGAAATAAAGTAAACATTAAAGGATTAGTTCACTTCAAAATGAAAATTTCCTGATAATTTCCTCACCCCCATCTCATCCATGATGTTCATGTCTTTCTTTCTTCAGTTGAAAAGAAATTTTGTCTCTAACCAATATTTTAAATACAAATTACAAATGCAATGCAAATACAGGTATTGTATTGGTAATAATCAGCATTAACAAGCACCAAACATGAAAGTATCGATATTGGGAAAAAGTGGTAATGGAACATTCCTAATAATAATAATAATAAAATTAATGAAGAAAAAAATATTGTAAATCAAACTGTATAGGATTCAGTGTTCAAAAATCTCATTATAGAATCATTGAAATCAGCTGCAGCTCTTCATCAACACCTCTATAAATAACGCTGATTCTGCTGAGAGACGCGAGACGCCCATCATGGACTGGGTCTGTCTGCGCCGTCAGAAACTGAAGGAAAACCAACAGGGAACTGTGATATTAGTCCCATCTCGCTACACATCTGCTGATAAACCAGCAATGGTGGAGAGCGACGGACGCGAGTGCACTCAAAAACATATTTAGGCTTAAATTTAAGGTTCATGTATTTTAATTGCATAAACAAACATACAAACTAATAAACGTAATGTGATGTATATTTGTCAGTCATGCATGAATAAAACAGGTCAGATTTCTGCAAAAAAAAAACGGCATAGTTTATTATTAACTATTTGTATCCATTTGATTTGATTTAAATCACATTTCGAAATGCATTTATTCAAATCTGTTTATTGTGACAACAACTGAATATATAGCTGTGGAATAAGCAATATTCAGTTAGTTCAAATGATGAAAGCCTGAAACAAATTGGATTTATTGATGATAATATATTAGCCTGGTTATTGTGTATTTAAAAAACATTCAGTTTATTAGAACTATTGCAGAAATATGACCGGTTTCATTCATGTATGACTGACAAATATGCATGACATTTTTCCCCCCCAAAAAAACAAAAAAACAACTTAAATGTTGCAAATATTTTTTGAGTGTGTGTTTTCAGGTACAATACTACTGGAAGAGCATTTTAAGATCTTACATACGACAGGAGATTGAATAATAATAGGGACTGATGACGTCAGCTGAGAAGGACAGTGGATTCAGAGATGGAGCGAATCATTTAGTAAACACTGACTGTTGGATCAAACGTTATCGAGTGTGTGGAGATCAATGATCGTCTTCTGAGAGTAACACACTGAAGTCATCAGCAGATGCAGCGCTTCCTCAGAAAACACTAGAGGAAGAGGAAGGAGGTTGGACAGGAAACGCATCATTACCTGATTCTCTTTGGCTGAGGACTCCATGAACGCTGCGTTCCACGATTCTGCCAAAGCTTTGCCCTCTTCACAACTGATGACACTGAGAGAGACACACATGACGTCATTTACAGCTTCAAATACATTAAAGTGCATAAGCCGCCACACATATCCACACTGATTTTACTTTATTTTAACCAGAAGAGAAACCTCTGAGATTTAAAAAAAAAATCACTTGTACAGGAGCTTTCATTAATGCGACGTGAACATGAATGCATGACGCAGCAGTAAGAGTTAAACCGGACCACTGACGGAGGCAGAAGGCTCAGAGGATCGATACACCGCAGATCACATATGAAACACGAGATACACACGGAAGCTGCTTCATCAGCCTCTGCGTTTCATTCGCCTTCCTCTAATGTTTGTGTAGCATGAGGCTTCACTGCAGGAATAACTGACCCATCCTCCCTCCCGAGGCTCAGATTACGCTCACATTATGAAGGAAACACTAGTAAAGGATGTTGACGGCGGGTTTATTCCACCGCCTCAGAGCCAGCTTCAACGAGGGGGAATTTACACGGATTACATCACATCCTGAAAACCGTTTCCTCTCTATTCACAGTCAACTATTGTCTGAAATACTGTTCACAAGAGATCATACTAGTGGAAAAGTTTAATACTAGTACTAGTGAACTAATGTCTGTTTTACATTTGATTAAAACATCAAAATACTGCAAAAACTGGAAAAATGGAGAAAGAGTCAAGTTATGATTGAGATCTGATTAAGTATATTCTTTTAAAGGGGTCATGAACTGCATTGTTTTATAAATGTTTCCTGTGGTGCAATTATAATGTTAGTATGATTTTTACATCAAAAATTGTCATAATTTAGAAATAAAACGCATTTTTCCTGCCATGATTTTAGCCTCTGATTTGAATGCTCTGTTTGAAGGGGCGTGTCTGCAAGACGTGTCTGCGAGACGTCAGTGTAAACGCCCACTGCTGTCATTGGCTGCTGTGAGACGTCAGTGTAAACACGCACTGCTGTGATTGGCTGCTGTGAGACTTCAGTGTAAACGCCCACTGCTGTGATTGGTTGCTGTGAGACTTCAGTGTAAACGCCCACTGCTGTGATTGGCTGCTGTGAGACTTCAGTGTAAACGCCCACTGCTGTGATTGGCTGCTGTGAGACGTCAGTGTAAACGCCCACTGCTGTGATTGGCTGCTGTGAGACGTCGGTGTAAACGCCCACTGCTGTGATTGGCTGCTGTGAGACTTCGGTGTAAACGCCCACTGCTGTGATTGGCTGCTGTGAGACTTCAGAGTAAACGCCCACTGCTGTGATTGGCTGCTGTGAGACGTCGGTGTAAACGCGCACTGCTGTGATTGGCTGCTGTGAGACTTTGGTGTAAACGCCCACTGCTGTGATTGGCTGCTGTGAGACTTTGGTGTAAACGCCCACTGCTGTGATTGGCTGCTGTGAGACTTCAGTGTAAACGCCCACTGCTGTGATTGGCTAACATCTTTGCATATGAAATAGCTAGTATTACATGTGGAACTCTCTCAAATGTGTTTAGCATGTTTTTTACTATTACAGCTCTCAAGGTTAACTAATCGTGAAATGTTTTGATTATTAGCATTATATTTAGATCTATGCCATTATATTCAGATCATCGCATGAAAGGTTGCAGTGATGAGCATTGTAGCCGATCACAGACATGTTGAGCGCATGAATGCAGAGATCTTGTCATTGTAACTCGATTTCTGCACACTAACGAATGCTTTCATCATAACTAACAGTGCAAACACAATGTAAATAAGAGATTCGTTGATTATAACGGGAGTTTTGGCGTGAGTCCAGAACTCAGTCACTGATAAACTTGCACTGTTTGATTGACAGCTCCAGCGATTGCAAAGGGAGCGTTCTTTGATCGCTTTCTATATATAATTTAATCACAGTTTATATAACAGATTGTTTTCATCCTACTAAGAGAAACAATGTAAAGTGGAGCGTTTAGTCACTGGTTTGATTTACTGACACATAGACAAAGAACATCTGACTGTACATGAATCATTACATATCAGAAATCACTGGTCTCAGATCAGGCATTAGAATGAACACGGTTACTTACATGTTGTGGCATTACTGTCGAGTCCATATCGTAAAAGTCTGTTTGCTACTACACTGGCATGCGCGATTCAGTGGGCGGGGCTAAACAGGCAGTGATGTAGAAGCAGGCATTGATCTTCTTCTTCGGTGTTTTAGCTACAGCGAAGAAGCTACATGCTACATGACCCCTTTAAAGAACTATAATAAGTACTCTTTTAAAAAGTATGCTGGAGCGTCTCTCTTTTGACAACGTCTGGCTTGCAGAAAGATTAATTTGCCTTTAATTTAGGTCAGAGCATCTGCAGGAACATGTGAAAGTGCTGAAGCACATCGTCATCATCATCATGTGACGTATCAGGAACAGAACGTCACATGCTTTCATTAATCAAATGCTCCTAATGCAAAAATAGCCTCATGTGACGTACCGTTCCATGTGAAGGTCTTTCTTATTGCCCACCAGCATTATGGGTACTCTAGGAAAAGGACATTGTGACATTAATGTTAAACATTTATGACACATACAGACATTAACAGAGTTGTTCAGACATTATTCGGTTGTTTAATGATTCTAGTATTCGTTCTTGTTAAATATCATGTTTTCCTCACATTATGGAAGTAAAATTATTCATGTCGACTTTAATACACTAGCTTTAATAATCAACTCCTATCTCAGTAATTAACTGAATTTTGCAAATCTAAATTAACAAATGAATAAAATAAACATACTTACTGTACTTTTCCCACCATATCCAACAATTTTTCATGGATAACTTTTACTACTTCAAAACTGCAAAGAAGAGGGAGAGACAGATCAGGATTGGGAATGGATTAAGTGACTTAATGAGAATAATACAGGCAGAGGTGATTAATCACAGAATACATTTACTAAAATATCTAGTGGTTTATTGCATTATTCATAAAGCAATAAAACACCTGCTCATGAGCTCAAACTAGATTGTGGCATAAACCCCATCATCATCCTAAAACATTATTAATAAAAACATTCATAAATTTATGGAACGACTCTTGACAAAGTTATTAGTCACATCATGTCCTTGGTCTTTATACCTCCAGACGAATGAATTCAGACGCTTTATAATGAAGGACGTATGGAAACACATTCATTTACATATTCAGATTTTAAAAACGCAAAGACTGTCAGCAGTGCTGCACGATTTGGGGAAAAATATATAATTGCTTAAATATAATATATAATATAATAAATATATAATATAACAAATTATTAGTAGTACTGCTACCAAATAAAAATAAAAAAATCTATCAAGTAAAAAAATATTCATATTTCACTGTAAAAATGCATTTAATGTGAAAATACTAATATTTATGGCTGTCTTATTTTTTTGTATTTCAAATGTTAAACCATCAGACTTTTATTTTTTGTAGATAAGCCTTTCTCTTCACTCTGAAACATGCAGCACATATTTATTTAATTGAACTGTAGACTTTGATAATTATTTGTTATAATATTATTGATTTTCTCTGCAAAAACGTCCATAAAAATCAGTCTACAGGCTTTCATAGACAACCTAGGAAGTCGGGGATGGTCTTGTTTTTGAGTTTAGTTACAAGCTGTTCACACATTGGCAATAAAAAGCGATGAATACATGAAAATCCTAACATATAGCCCCTTTAATCGTCTCAAAGACAACTTGTTCATCTCAGTGGAGAGTTTAAAACCATCATGAATAATCATCATTGCTCTTACCTTTTATTTGACGTGACTGAATACACCAGAATGTAACCGTTGATGTCTATGGAGTAGGTCTGTGGGAAAATTGAGTATTCGTCCTGAAAGAGGGAGATTCAAAACACACTTCAGAGATGATGCATTAAAAAAGTTAAAATGATGATTTCATGACATTTTTATTACAACTTTTTGAAACAAACAAAAAAATTGTATTTAAAATGATTCATAATGTGTTTTCATTACAACTTTTTGTGAAAAAATACAACAACAAATGTATTTAAATGATTAATGACATTTTTTTTGCCATATATGCAGTTATTTTAGCATTATTTATATACTATTGTAGTATTTATTAATTATTTTAATAATATTATTTTTATATTTTAATTTAGGTTTCAATAATATTAGTAATTTATCATAATTCTACTTAGCTTCATTGTTATTTCAGTTGTATTACTTCAACCTAAGCTTATTTTACCTCAGTTAGTTGCCAAGGCAACATTTGTAATTTTACGTTACGCTGTAAAGACGTGTGTGAGTAAAGGTGCTCTGACCTGTCCAGCTGTGTCGACTAGCTGCAGGTGATACTCCTGACCGTTGACTGTGATCATTTTCGTAAATGCTGCGGAGAGAAACAAAACACCAGATGAGAGAGAGCTTGCAGACATCAGCAGCTATAATCAATACGCCAACATTAATCACACACACAAATCATAAAAACATACATAAACTACTGCTCAAAAGTTTGGGGTCTGCAAGATTTTTTTTAATGTTTTGAAAGAGTCTCCTCAGCAAGGCTGCATTTATTTGATCAAAATACAGTAAAATTTGTGAAATATTATTACAATGTAAAATAGCTGTTTTCTATGTGAATATACAGTAAAGTATTAAAATTTATTCCTGTGATCAAAGCTGAATTTATCATCATTACTCCAGTCTTCAGTGTCACATGATCCTTCAGAAATCATTCTAATATGAGGATTTGCTGCTCAAGAAACATTTATGATTATTATCAAAGTATACAAATATTAATATCTTAAAAACACTTTTAAATGTTGGCATACATGTTATTTTAGATATTACATAATGTATGTATATAAATGGCAGTTGATTTTTTATTTGCATAATTTGTAAAATTATATATATATATATATATATATATATATATATATATACACATACATACATACACACATATACACTCACCTAAAGGATTATTAGGAACACCATACTGATACTGTGTTTGACCCCCTTTCGGCTTCAGAACTGCCTTAATTCTACGTGGCATTGATTCAACAAGGTGCTGAAAGCATTCTTTAGAAATGTTGGCCCATATTGATAGGATAGCATCTTGCAGTTGATGGAGATTTGTGGGATGCACATCCAGGGCACGAAGCTCCCGTTCCACCACATCCCAAAGATGCTCTATTGGGTTGAGATCTGGTGACTGTGGGGGCCATTTTAGTACAGTGAACTCATTGTCATGTTCAAGAAACCAGTTTGAAATGATTCGAGCTTTGTGACATGGTGCATTATCCTGCTGGAAGTAGCCATCAGAGGATGGGTACATGGTGGTCATAAAGGGATGGACATGGTCAGAAACAATGCTCAGGTAGGCCGTGGCATTTAAACGATGCCCAATTGGCACTAAGGGGCCTAAAGTGTGCCAAGAAAACATCCCCCACACCATTACACCACCACCACCAGCCTGCACAGTGGTAACAAGGCATGATGGATCCATGTTCTCATTCTGTTTACGCCAAATTATGACTCTACCATCTGAATGTCTCAACAGAAATCGAGACTCATCAGACCAGGCAACATTTTTCCAGTCTTCAACTGTCCAATTTTGGTGAGCTCGTGCAAATTGTAGCCTCTTTTTCCTATTTGTAGTGGAGATGAGTGGTACCCGGTGGGGTCTTCTGCTGTTGTAGCCCATCTGCCTCAAGGTTGTGCGTGTTGTGGCTTCACAAATGCTTTGCTGCATACCTCGGTTGTAACGAGTGGTTATTTCAGTCAAAGTTGCTCTTCTATCAGCTTGAATCAGTCGGCCCATTCTCCTCTGACCTCTAGCATCAACAAGGCATTTTCGGCCACAGGACTGCCGCATACTGGATGTTTTTCCCTTTTCACACCATTCTTTGTAAACTCTAGAAATGGTTGTGCGTGAAAATCCCAGTAACTGAGCAGATTGTGAAATACTCAGACCGGCCCGTCTGGCACCAACAACCATGCCACGCTCAAAATTGCTTAAATCACCTTTCTTTCCCATTCTGACATTCAGTTTGGAGTTCAGGAGATTGTCTTGACCAGGACCACACCCCTAAATGCATTGAAGCAACTGCCATGTGATTGGTTGATTAGATAATTGCATTAATGAGAAATTGAACAGGTGTTCCTAATAATCCTTTAGGTGAGTGTATATATACACACACATACATACATACACACTCACCTAAAGGATTATTAGGAACACCTGTTCAATTTCTCATTAATGCAATTAATGAGCGTGGCATGGTAGTTGGTGCCAGACGGGCCGGTCTGAGTATTTCACAATCTGCTCAGTTACTGGGATTTTCACGCACAACCATTTCTAGAGTTTACAAAGAATGGTGTGAAAAGGGAAAAACATCCAGTATGCGGCAGTCCTGTGGGCGAAAATGCCTTGTTGATGCTAGAGGTCAGAGGAGAAAGGGCCGACTGATTCAAGCTGATAGAAGAGCAACTTTGACTGAAATAACCACTCGTTACAACCGAGGTATGCAGCAAAGCATTTGTGAAGCCACAACACGCACAACCTTGAGGCGGATGGGCTACAACAGCAGAAGACCCCACCGGGTACCACTCATCTCCACTACAAATAGGAAAAAGAGGCTACAATTTGCACGAGCTCACCAAAATTGGACAGTTAAAGACTGG
This sequence comes from Coreius guichenoti, assembly GCA_039654105.1. NCBI lineage: Eukaryota > Metazoa > Chordata > Actinopteri > Cypriniformes > Gobionidae > Coreius > Coreius guichenoti. Next base: position 33,613,788 of record CM077189.1, on the reverse strand, counting down.
AAAAATGTTGCCTGGTCTGATGAGTCTCGATTTCTGTTGAGACATTCAGATGGTAGAGTCAGAATTTGGCGTAAACAGAATGAGACCATGGATCCATCATGCCTTGTTACCACTGTGCAGGCTGGTGGTGGTGGTGTAATGGTGTGGGGGATGTTTTCTTGGCACACTTTAGGGCCCTTAGTGCCAATTGGGCATCGTTTAAATGCCACGGCCTACCTGAGCATTGTTTCTGACCATGTCCATCCCTTTATGACCACCATGTACCCATCCTCTGATGGCTACTTCCAGCAGGATAATGCACCATGTCAGAAAGCTTGAATCATTTCAAATTGGTTTCTTGAACATGACAATGAGTTCACTGTACTAAAATGGCCCCCACAGTCACCAGATCTCAACCCAATAGAGCATCTTTGGGATGTGGTGGAACGGGAGCTTCGTGCCCTGGATGTGCATCCCACAAATCTCCATCAACTGCAAGATGCTATCCTATCAATATGGGCCAACATTTCTAAAGAATGCTTTCAGCACCTTGTTGAATCAATGCCACGTAGAATTAAGGCAGTTCTGAAGGTGAAAGGGGGTCAAACACGGTATTAGTATGGTGTTCCTAATAATCCTTTAGGTGAGTGTGTATATATATATATATATATATATATATATATATATATATATATATATATAGTGTATATTGTGTATATATTATATATTAATATTATTTTACAAATGATGCAAATAATTTATAAAGGAAAGGGAACATATACTTCTGTTAATTGGCCATAAATTCAGAATTATTAGCAAGTTCAGAGACGCCATATAAAAAAAATAAAATAATAATAATAAAAATAATAATAGTTCATGCCTGAGTGCTGGATGTGATTAGAAAATTCAGGATGGATTATAAAAAAAAAAAAAAAGTATCTCAGATCATTCACCAAAAGCCTTCATTCAACAAATTTTTCATTTAAATAGAACCTATTTTATTTTCCTCTTGCAAAAGCAAATCTAGTTATTAGATACAGTCTGCTGAAAATGTTCCACTGAAACTGTTTTTGCAATTAAAAATAACCAGGAGTCGATGTGTTACAGACTCTTAAAAAACACAAGCAAAAAATACTGTGGGGGTGGAGTCATATCTGTGAAAGCCACACCCACACAACTCAAGCCCCACCCCCCTGTGAGTCCACTCAAACCACTCACTGTTCCACTGACGGAAAGCTGCGTTATGAACTACCCCTTAAAAATATCACATCATAATCTAATAAGACAACATCTGGTCTACTTAAAGCGGCCCTTCAAAGTCAGAGTGACCGAGAGCAGAAGCAGTGCATGCTGGTCTGTGCTGACTGTACCTTCACTGTGTCTGGAATCAGCAGCAAAAACGCTGATGCTGCTGGAGTCACATGAATTTGCATCTATACCGCCTGCCATTCACGTACCACACAACAAAACATGACACACATACACATGGCTTTCCTCCAGAGTTTACATTCCTGCCAACAGCTCGGTCATACAGCCAGATGAGGAAAATAAAGAAAACCAGCGTTTATTTACACACACACGCAGAGATTACAGGAGGTCAACATACAGTCAATACATTCAGTTTACAAACAAACAAACAGACAAACACCATGTCCAAACTAGACGAGATGCAACAAGCCATGAAAGGCAAATCATAGTTTAAGTCCAAATCAACCACAATGTGCAAGCAACATATATATGTTGTATAATTTAAACTACATGGTGAGTCACATCAACAACTCAGTAACAAGTCTCAAGTGCACACATACTGAGTCAGATGTGCGGTTCAGTGAGTCAGATGTTGGGTAATCAGCCCGAATGATTCAGTGAGTGAATCGTTTTAGAACCATCTGAGTCATTATGAAGAACTGATTCATAAGAGTCATTTGTAGTAGAGCAGGGTTCGCAACCTATGGCACGCGTACCAACGGGATAGTCATTGGCAATAACTAAAGAGGCGTATATATTTAATTTAAATAAATCTTAAAGTTGCATCCTGAACCATTTTTGCTTTGTGGCAGGGCGCATTATCCTGCTGAAAGAGGCCACAGCCACCAGGGAATACCGTTTCCATGAAAGGTGTACATGGTCTGCAACAATGCTTAGGTAGGTGGTACGTGTCAAAGTAACATCCACATGGATGGCAGGACCCAAGGTTTCCCAGCAGAACATTGGCCAAAGCATCACACTGCCTCCGCCGGCTTGCCTTCTTCCCATAGTGCATCCTGGTGCCATGTGTTCCCCAGGTAAGCGGCGTACACGCAACCGGCCATCCATGTGATGTAATAGAAAACGTGAATCATCAGACCAGGCCACCTTCTTCCACTGCTCCGAGGTCCAGTTTTGATGCTCACACGCCCACTGTTGGCGCTTTCGGCGGTGGACAGGGGTCAGCATGGGCACCCTGACTGGTCTGCGGCTATGCAGCCCCATACGCAACAAACTGCGATGCACTGTGTATTCTGACACCTTTCTATCAGAACCAGCATTAACTTCTTGAGCAATTTGAGCTACAGTAGCTCGTCTGTTTGATCGGACCACACGGGCCAGCCTTCGCTCCCCACGTGCATCAATGAGCCTTGGCCGCCCATGACCCTGTCGCCGGTTCACCACTGTTCCTTCCTTGGAGCACTTTTGATAGATACTGAACACTGCAGACCGGGAACACCCCACAAGAGCTGCAGTTTTGGAGATGCTCTGACCCAGTCGTCTAGCCATCACAATTTGTTCCTTGTCAAACTCGCTCAAATCCTTACACTTGCACATTTTTCCTGCTTCTAACACATCAACTTTGAGGACAAAATATTCACTTGCTGCCTAATATATCCCACCCACTAACAGGTGCCGTGATGAAGAGATCATCAGTGTTATTCACTTCATCTGTCAGTGGTCTTAAATGTTATGCTTGATTTATGGTCATTTATCACTTCACAGAATTAAGTTTAATATTAAACTTAACCATACATTATTATTATTATTATTATTATTATTATTATGCAGTCAATTGTGATTTGATTGACTTACTGTTTTCAATAGTGGGGTCGTAGGAGTCGACAAACTGGCCTTCCACAAACTGTATTGTCAAGGAGGATTTCCCTGAAACACAGAAACACAAAAGTCGTGAGAGCGTGAAAGATGATCTTTACCTTCAAATCATGAGAGACTGAACCTGAACTTTACACTAGTAACATGCAGAGTTTTCTTCAGTTATGTAATGCATGACCAGCCTACAGCTCACAGAATACATATATGGTAAAGTGCATATGTTAGATTCATGCTAAAGAGATTGACACAATGATGCAGAAATCATTATTATAACAGGTTCTTGACTGGTTTCATGTGATTCGCTCTGTGAATGCATCATGATTAAACACATTCCCATTCAAAAGAGTGTTTGTGATGAAACTGCCATAGTGGTAGTAATGCAGGACATTCACAAACACACACACACAGAGAATGAGTGTGTGGGCAGATTTGCCCTGCAGCCGGTTGCTATAACAACGACGAGTTCCTCTCTGCATCCAGCATTCGTAAATGCGAGCTCTCATTCACAGGGAAAAGCCCACAGGAACATCGGGACATTCCGGAATGGAAGTGCAGCTCTTTGAAGGACAGAAGCGTGTTTGATCATTCAAATGGAATAGCCAAACATGTTCTGACTAGAGATGCAGGAGAATCTTCAATGAAAACAAATGAAAAAAATATTTTATCCATCAGGAATAAACTGGATTGTGCAAAGCGGGTGTTCCTAAAGTCATTCCACTCAATGGCTAATAGGGAATGACCAAAGACAAAGCCTCCAAAAATACAAGAAGTTTGTCAATGTTACAGTTCAATAACATAAACGTAAAACGTAACAATTGTAGCAACTGTCTCTCTTTAGCTCAAATGATAAAAAATAACAGCCTCTCACATTCCAAAGGTGATTGGCTCTTTTAAATGTAAGGCGGGGCTACAGCCGCAATATTGGGTATTATGGCTTCTCGTCAATATATTTTTGAGTGAATGGTGGTAATTTAAAATTAGGGCTGTCAACATTAATGCATGCAATTAATTCAAAATCCTTAACGCATTAAAATTATTTAACGCAAAAAAAATTTCTGAAGCGTGTGAAATTGCCTCATTAAAACACTATATTGCCAAAAGTTTTGGGACGCCTGCCTTTACATGCACATGAACTTTAATGACATCCCATTCTTAATCCGTAGGGTTTAATATGGAGTTGGCCCACCCTTTGCAGCTATAACAGCTTCAACTCTTCTGGGAAGGCTTTCCACAAGGTTTAGGAGTGTGTTTATGGGAATTTTGACCATTCTTCTAGAAGCGCATTTGTGAGGTCAGGCACTGATGTTGGACGAGAAGGCCTGGCTCGCAGTCTCCGCTCTAATTCATCCCAAAGGTGTTCTATCAGGTTGAGGTCAGGACTCTGTGCAGGCCAGTCAAGTTCCTCCACACCAAACTCGCTCATCCATGTCTTTATGGACCTTGCTTTGTGCACTGGTGCGCAGTCATGTTGGAACAGGAAGGGGCCATCCCCAAACTGTTCCCACAAAGTTGGGAGCATGAAATTGTCCAAAATGTCTTGGTATGCTGAAGCATTAAGAGTTCCTTTCACTGGAACTAAGGGGCCAAGCCCAACCCCTGAAAAACAACCCCACACCATAATCCCCCCTCCACCAAACTTTACACTTGGCACAATGCAGTCAGGCAAGTCCCGTTCTCCTGGCAACCACCAAACCCAGACTCGTCCATGGGATTGCCAGACAGAGAAGCGTGATTGGTCACTCCAGAGAACACGTCTCCACTGCTCTAGAGTCCAGTGGTGGCGTGCTTTACCCCACTGCATCCCACGCTTTGCATTGCACTTGGTGATGTAGGGCTTGGATGAGCTGCTCGGCCATGGAAACCCATTCCATGAAGCTCTCTACACACTGTTCTTGAGCTAATCTGAAGGCCACACGAAGTTTGGAGGTCTGTAGCTATTGACTCTGCAGAAAGTTGGTGACTTCTGCGCACTGTGACCCTCAGCATGCGCTGACCCCACTCTGTGATTTTACGTGGCCTACCACTTTGTGGCTATGTTGTTGTTGTTCACAATTGCTTCCACTTTGTTATAATCCCACTAACATTTGATTGTAGAAAATTTAGTAGTGAGGAAATTTCACGAATGGACTTATTGCACAGGTGGCAACCTATCACGGTACCACGCTTGAATTCACTGAGCTCCTGAGAGCGACCCATTCTTTCACAAATGTTTGTAGAAGCGTCTGCATGCCTAGTGCTTGATTTTATACACGTTTTGCCATGGAAGTGATTGGAACACCTGAATTCAATGATTTGGAGGGTTGTCCTAATTCTTTTGGCAATATAGTGTAATTTACATCACACAGATGATCTTATAAGTCGGGAGTTTATCACACTGAGCATTTACAATGGCGCAAGCATCTGTAACCCTGGTAGGCGGAAACTTCTATTCTAATCCTTTAACAAATTTTGCTTTTATTGCATTTATTTTTTGTTAGAATAACATCACTGATGAATCATTTACAATAATATCAGGTATATGAATTAACTTTTAAACAGTCTAAAGCAACATCTATTCCATTGGTTACTTTACAGTTGCTCATTACAAGCATTTCTCGATGGTAAAGCCATTAGAGAGCAGCATCCCTGATTCTCTCCATTTTAATGGAAGCGCATCTGATTTCAAGCATCCTTCCTCATCAGCTCTATAAATAGACCCTGAAACAGGAGCAAACGCATCAGGAACATACAGTTCCCGATCGGCCGGCGTGTGACCCCGTAAACAAAGCCCAGATGTGGGCGGACAGCGTTTAGTCAGTGACCAGTGAAGTGGACACGCAGAGATCCTTCGCCTCCGACGCAGAGCGCTGATGTCTGTAAATATATACTGTACAATTCCAACACGAGACAGATTTAAAGACTTTCTACTTAAAAAGAAATTCAATAGCTTTTGGAAAATCACAAAATAGAGTTTATGGATGGTTTAATCAAACCGCAAAGACTTGAGTGCATTATTAAAATAAAAACTCAAAGGTTTTCATTAGTATTGACTAGTGAAGGTTACGACATTGCCATATAGTGAGCTGAAAACCAGAAATGTCACCAACGCAGAACTGAAGGCTGAATCGAGTGGAAACTGGAGGTCAAAACATACGTCATGTTATCTAAAGTTCACATGCATCTGCCATATTGAGGCCTGAAATGAACCTTATGAGAGCTGACAGCTTCATTAAATCATCAAACGTAAAACATACATTTATTTCTCCAGCATGCTTTCATGTAACATTTTCAATACAGGTCCAATTAAGGTCTACATAATAAAACAGAATTTTTAGGGGGGACAAAAATCAGAAGTTGTGGCGATGGGTGGGTGGATGAATGGAAGAGTGGATGGATTAATGGATGAGTGGATGGATGGATAATGAATGGATGGGTGGATGGATGAATGGATGGGTGGATGGATAGGTGGGTGGATGAATGGATGGGTAAGTAGATGGATGGGTGAGTGGATGGATGGGTGGATGGATGGATAATGAATGGAATCATGGATGGATGGAAGGGTGGATGGACAGATGGATGGATGGGTGGACGAATGGATGGGTGAGTAGATGGATGGGTGGGTGGATGAATGAATGGATGGGTGGGTGGGTGGATGGATGAATGGGTGGATGTGTAGATGGGTGGGTGGACAGATGGATGGATAGGTGGGTGGATGATGGATGGATGGGTGGGTGGATGAATGGATGGGTAAGTAGATGGATGGGTGAGTGGATGGATGGGTGGATGGATGGATAATGAATGGAATCATGGATGGATGGAAGGGTGGATGGACAGATGGATGGATGGGTGGACGAATGGATGGGTGAGTAGATGGATGGGTGGGTGGGTGGGTGGATGAATGAATGGATGGGTGGGTGGGTGGATGAATGGGTGGGTGGATGAGTGGATGGATGAATGGGTGGATGTGTAGATGGGTGGGTGGACGTGTAGATGGGTGGGTGGACAGATGGATGAGTTAACAAAAAACAAAAAAAATTATTATAGTGGCCATATATAGAATTTGTTTCAATTGAATTAGAGAATTTTACTACAACTGGTGTAATTTATTACCTGAGAAAACAACGGCCCAAATTTTATTACCAAACTTTACTTTTCAGTCTCATATTTTTGTTGAATCACTAATTTATCATTTTCACTAATATATATGAAAAACAAGTTGAAATTGAGTGCAGTGCATACAAAGAATGCATGCCAAGGTTTAGTCATGATTGCGTGAAACCAGCGTGAATGTATGAGAGGAACGGTTCCCAAAGGCTTAAGTCAACTGAAGTGTGTCCTGATGTGATGTTGGCATGCTCTCTCAACTGTGATCTGCAAGGAATCGTCACACACATCAGCACACACATGTTCTGTGTAAACGTTTTATTGCAGAGAGAATACATTTGCTCTAAATGGCCACTGACACAATAAAATCGACCAGATCCCGATCCAACTCAAGTGGGAAGAATCAGAGATTCAGAGTCACTGCACAGATCCATGAGCATCATTACATCATCATGAATGTCAAGCTCCAAAATGTGCCTTCTGAACTCATATAATAACTTCCAAATTATCAAACTCTTTTCACTGAAAACCTTTCCCTCTAATTCAACTCTCAATCTCCAATTGAGACTTCACATATTCAGATTGGATACTCGAGAGCATTAAAACAATGCAAAACCTCGCATTTTTTAATCTGAACATCAATTCAAATGAGATCTCAGAGCTGAGGAGGAAGGTCAAATTTTTTTTGAAAAAAAAAGAAAAAAATTCTAATTTTCAGACTGATTTTTGGGTGAATTATTACTCTAACACGCTCAATGAAAAGTGAATAGAGAATTAATTACACCAAACTCATGTTTGAAATCAAGATCTGTCTCATCCATGAATTTATTATAAATACAAGCTTTTTATATATGGCAACTGAGACGTAAATCAAACATTTTGATACATTATTTACTGAAAATCATCAAAAATAACTAAAAACCAGCATTATACATTGACATAGCGTGTTAATTGGAACTGATATAAGGGGAGCCAAAGCAGGTGCAATTTAAATATGTATAAATCGGGTCTTTACATGAAAACATAGCTACCTTTAAAATGTAAGGATGAGGGTCACTGATCATATTTAGTTGTCTGTGGTATCCATATAGATGACATGAAGCTACTATAAATGAATGCATGCCTCTGTGAGGTGCTGACATATGTATTCATGATATGAAGAATGAAAATGCATCAACCGTAATGAATATACGGGCAGAATAAGCACTTTGACACTGGACTGAGGCCTGCATGCATCTGCAGAACATCATTCACACTGCGTTAGTCGTAAAGACCAGGCGAATTAAGTTTGGGATTAGATGCATGAGGGTGTAGGGTGTATTGTATTATGTTATATGTCACAATGCATGCTTACTTCAGCTCGTGCTTAAATGCATGAGGATGCAGCACGCGCATGGGGTGACATTCAGCTCACGCGAGCACGCACGAATCTCATGCATGCGGGGAAATATCAAAAGCTGATGCAAACGATACATAAGACGCAAGGCAGACGCAACGCACTACGCAACGAGTCACTTACCGACGGATCTGTAGCCCAGGACGGCGATCTTGCGCGATTTCGGCTGCGGCATCTTTATTTATTCCCTACCACATCAATATCCACATGTAAGAGGGCTTGTCCTGTCTGGAACAAACGAAATCACATGGATTTGATCCGGTATTGCGCTACAGAGTTGTGAAGCTTGAAGGGGAATAAAGTAATTACTCCGTTCCGGCGAATGAAGCGATTTTTTTTTGATAAATTACGAGGAAAGTCTCAGACTCTGCGTCACTGCCCACCGCAAGCCTGCGTTAATTATGCAAGAATGAGCGCGCTGGATTGGTTGAGCCCGCCCTGAGAGGCGGGACGTGTCGCTGTTAATAGCACAACCATTGGCTCAGCGGGACTGCACGGTTCTATAACTGCGAATGTGATTGGATGGCTACAGTTGTCAATGATGAGACGCCAGATTAAACACAGACATGCGTTTTACAATTTTCAGCCTTGAAAAGAAGTGCAGAACTACTTTCAAAGGATATTAGAGGAACTTTAAGTGCCATTAAATATCTGAATATATAGGATAAATGATCAAACTTTTAAAAAAAGAAAGAAAAAAAAGATGTAAATCACTACAATATCAAAATTAACTGAACATAGGGCTTAATATTTTCTTACTTTGAGTTGATGTTAATTTTTTATCTGCATTTCTAACATGATGTATGACAATTTAAATTTCTTTTTCTATTTTAAAGGCTTTTTAAAGATTTTTGGATTAAAATATCCAAAAACCACTAGAACAATGTTATATATTTTGTTGACTTGTGTACTTACATTATCCCAGATGTTTCCAAGAATGTTTAAATCCAGAGAAATCAGCAATTTTAACCAGGACACGGACCGTGTGCGTGCGTCGCCTATCAATGACATCATACCCGCGTTACCCCAGATTTCCGATTTATTTTGTAGAAATACCTCTAGAGGCAAAAAATTACATATTGTTGCTTTAACAGAGGGGAATATCATTTTAACTGGCAATTAATTTACTTTACATCCTTCAATCCCTTTAGAAAAATCCAGTTTCGTAATGACATCATCCTGCAGGAAGTGACATAATGTTTGACGGAAAAAACAACAGCACAAACACCAGTAAGGATCAGTGTTATCAATGGATGAACTTTGTTTTTAGTGGTTCTTCAGGTTGACGTCCTCATATAAGATAACTATTTCACTGAGACTCATTATAACTCTTTATGGACATCCAATTCAATTCTTGTCATTAAATACGTCCTTTACATGTGCATTAAATAGCCTAATTAATGACCTTGACCAGAGCAGATTTGTATGAAGTCTGATATATATAGGCCTACTATAATGCAAAGTCTTAAAATGACAACACACACTTAATTCAGTTTTTCCAAGTTACACAGTTGAAAAGATTTAGGAATGAGCCAGTTCATATTTTCAAAAGTTCATCATCAAATTCATCTCCACATTATTTTTTAAAGATTTTGATCAAATGAATAACATTTACAATATTTTAACTTTGTGTGAAATGCCAGTCTCTGCTGCCCTCTGCTGGTCAGCCAAAATATATATTTTTTTATATTACAAAATTGAGAGGAACACAATGACTGATAATCAATCACCATTTCTTTTCTGTTTCTTTCCCCCCATCATTTTCATAATTTGCTTCCATGATGCTTGCTTCCAGTAATACATACAATAAAATATAAGTTGTTTCAACTTCATAATCACACACACACTTCATGGACAGGTGTAAATGAAGTGCAGAAGTGCACCATTCGAGACCGGGAATATGGAGAAAATGATTCAATAGCATTCTTTTTTATAGCCAAGTTTCCATCCAGTTTTTGCTCTGTTTTGTTCTCGACAAAGTGAATATGTGTATTAGAGACTATAATGCACTGACTACTGTTATTCATGCATGCTATTGCAAGCTAATGGTTAACTAACCCGAGAGATTTTAGTTAAATTTATGTATAGGTTTAATTATTTCACTTTATTCACTTGAGTTTTAGATGCACAAAGTATTTGAGCAGTATTTAGTTTAATTTTATACTAAGAAATATTCTGTGAAATAGTTTAGGGATGCGCAATATTATTGGCACGACATCGGAATCGGCCGATAAATGCTTAAATTATGCCGATATGCCTTGCAGATATGATAACTCACATGTGCAAGGAGTGCTAGCGATAATCACATCAGCAGTGTGGTCATACTTGAAGTGAACTTGTATGTCAACAAGCAAAAACCATTCATTGTATTGTGATTGACTATATTCACAGTTTTCGATTGCTGCCTTGAATTTGTGAATGCGAGTATAGACGGGCATCCGTTGTGCGATACCCGTCAACAATCACTCTCTACTCTCTAGCCTAGCTTGTGCAGCGAGATAGGTCTACAGAACCGCAGAGCCATATAGGCCTACGTCACTCACAACAGTCTGAGGACAACAGCGCCACACAGCCACAATTTCTCACCACGCAAAAGTCTCTTGTGGAACAATATGGATGTAACTGTTAGGAACAAATCTCTTTTTTCCCCCTAATTGGTTCAATAGAGGTTTAGTTCATATTCTTTGTTTATTTGATGATTCTGGTAACGTTTTGTCTTATGAACACTTCATGTATATATAGCCTATAGCAACAATAAATAGGCTAGTAAGTAAGTGCATTTTTTAAATTTCTCCAGTACCGAAAGCAGAACTGATAGCGTCGGAGCTTATCGATACTGCGGTGATGGTCTTTCATAATTTAGCACCAGGGCTCATTTAATACCGCGGGTTTCGGTACCCATCCCTAATTATTATTTCGGCTTGACAAAGCCAACATACTGATCTACTATTTAAGTGTATTCTTCTTCTGAGACTAAATTTAAAACAGTATCTCCTCCTAGAGCATTAAAGCTACAACCACCATGTCAGACCTTCAGACTGATCTGACTCTGTATGCTATACCTTTTCTAAATTTCTAATGAATTAGCATGTTACTAGTATGTTAGAGCACATTGTTAGCATGAATATATATGTTTTTACCATTATTTAGTATATTGCTAACGTGATTTAACATGATGCTAGCATGTTTTAAAATATTGTTAGCATATCCTAAGCTAGTTGATAGGCTTTGCTATCATAGTGCTAAGTCATGCTAGCAATGTGGTAAAACATACTAGCAACATTTTTGTTTTTTGCTAGCAACATGATAAAACATGGTAATTCATACTAGCATCATGGTGAAACATGCTAACAAAATGCTAATTCACACTAACAGCATGTTAAAACATGTTAACATGCTAATTAATGTTAGCAAATGTGCTAAAACATGCTAGTAACATGCTAAGTTGTGTTAACATGTTAATGTGTTAAAACATGTTAGCAACATGCTAATTTCTGTTAGCAATGTGCTAAAACCTGCTACTTCATGCTAACCAAATGATAATTCATGCTATCAAAGTGTTAAATCATGCTAGCAAAATGCTAATTCATGTTAACAATGTGACAATGCCAGTAACATGCTGATTCATGTTAACATGTTAGCTAATGTTAACAAAGTGTTATTCAGCAACATGTAAATTTGTGTTAGCAATGTGCTAAAACCTGCTACTTCATGCTAGCAATAAAAAGCTAATTCATGTAAGCAACGTGGTAAAGCATGCTAGAAACTTGGATATTCTTGCTAGCAGCATGCTAAAAACCAATTCATGGTGACGACCTTGTGAACAAAACTTTTCTACACAAATACACTACATAGACATGTAACAAAATGAATTAATCAACTGAAATGAGAATTACACTGCTTTTATGCCGGTTTTTCATTACACACATTTTTAATGTGAGTTGTACAGTAGTTTGAGAAACAAGCATGCAAACAATAAAGTTGGTTCATTTTAAAGACTGTAACGGGCTTTACATGAATGTACCACATTAACTGTTATTTCTTGAGCAATTAAAAATAAAAGTAATTTATCTGAACAAGCCATATGTCAAACACAGAAGGAACAGACGGTGGATGAGATAAACCAGAGAAGTTTATTAAACAGATCGGGGTTAGAGCAGACACGGCACAAGACAGATGAATGACTGGTTGGATATAGGTGACTGGAACTTAGCTGACGATGACAGACTTGAGACGGAGACAGGGAACAATGCTGATGAGACAATGAAGATCAAGGGCTGAGGATGAGGACGAGGACGAGGACGAGGACGAGGACGAGGACGAGGACGAGGACGAGGACGAGGACGAGGACGAGGACGAGGACGAGGACGAGGACGAGGACGAGGACGAGGACGAGGAAGATCAAGGTTTCTCAGGTGAGCAGGTTGGGTCTGTGTAGTCGTGACGAGATCAGACGTGGGATTGAGGAGTGAGCATGGTGATATAGGGCTGGTGATGAGGAAGGACAGGTGCAAGTGATTAGAACTCCGGTGACTGAGAACGAGGGGGCGTGGCAGGTGCAGGGAGTGCAGGGAGAGAGTGACTCTGTGACACCATATAAAATAACATTTTGTTTTAACATTACAGAGAAAGACATATGACCGGGTTACGTCAAGAATTATATGAAATCATCAAGAAAAGCAACTCAATCGAAAATGGAAATCCTGCTCGATATCATCTGAAAACAAGTACTGATAATTTAAATCAATCTGAACCATATAGAAAAATGAACTTTGGAGAGAGAGACAAAAACAAACCCCATAAAACCATTCTGATAATCGGAGAAACAGGAGCAGGAAAAACAACCCTGATCAATACGATGGTCAACTACATCTTAGGCATAAAGAGAGAAGACAAGGTTTGGTTTGAGATCACAGATGACCAGAGAGACCGATCTTCAGTTAAAAGTCAGACCTCCATTATTACAGTTTATGGGCTTTATCTTCGAGAGACTCAAACTGATTTAACAATAATTGACACACCAGGATATGGAGACACTCGTGGTATTGAGATGGATAAAAAGATTACCATGAGTTTGGACAGCTTAAGTAAATCTGCAGAAGGGATTCATAAAATACATGCAGTGTGTCTGGTGATCAATTCAACCCAAAATCGACTCTCTGACAGACAAATATACATATTTGATGCTGTTCAATCTTTATTTGGGAGAGATATTGCTGAAAACATTGTCTTGCTCTTCACATACTCAGATGGAGCTCCTCCTAAAGATGCCCTGACGGCTGTTAAAGAGGCTAAAGTCAAGTGTGCAGTGAATGACAGGAATCAGCCTGTGTATTTCCTGTTTAACAACTGCCAGTCAGATGCTGCTGATGATGATGAAGATGAGGAAGACTGTGAACAGAGGCAGGAACAATCATGGAATCGCAGTTTTAAAGGAATGGCAGGATTGTTCAAGTTTCTTGACACAATACAACCGAAAACCCTGAAGATGACTCAAGATGTGTTGCAAGAACGAAGCCAGTTGGAGGCAAATCTCAATAATCTGCATTCACGTGTTCAAGTGTTAGAACTAAAACAGAATGAGCTGAAAAAAACTGAAGAATCTCTGAATAAGAACAGGGAACATGTCAAGAACAATAAGAACTTTGAGTATGAAGTTGAAGTGCCCTACAAAGAAAGGGTTGATATTGATTCTTCTCTAGCCAGCATAGCGATGTGCTGCACCGTCTGTGAGGAGAACTGCCATTATCCAGGATGCTGGTGGTTCACTCCTCTCTCACTGTGCAGCGTGGTTAAGAATGATCGCTGCAGAGTGTGCACAAAGAAATGCCACTACAAAGAACACATCAAAGAAAGAAAAATATATGCTATAAAGACAAAGAAAGAGAAGAGGACATATGAAGATTTAAAAAGGGAATATGATGGGCTGATTGAAGACGGTGTGTCTTTGGTCAAGAAGCTGGAAGAAGAACTTAAAGAATTAGAGAAAGAGAAAAGAAAGCTGGTGAATGAAGCTTTTGACTGTGTGGAAACTTTGGAGATGATCGCACTCAACGCTGATTCACTGAACACACTTCAGCATGTTGATTTTCTGATTGAGAAGCTGAAGGAAATGGAAGTGCCTGAAAAGGCTGAAAAACTGGAAAACATCAAGAAGAGAGCAGGAGAAGAAAAACAAGGAGCTCTTGGACACATAAAAAGAATGATAAAAAATAAACATGAATAACGTCTCAGCTACACAAAACCTTCATTTTGAAAGCTATTTTATCATTGATTGTAACTGCATTGATCTATTATCAATTTTCTATCATCATACTTGGTCGTAATTTGGTTTGGATAAACAATCTGCTGAATTAACTTATGTAAAACACTATAGTGTTTACTGAAATTATTTTCTTGGGGGAAAAAAAACAAATACTGGAACTGATTGTAATTGTATTGTTAAACACTGCCTTCTAGAGGCCATTTTTAAAAGCATTTTATGTATCTGTGTTCATTCAGCTGCAAAATAATATGTGAGCAACATGTATGTACATGTTTGTATTTGTGAGAGAATAAGGTTTATGCATGGTTAGTGAAAAAACTAAATATGTCAGTCACAGAAATAAGGCCACAAAAGACTTTTGACTAATGGATGTTGTTGCCTAAAATTCTTGCTTCGAAATTATGTAAAAATTATTGTACCTACTCATTCACATAAAACAATATATTGATTTAAATTTTGTAAGACACTTTTTGTTTACAAAGCCCATATGCAAAGAGGCGTGAACGGTCATGAATAATGCTGTGATTCACACTTAAGAAGACAAAGAACTGCATAATAAGTTGCATAATGAATGAGCCTTTGAGTCAGGTATGTGACTGAGAGGGAACTACAAGAATATGAGGACAAAACAGGACAAAAGAAATATATATATTTTTGTATTTTATTAAGAATATAGGCAATGATATAAAGTGAGAGCCAAAGGCAGAATGTCCTATGTGGGCCAGTATCAGGTCACTATGATTCTCAAATCTGTAAGAAAAAAAACAAACATATGTGAGTATACTGATAACAAGATCAGAGCAACTATTGTATTAACCTTAAAGGGGACATATCATGAAAATCGGACTTTTCCTGTGTTTAAGTGCTATAATCGGGTCCCCGGCAGTGTTGCCAGATTGGGCGGTTTTGAATTTGATTGTGCGGGTGAAAACGGGCTTGGTCGGGTGCACAAAATTTGGGCTGGTTTGGGGTAAGTTTGGCGGTTTTCAAACATCTAAATTTTATAGTGTAATTGGTTAATAACAAACTCAAGTGTACATGTACTCCATAAAACCAGTCATCATGACATTACTAAACACACAGGCCCAGCGTAGAGTCAGCTGGCGCTGGTGTTGACGTCGCCGACGAGCACGTACTTTTAGCCAATCAGCGATCAGCAGGCAGACGCGATCCTTCATGACAGGTGAACTTGCAGGTGAACGAACTTGTAGCTGGATATTCAAGTGATCGTTATATATGCCAAAGTGGCAAAAATATACAGTAAGTTGTCTCTACAGTAATGAGTGGGAGAGTGATCCAACTCTCAAAACATGGATTACACCAGTGACTCGAAGACTGATGATGAAAGGGAGAGCGCGCACTTTATTACAGTTCATCGGAGTTGTTTTTCGGATATAAAGTTTACCAGTTTATCAAGCACCCCCTGAAAAGGCATAAGGTCTGTATATATTTGTTTACTGTTAGTTGTAACAAGTGTTATTGTGTAATTGCTGTGTATGCTGATAATAATGCAAGGAAGAGAGAGTGTTTATAGACAAGACTTTAATGCACACTTCTTATAGTTGATAAAAGCAAGATGGCAACATAAGTTGGTAACACTTTAGATTACAGCCCGGAAAGTACTGCGTAAGTAAAGCGAATTTACAGCGTAACTTTCTGTAATTATAGTGTAACTATAAAGTAATTACGTGTAGGTATAAGGGAACAATATGTAATATTTGGGGAATAAAAGGCTAACTATCAGGAAAATTAACAAATTATTTATACTGTAAGTATTTTTTAATTAAGGGGTAATTATCCATGTAGTTACAGGGTATGTGTGAATCTACGGCTGTAAAAAGTGGTGTTTGTTCCCCTCTTGTTTCATGAAGTTACAGGGTAAGTACAATAAAAAACATGCACAAAATCTGATATGAACTTAATTCAAAACAGATTTATGACACTTCTTATTCATTTTTTTAAATAAACTTTTCATTTCAAATCATAACGTCCTGACAGAAAGTGGCACGTTTTGTCCCTTTTTTGTTTCTCTTGCTTGGCTTCTCCTCCTCTTGTTCCTCTTCTTCTTTTTCGTTATTTCCACTGATGGATCTTAAGAGGAATCCCATGTCTTTTGATATTCTGTATTATTATTTATTAAAAGAAAAAGTACACCCAGAAATGCTCTCATTGTCACGATCACCAGTGAGAGTGCCCGTGATTACCAGCAGAGGGCACTCCACCCCGGACTATTGCCATACCATCTAAGACTACATTACCCATCACCCTTTGCCCGGACTCATACCCACTCATTGTTTATACCTGTGTCTTATTTACCTCATTTCCTCTGCCTATATAAACCATGTTCACCTTGTCATTCACTGCGAAGTCTTGTTAAGTGTAATACTGCATTTCTGAGCATTCTCCCTGGTCTCTTGTCTCTTGGTCTTGGATTACTTGCCTATTCCGTGGATTACCCTTTTGCCTGTCTCTCCTGCCTTGTTTGCCTGTTTGGACTGTCTGCCTGTGTTTTGACCTTGCCTGTACTCTTGACTACGATTGTGGATTACCCTTCAATAAAGCTGCATTTGGATCCTCAAGCTTTGAGTCTCGGAGCAGTTTATTACACTCATAATTTACTAACCTTTTCGCATCCGACCAACTGTTACCAGTGCGTGCGTGCGTGAGTAAAGAAGCTTCAAGCTTTCATGACGTTCTTGTGCGAGTTTCATTCATTAATTAAAAATAAAAATAAAAAATGTAAGGCTTCCGACATCGGTGTGACCAGAGATTCTCTGCGTGCTTAAGTCACGCTTCAAGTTACGTCAAGTGTGAACTAACCCTCTCATGCACGCACAGATGACTGTTGGTCAAAAGGGATAGTCTACAGTTTAAAAAATGTAAAATATTGTTATCGTTTTACTTCAGAAGACATTGATTCATCCATAAATTAACACTGTAGTTTATTACTGTATGTGCTGTTTGATGCTTCAACTTTTAGGAACCCAAATGAATTTTCATTATCAGAGATTATTTATTTTTCTGTGTTCATGTGAAGAAAGAAAGTCGTATACATCTCGGATGGGATAAGGAATGCGCCAGCATCAGAGACTATAAATAGATGAGCCCACAGCTGCATCATCAGGATATTTTGTCTGAAGAGCAGTCCTGGGACATCTTCGGCACGGCAAAGCAACGCAGCATCTCGTTACAGTTTATCAGGGAACAGGGTTACAGTCAAGTAACCCGGACCATTCCCTTTCAAAAGCTACACTCAATGCTGCGCAGCTTAGCGCTATTGGGAACGAGAATACCCACGCCGCCGTGCTTGAAGGTGTCTGGACCCCTTACGGTTGTGTAGGTGTGCTCACAAGAACGCAAGAAAGCCTCAGACATTAGCTTGTGATGTTGACTCAAGGACGTGAGAGCCCGGAGTGGCATGAACATCCAAACTATAAAACTTTGTGAATGTGTGTACGGAGAGGACCAACCTGCTGCATCACAAACAAGTTGTTAGGGGGCACCCCTTGCCAAAGCACTAGATGAGGCGACCCCCCTGGTGGAGTGAGCCCTTAAGCCTATTGCTCTCGCCTCATAGGCGAGAGCAATAGCATCCCTGACCCAATGTGACATGGTCTGTTCGGTGGCGGCCGCACCTCTATTACGGCCCCCATAACAAACAAACAGTTGCTCTGACTTACGCCACTGGCTAGTGCGGTGGACATAGGCCTGAAGAGCACGAACTGGACACAGTCTATGAAGTTTCTCCTGATCCGGCGTTGAGAACGGCGGAGGGCAGAGGGTCTCAAAAGTGACAGGATGTACAGTCGAGAAAAGAACCTTAGGCAGGTAGTCAGGATGAGGATGCTGTCAGGAACGGGTAAGTATAAAGGGAGCGAGGACTCATTCGCAGGAAGAGAAGATTTATTGTAAATAATAAAATAACACAATCATAAACAAAACACCCACAAGGGGGAAAACCAAACATGAAATAAACCTAAATACCAGGAAAGGTAAACAGGGAACACAACAGGGGGCAGACGACATCCAACAACGATCCAACACAGGACTGCAGACACAAGGAGACTATAAAGGGTAACAAATCAGGAGGGGAACAGGTGGGGCCAATTAAACAATAACCAGATAACAAGATGGGCGGGGTAAACAAGAGACCAGAGACATGACATCAACCAAAACATATAAACACACCACATGTGCTCTACAGGACAAGACAGACATGTGACAGATGCAACATCATTTTCACCATTCCTGGGGCAAAGTCAAAGCAGGATGGCAATATCGTCAGAGCCTGCATGTCCCCAATTCTCTGTAAGGAAGTTATAGCCATAAGGAAAACCATCTTTAGGGTCGGAAGTTTTTCAGACGCTGACTCTAGAGGTTCAAAGGGGATCTCAACCAGACCCTCGAGGACTATAGCTAAGTCCCATGAAGGGATCTTGGTTCTTACGGGAGGCCTCAATCGCAAAAATGAAACGAGCAAGCAGAGGATGTCTCCCACATTAACTCTGAGAGTGACGGGGCATGTGCCTGTTGACAACATTTCCTGCAGGAAGTCCAGAACTGAAGCAATCTGACAATTGACTGGATCTGCATTATGTGGCGTTCACCATCTTTCAAAGACACCCCATTTACTGGCATAACTTTTTTCTAGTGGAGGAAGCCCTAGCACTTAGAATGGCCTCAATAACATCAGGCGAAAACCCAGTGTCCCTCAGTTGGTATCCATCAGGGGCCAAACATGAAGGTTCCACAGGTCAGGCCTGGGATGGAATATCATGCCCCCTGCCTGAGACAGAAGGTCCCTCTTCTCCAGAATCGCCCATGGCGAGCCGTTGAGGAGAGATATTATCCCCAAGAACCATACTCTGTTCAGCCAACGCAGTACTAATAGTAAGATGCAAGACCCTTGCTGGCGAACTCTGGTTAGAACTCCCGGGAGCAGAGAGACTGGAGGAATGCATACAGGCACATTTTGGGCCATGTGTGTGCCATCGCATCCAGACCCAGGGGGGCTGGGTGACTCAGAAAGAAGTAGAGGGGACATTGCGCTGTCTGATAAGAGGCGAAGAGGTCCATTTCTGCTTTGTAAAATCTGATTCATTACTTCTGGGTGGAGTTTCCATTCCCTGAATCCCAAACAATCCCTAGATAAGTCGTTCTCTGGGCAGGAACACTTTTCTTGGTGTTGAGTCTCAACCCTAGAGAAACTAGATGAGCTAACACGATATCTCTGTGTTGAAGCGCCATCTCTCGCGATTGTGCTAGTATTAACCAATCGTCTATGTAATTCAAAATGTGAATGCCCCAGAATCGTAATGGATCCAGTGTTGCATCCATGCATTTTGTATACGTGCGGGGTGACAAGGCTAGGCCAAATGGAAGAACCTGAAATTGGTAAGCTTCGCCCCTGAAAGCGAACTTCAAGAACTTCCTGTGTTGTGGCAACATTTATATGTAAAAACATGCGTCCTTCAGATCGATCGTGACGAACCAATCGTGATGCTGAATTTGTGACACAACCGTCTTTACGGTTAACATCTTGAACTTGAGTGCTTTAACTGCACGGTTTAAGCCTCGAAGATCTAAGATTGGACACAACCCCCCACCCTTCTTGGGAACCAGGAAGTATCTGCTGTAATAGCCCAACTCTCTCTCCAGAAGAGGAACATGTTCTATGGCCTCTTTGTTGAGTAGAGTTTGTAGCTCTTGTGACAGTATGTGCGCCAGCTCCGGCTTCACAGAAGTGGAGACCACGCCGTTGAAATGCGGAGAACGACAAATAAATTAGATTCTGTATCCTAATTTTACTGTGCTTAACACCCATGCAGAAACGCCTGGCAGAAGTTTCCACGCTGCCAGACTCTCTGAGAGTGGTAACAATTTTGACACTTCCTGTTGAGGGGATGTTAGATGTTCTATGTCCTGGATGATAGCAGGATTTAGACACAGAACGTCTAACATTACGCTGGAAACCGCTGCCCCCCGAATCGCCAGAGGCGGTGGGGATGGAGTGGTTTTGTGAGGGTAGTGGGAAGGGGCGAGCAAATGTTTGACACGCCCCGTCCCGCGGGGGGGGCTACCCCCACCAGATTGGGAGCAAGACCATAAGGACTTCTTTTTATTAATAATAGCCCTGAGGTCCAACCTGGGAGTGATGAGCCGGCCCCCAGTCTTTTCGAGGGGGAGCACGACTCACCACACTCTGCTTTTTCACCTCCCTTTCTCTTGAAGGACCAGGGAGGGGTTGGGTTGCCGATGGCCCCTCCCCTCTCGGCGAGGAAGGAACTGTACAAAAACTTCCTCATGCTTTTTAACTTCTCTGAACCTGGAGACTACTGTGTTTACCGAGTCGCCAAACAGGCCAGAGGAAGAAACCGGGGAATCAATGAGAAAACCGCGGTCTTTATCTTTTATCCCCGTCAATCGTAATGTCCTTCAAGAGGTCAGCCTGGTACGCCTATAACACTATCATAGTGTGCAACGCAGCACCAGCCTGATCTGCAGCTTGATAAACTTTTCCCACGATAACCGAAGTTGTTCTACACGGCTTCATGGGGAGGGTAGGTCTTTTAAGTGAAGATGCAGACCCAGGCGAGAGATAGCTAGCGAGCGTCTCTTCAACCTGAGGCATCTCCGCATACCCCCACAACTTTGCACCCACTATAGTCGAAAAAGTCGACGTCGAAGGCACAAAGACATGTATATGGTTTTCTCCATGACTTTGATAGAAACCTATCCTCTAGCTTACTACATTTGGGGGTCTCTTGTTCGCGAGGCCAGTCAAGCTGTAATCTGGCCACCGCGCGAGCAACCACCTCAATGAATTCCTCGACAGATTTATTGTTGTGCGAGGAACGCTTAGAGGTTGGCTGCTCGAAGTCTGCAGACCCAAGAGATTCATTATCGTCCCCTGCATGACCCGAAGAAGCACCAGGGCACGCTTTGGAATCACACAAGGGAACATATAGATCTGGTGAGCGAGCAAGCGAAAGGGACGGACCCGTCTCTTGTTCGTCAGCCAAATCCCTGCGGGAGCCCCGCGATGGTAATATGGGTGCGGTCTGGAAGTAGCCAAGACGAGCACAAAGCATTTCATCTGTGAATAACTCACAGTGCTCGCACTCGCCCTGCTCCAACGCAGCAGCCGTATGCTCTTCCCCCAAACAAACAAAGCAGTAAGTGTGTGTATCCATTTCTGGCATAGGAAAAGAACATGGAGGGACACAGCGCTTACTTTGTTGTTGACTCTTTTTTCTGCTTGGTTTTCTTTGATTTAACTCTTTTCACTTGTGAGACAGAGATGAGAAAGAGAAAATCTGCACACTGCCAGTTGAAATCTAACTCCTAACAAAGATCTGTAGTCAGATAAAGAGAGAGATTTTTTGACGCACACCAACACAGAATGGCCTCTGAAGACAAAAGACCTGATGATGCAGCTGTGGGCTCATCTATTTATAGTCTCTGATGCTGGCGCATTCTGCTGATGTCACTAACAGAGGCTACAAAAGCTCTAGGTCAATTCCATTGACGTGTTTACACACAGCTGGTCACGATAAAGACGTTCCCAATGCGCTAAGCAGCGCAGCATTGAGTGTAACTTCTGAAAGGGAACACTTTTTCTAATTAACTCTCACAAATTGAAAGGCATTGTTGAACTGTATTTGAAAACACTGCCACCTAGAGGCTGTGTGATAAACTTACAATTGCACCTGCAAATAGGGCGACTTCTAACCTGTTAGATACAAAGCAGGGGTTACTCAGAAAAAGCTTTTGTATACTTCTTTGTAGTGCTAATCTTAAAATGAACATTATTATAAGATGAACAGTTTTCACTTTAAAACTTGTGAAAACTGAAACATCTGAAGGTTTTGAAATTCATGTAATTGCTCTGATTATATGTTCTTATTCTATATACTTGTAACAATGGATTTTATAAACTATAAACATTTAAAGGGATAGTTAATATTCTGTCATCATTTATTCTCCCTCATGTTGTTCCAAACCTGTATGAGTTTCTTTCTTCTGTTGAACACAAAAGAAGTTGACGGTAGCCGTTGACTTTGTGGTATTTTTTTCCTACTATGGACAGCTACCATCAACTGTCTGATCCCTTCCCAGTCTTTATAATTTGTTCCTCAGCAGTATTACAGTATCACAAGGCCTTCAGAGAATGCACATTATAAATGCACTTACAGGTTATAGTTACTGCAGTATTTCTTACATACCTTTTTTCTTAACTTGTGTCAGGTTTGCACATGTTTGCAGTTCACATTGTGAACATAGAAAAACAACAATCCTGTTCCACCACATTCTAAGAACAGAATAACAATGAACAAAACTAAACTATTCACCTTGCATGCAGGCTCTTCACTTAGAGCATCCTTTGTGATCCCTTCAATAAAGGGAAATAAAATCAATTGTAACTTTCTTGTGAACCACTTGATCTTCAAGAAATTTGATTGGGCCTAAACAATTATTTCTATATAAAGAATGGATATATTTTAGCAAAATTGTTCTGATATTCAGACAATAAAGAAGAAGCTAATATTGAGTAACATACACTTTAGACACATTTTCAGGAGGAACCAGAACAAGTTTTATGGAAATTTATGGAAATAAGAATCTTTCAGAACACTATCCACCCACTGTCCCGTCACATAATCCAGAACTGTTGTTTAAAGATGCATCTGTAGTGCAATATTTGCTTGATTACTAATCTAAATGGTTTCCAATATGTGAGAAATAATAATGTTCTGCATTAATAATATTCTGCATATTTCCTTATACCCTTTACTCTTTTAAATTGTTTTTTTTTTTTAGAAATGTAGTGGGACCCTGGACATGTGGACAAAATCATTGCAGCGGTTCACTCTGATGATGCATCATGCTGTGTTTTACATAATCTATATTTTTTCTGTGGGAATATTTGAAACCTACAGTTGAAACAAATGGTTTGACGGTTTCCTCCATATCATGTGATGATCAGAAATAGGTGTACCTATACCTGTAGATCTTTCTGTGTCCAAGTTCCTGAATTGAGTTGAGGAAAGAACCACTGCTCAAACCAGGAATATTGTAAGTTAAATTATTTTTTAATTTTGTAGGCTGTGTACTGTATACAGAATGCTATTTGCTAATACTCACTTATAAATATAGAACTAAGGAGAAGAAAAGGATATCTTCTTTTTAACAATATAAATTATATTTACAGAACTGTTTACTGTCTTTCTGCCTCTACTGATTGTACTAAAGCGTAGGCGTACCCATTTTACTTGTTAATAGTGAGTGCACACTTTACCAATTAACTATGATTTATGTAAAGATTTTTGCCTCATATTTAGGTAAAACAAAATAACTATGTCTATACACGTTTGCATTCTTATATCTATATTATTTTACATTACAGACAAAATATGACTAATTTACGGCCAGAATTGGACAATATCATTAAGCAAAGCACTGTAATTGAGGACGGTACTCCTGCTCAATACCATCTGACACTGAGGACAGAACCTTCCGATTCACCTAAACCATATAAAAAATGGCCTTTGGAGAGAGAGACAACAACAAACCCCATAAAACCGTTCTGATGGTGGGAGAAACAGGAACAGGAAAAACAACCCTGATCAATACAATGATCAACTACATGTTGGGTGTTCAGAGAGAAGACAAGGTTTGGTTTGAGATCACAGATGATCAGAGTGACCGAACATCAGCTCACAGTCAGACCTCCAGCATCACTGTTTATGGGTTTTATCTACAAGAGAGTAAAACTGATCTAACAATCATCGACACGCCAGGATATGGATCAACTCACGGAGTTAAGAAAGATAAAGAGATTGCTGAGAGTTTGCTTAGTTTATGTACATCTGCAGAAGGGATTTATGAAATACATGCAGTGTGTCTGGTGATTATTGCACAACAAAATCGACTCTCTGACAGACAGATATACATATTTGATGCTGTTCAGTTCTTTCTCTTCACACACTCAGATGGCACTCGACCTAAAAATGCCACTACAGCAAACATGTCAAAGAAGCAAAAATATATGTAATAAGGACAAGAAAGGAGAAGAGGACATATAAAGATTTAAAGAAGGAATATGATGCAAGAATAGGGACGGTGTGTCTGTGGTCAAGAAGCTGGAAGAAGAACTGCAAGAACTAGAGACAGAGAAAATAAAGCTGGTGATTGAAACTTTTCACTGTGTGGAAACTCAGCACTCAGCACTGATTCACTGAACACACTTCAGCACATTGATGTTCTGATTGAGAAGCTGAAGGAAAAAAAATGAGCCTGAAAAGGCCAAAACACTGGAAAACATCAAGAAGAGAGCAGGGGAAGGAAAACATGGAGCTCTGGGATTCATAAAAAAAATATTTTTCAAATAAACTAATAAAGTGCATATGTTTGTCAAACCCTGCTGAAAAGAGCACCAGCATATGTTGTGCATTAGAGGCTGGTTCCTATCAGTAGATGGGCATTCACCTATGTACCTTTTGTAAAAAAACGTAGTTGTTAAGAGTAAGGTGTGTTAGTATAGTAGTAACATTTTAATTTAGCACGCAGGGAGACCTGGGTTCAAAAATCTGAAAGGGTCACCATTTTTCATTTTTTTTAAAGCATGGCTATGCTGGTCTGTGATCTAAGCAGGATCTGCACCAAACAAGCATAAACCACCCAAGACCAGCATGGAAATTCATGCTTTCCTAAGCTGGTCTTAATGTAAAATCTGATAAGAGGATTGTGGAAATGTTGCAACTAATTTCAAAAACATGTCCTTCAGATGGTGAACAGCAATTTTATCATTAATTGTAACTGTGATTAGTATTTTATGAATCATTTTTCTATCATTTTTTAAAAATATAATAGTTTATATTGATAAAAATGATCTACTAAATTAACAAGTAAAACACTATATTGACTTTAGGGACTGTTTGTAATTGTGTTAATAAGCTCTGCCATCTAGGGGCCATATGAGAAAACATTTTTGGGCTTCACATGTTTAATTTGTTTCATTTCTTTTAAAAACCATGCTAATGTTTGACTTATGAATGAGAACACGCTGAGAAAATATGAAATGCTTACACTTGTATCTCAATTATATCAATAAATTAATTTCATAAATTTGGTTTTGCAGCATTATTTTATGTGTATTTGTGTTCATTCAACTGTGAAATAGGCATAAAAGCTGCAGTGGAGAGGTCAAGTCAAATCAAGTCACCTTCATTTATATAGCGCTTTTTACAACACAGATTGCTTCAAAGCAGCTTTGCAGTGATAATGGGAAATTAATTATGCTTTAGAAAAAAAAACTAAAGTAAGTTTTTGATTGATTAATTTCTGTTGTAAAAACTGATTAGTTATTTAATTTGGTGCCACTTAAACAACACCATCCTCAACTAAAACAGAAAACCCCCAATGCGTTCCGGACACCCATCCGCACGGCAACAGCATTTGGTGGCCCAAGAACGCAAACCATGAAATAGGTTTTGAAATAGTTTTGAAACTATACCATCATCATCTCCGCGCAAACCCCAAAAAAGGCGAATCTGCAAAAACGGCGACGCCATGTACGCAAGCATTATATGTTTAGCTTATAGGCAAGCGTGTTTGAATATGTATGTGTGCATATGTGTTTTATTTGTTCAGAGGGGAAGGGAAGGAGGCCTTCACAGGGGAGAGTCTAGTTGACACAGTCTCTGCCAACACTTCAGGGCTGCGTTGTGCTCATGTCTAGGCACAGGTCCACCATCTTATCTGGATCCGGCAGACTGCAGTAAACCTCGGGATAAACAGAGAGACTAACATTAGTGTAGATGCCATTCTTCTTATGATGTAATGAGTACATCAGGTGTTATGGGAAGTGTTCCCGGTTCCGGCTGACCTAGTTAATGCAGCCTAACAATCATTTAACTGATTGGAATAATAGAAATTGATAATGTTCTATGTGTATGCCATAGTAAAGAGATGTGTTTTTAGTCTAGATTTAAACTGACAGAGTGTGTCTGCTTCCCGAACAATGCTAGGAAGACTGTTCCAGAGTTCAGGTGCTAAATAGGAAAAGGATCGACCGCCTGCAGTTGATTTTGATATTCTAGATATTATCAACTGGCCAGAGACCACAATAGACGTGATGGAGTATAATGCGTTAAAGCTTGTTCAGGTACTGGGGAGCTAAACCATTTAGTGCTTTGTAAGTAATTAGCAAGATTTTAAAACGTATACGATGTTTAATAGGGAGCCAATGCAGTGTTGCCAGAACCGGCTAATATGGTCATACTTCCTGGTTCTAGTAAGAACTCGAGCTGCTGCGTTTTGGACCAGCTGGAGTTTATTTATTAAGCGAGCAGGGCAACCACCCAGTAGAGCATTACAATAATCTAGCCTTGAGGTCATGAACGCATGAACTAACTGTTCAGCATTTTGCATTGAAAGCATGTGCCGTAATTTAGATATATTTTTAAGATGGTAGAATGCAGTTTTACAGATGCTAGAAATGTGGCTTTCAAATGAAAGATTGGTATCAAAGAGCACACTTGACACGCTTGACAGAGCAGCCATCGAGTGTTAGACAGTATTCTAGGTTACTACGTGCAGAGGTTTTTTGTTCAATAATTAAAAATTCAGTTTTTTCAGAATTAAGTTGTAGGAAATTACTAGTTATCCAATTTTTATCCGTTAATCTTGTGAATTGGTAAGTTTCGTCAGGGCGCGAAGAAATATAGAGCTGAGTGTCGCCAGCATAACAGTGAAAACTAACAACATGCTTCCTAATGATATCTCCCAAGGGTAGCATGTACAGGGTGAAAAGCAACGGTCCTATCACTGAGCCTTGCGGTACTCCATACTGAACTTGGCAGATACACTATATTGCCAAAAGTTTTGGGACGCCTGCCTTTACATGCACATGAACTTTAATGACATCCCATTCTTAATCCGTAGGGTTTAATATGGAGTTGGCCCACCCTATAGCTATAACAGCTTCAACTGTTCTGGGAAGGCTCTCCACAAGGTTTAGGAGTGTGTTTATGGGAATTTTTGACCATTCTTCTAGAAGTACATTTGTGAGGTCAGGCACTGATGTTGGACGAGAAGGCCTGATTACTGTTGAGACCAACCCATTAAAAAGTAACGAAAGACAATATTTTATACACAATAAGAGGACAGGATCAGCACAGATACCCATTTCCCTTTTTCATATCAGTCATCTAAAAGTCTGCTATGCCAGCTTACATCAACAATTATGACGTTTTTAAACCTTTTTCTCAGCGAGTGTTTCAAATAACATTCAATTACGATCTGATGTGGATTCTGATCACAGAATGTGGCAGAAATATATCCCAGCAAGCAATTTTGCGTCTGAAAGACGTCTAATAGCCGTCACAACACATAGCTCAGACGTCTAGGCTAAAACAAGGCTAAATTTGGGCTGTCATTGAAAATTTAATAGACGTCTAACCATAGCCCAAGAATAGACTAGTCATCAAATAGACAGCTAATGAATGACTGCACATATACGTATAATTGACAACAAAATGATGGCTAAAGGATTCTTTTCACAAATGACAATCCATCCAAACAAATTAAATATAAAGGTTTTATTTAGAAAAATGACAAAATATTAAAAATACAATTAAATATAAATATTAGGATAAAAAAATATGGAACATTAACAACATAAGATAATAAAAATATAAAGAGTGACAAAATAAAAAGTTAAAAGTTAACTTAAGTTAAAAAAAAAAAAGGTTAACCCTTTTGTTGGTTTATAAAACAACATAATTAATTGTTGGCTTTATTTCCATTGTTTAAAATGCCCCCAATTGCATTCCTTAACTCAAATTCTGTTGCCCTGGGAAGTTGGTCATCACGGCATCTGCCAAATAAAAATAAAAAAATTGCATGAGAAAAGCAATGTTGACATCATAATTTTTTACTTTAATTACAGTAATTGTGACAAAAATCATTCTCTTTTGCTTGGATGCACACTAAAGCTGGGCAATATAGAGTTTTTAAGATATATGTATACAACATGTTTAAAGAGATAGTTCACCCAAAAATTAAAATTCTGTCATCATTTACTCACCCTCAACTTGTTCCAAACCTGTATGGGTTTCTTTCTTCTGTTGAACACACAAGAAAAAAGATATTTTGAAGAATGTTGGTAACCAGACATTTGATGGTAGCCATTGACTTTCATAGTAGGAAAATAAATACTATGGAAGTCAATGGGTTCCATAAACTGTTTGATTACCCACATTCTTCAAAATATCTTATTTTGTGTTCAACAGATGAAAGAAACAACTTGAGGGTGAGTAAATGATGACAATTAACATTTTTGGGTGAACTATCTCTTTAAACATGTCACGTTTTAGCCACCATGTTGCATTAGAACAACGAGATAGACAATTGGGAAAGCTGATTTTATTCCTTTGTGTGTGTGCAGTGTGCTGTGAATGTAAGTGTTCTGTTCTGTATATTCATTGTTGTGCTTTGTTGACTGATTGCTGGATAATTTGCAATAAACCTAGTGTCTTTAAATCCAAGAAAGTGGATCACATCACTCCAGTTCTGAGGTTTTTACACTGGCTTCCTGTCTGCCAAAGAATTGATTTCAAAATGCTACTGCTGGTTTTTTAAGAATTAAATGGATAAGGGCCAAAGTAAATTTCTGATCTTCTGCTGCATTTTGAAACATCCAGACCTCTCAGGGCGTCTGGGACAGGTCTGCTTTCTGTCCCCAGAGTCAAAACTAAACATGGAGAAGCAGAATTTAGTTTTTATGCACAATATATCTGGAACAAACTCACAGAAAACTGC
Source organism: Coreius guichenoti (assembly GCA_039654105.1). NCBI lineage: Eukaryota > Metazoa > Chordata > Actinopteri > Cypriniformes > Gobionidae > Coreius > Coreius guichenoti. The sequence continues at coordinate 33,584,158 of CM077189.1, read as the reverse complement.
AGTTCTGCTGCAACTCTTAATTCTTTTAAATCAAGGTTAAAGACTTTACTGTTTGCCGCTGCCTTTTATTAATTGGAAAGGAATAATGATACATTTCTTACACTGCACTGTAAGTTTTACTTTCACTGTTTTATCATGTTTTTATTTTCTATTGAACTATTTTAAAGTGTTTTTAAATGTCTTCTTATATTACCCTATGTTGCTTTTACGTTTTGTACAGCACTTTGAATTAGCTTGTTGTTGAAATGTGCTATACAAATAAATTTGCCTTGCCATGTCAAAAACTCATATTTTCATATCATAATGATATAAAGAGTAAAAGGATATGTGTAGCTTTCATAACAAATTATAATAGTTGCACATGTTGCATGTTTATCCCCTTGAATTCAGATATTTAGAGTTTAAGGGCACACAGAAACACGGGTTACATATAGTGCATTTAAGTTAGCATGTTAAGCTAACCACAACATCGCTTATTCTACACTGTTACTCGCTAAAATGTCACGGTTCTTACAAATGATAACAAATAACGTAGATATATAATGAACACATGTCAAAACGAAAACACATATACTTACAAGGTCAAAGAATGTCCTTTAACGTTTGCTGTTGCCCGTTGTTGTTGTTCTCCTCGTGTAAAAAAAATTCAAAACGGCAGAAATGTTTATCGCGAGATCTGGCAACAGTGAGCTCTACTAACTTTCAAGTCTCGCGTTGCCAGTAGTAGTGCAGGCTACAGTTGCCATCTAGCGGTTGAGAATTGTAATTGCATTTTTATTTAACTTAAAATGTAAGAAAAATAATATCGTAGAATGTGTATGAATGTTATGCGTGACAGCAAAGCTAATGCTAATTCAAATGTTTACAAATGGGTGGGCTAAAAGCAGACTACACGTAGCCCGTTCAATGCAGAGCTAAATCGTGGCTACAGACAGACCATGTCATGAAATGACACATCTTGTAGATATTATTGACATTGCGAACATGATGGGATATCAACCATCTCATGCGCTACCTGGCCAAAAACTACAATGAATCAGTTTTGACTATAAGTGGGCTACAAATAGCCAGTCTGAGCTATGAGCTAAATCGTGGCTACGCACAGCCTACGCATAGAACATGTGAAAGAAATGAAACCAAATCCTTTTAATCACTGTTGACTTTGCTTACATGATGGAATATCATACATCTCGCAAGTTATTTTGGCAAAAACGACATGTAACCAAATTCAAGGTTATTTTGGCTGAAAGTGGGTTACTCATAGCTGGACTATATCGGGTCTATAGTTAACCGAGACGGTGAAATGACGGCTATTGCTTGCTGGGATGTGCGATGCTACTTTATTCTTATACATTATTCTTCAAAAATAACAGATATTACTTGATAAATCACACATTGCCATAATCGTGAATTTATTTGAATGTTTCATCTGTCAGTGTTCCTCTGTTTCATCTCTGTGATTCTGGAATGCATATCCATATTTTGTACCTACTACATATGCATTTGTCATAATTTACATCATAACACCAATGCCATAACAGTTTTCTGTTTGGGAGCTCACTTTCTTTTTCTGGCTGAAACTAAATGTAATGAGACGGGACACAGGAAACTTTAGTGGAAAATTAGGCTAATTAAAGATAGAAATTAAAGATAAGTGACATGAACATGAGAATGCGTCTATTTTTCTAAATGTGTGCATTTTTGGACCAATGCAGGTTAATTGTTTTGTGCAGTTGATCACATAAAAACAGTTTGTGCTGCAGGTTATGGTTTGACAGAGGAAACGCAGTGATTTTGGTCTCACTGTTATTGGCCCTGCCCTGATAGTGAAAATGCACAATAATACACAAGGATATAATAAACCATCTTATATGTATATATTAACAGTTTGTTTAGCTCTTCAGTAGACATTGGTGACTAATGTCTTTTGCGCAAAGAATAATTTAATTTGTACTTTATCTAGCAACACATTGCTTTGTGATGAACCAGTCATGACAGATACTCAGCTGTCTTCAAAGAGGTAAGACTACATTATTATACACTGCAAATTGAGTCTGTATTTAATTGTTTGATCATTTGACTGTTAGAGAAACCATTCAATAATGCCTTATGTACATGCTTTTAATGGGAAAACAGTATGTTACTGTCAAAATTTGTGTTTTACAGCAATTTTTAACAGTGCAGAAAATAGAAACAAAAAATATATAGTGCCCTATAGCTACAGCCATGTTCATGTATTATATTGTGTATGACATCACAAATATATGTCTTTCCAGTGGGAATTGCATGTTTGAAACTAAAACAACTAGTTTGACACTTTCTTGAAAATCACGTGATCTTCAAAATGGGTGTTGGCTTGGTATAAATACAACTGCGCACTCTTCCTTTTTGTAAGCTCCTGAAGTGAGTTAGAGAAAGAAACTCTGTTAAACAGGTAATATTCTAAGTCAGCTTTTATTACTCTTTACTATGAGACTCAGTGTAGTAATGATTTCCATTATATCTCAAATTGTCTTTGTTGCATATGCTGTATATATTTGCTTTATTATTCCGTAATTTACTTTGTAATAATGTGTATCAATTTTCATTGTTTAGCAAAAATAACTTGGTGAACTCTCTAAGCCGGCATCAGTCATGGTAGATTCTACTGAAAGGTACGACTACTACACACTCACATTTTAGTCTATAAATTCTATTCTTTATCGGGCTTGGTAACACTTTATAATAATGTTCAGTTATAAGTAATTTATAAGTTATTAGTTAATGGTGAATTAATGATTTACAAAACATGTCTATACATTCATAAATGATTAAGAAGTGATATGCTAACAATCTTGTAAGATGGTTACTAAGTTATTAGTTGTTATATTATTAATCACTTATAAATCATTGAATTATTTATGTTGTTGCATCATTTCAATAAAAAATGGTTAATCATGAACAAACAGTTAGTAAACATTTATAAATGACTTGAGGGGACTGCATGGGTTATGATAAGCCATCAGCACAGACTTGTGTGTGGAGTGTGTGGGATCTAGTGATAATGTGAACTGTTTAGTGACATCAAACGTCATTGGCTCCTTATTGGCTCTCGCTTGTGATTTGCGACCATAGACTGATTACCACATACTGAATTTGAGTTACTGCAGGTAACGGCTTGAGTGACGCTTTGGAGGATGGACATGTGGATCAGGGGAATGTTTGCAGCAATTAACTAATTTAATTTAATTCTGTAACTCACACAAAATTAAATTGGCAGTGGCTATTTGCACTAAGTGAAAATAACATTTTCTTAGCGATAGATGATATTTACACTAAGTGCAAATAGCTGTAGATGCTATTTACTAAGTGAAAATAGTGATATATTCTATTTACACCATATAAAAGTAGCAGTTCTTTGCAGTATGTGTAAATAGTAATAACATGCAATTTGTACTTTATTTTGACAGATACATACTACTTGCACCTCAGTATTGTTGTACATTAACAGGATGTAATAATAACAGAGTGTAAATGATTATATTTATTCAAATTATTAAATGGATGCCGCCTTAATGGGACAATAAAAGCCCTCCCTACACCTACCCATAACCCTACCCAATAAATGCTTTTATTATTATTAAACATTTCGTTAGGCACTTTATTTCCACCTTTAGCACATTTTCTTAATTTTTATTCAAAGTAAATGCCTTTCCGATGTGATATGTGATGGGAAAAGGGAGAAGAGCGAGCTCGGCAAAAGGCGGATTCGAACCCGGGTCGATCGCGTCAAAACCAAGATCCTTAAGCTTTACTGATTGCGCCACTGAAGGTGTTAAAACGCGGGAGGTTTTTTCAATCTTGTTTGGCCCAACCAGGCATTGTTAGGCGGAGCTAGTGCGAATAGCGAAAGCCACGCTATTTGCACTTGGTGTGAATAGACACTCCGAATTAAATTTAGCTGTCAGAGCACTGGTAATGTAGCACACGAGTCGTTTTGTCTATATTTTTGTCATATTTTAAATAAATTATTGTGACTACATTTATCTGCCGGTTGTGTTTTGTTTATTGCCAAAATGGTTATGTTTAGGGTTATAGGGTGGAGTACGGAGCTTTATCCATACAGTAGTATATTGTAAATTATAATTGTCATTGTAAATATATCTACATTACGTTTAAGTGGTTGAAAAGTGGTTATGTTAGGTAAAGGGGTGAGATAGGGGCTCAAAGATATCTATAATATAAAAGTAAAATACATAAAAAAAAAATATATATATTTAAGTATTATATTATAAGGGATTCGTATAGATTTTTTTAATCCTGTAACTGAAGGGTATACCAGAAGCTTTGAATATGACAAATAAATTATAAATTAAAAAAATTGCAGTTTGTACATAATTAATAAAGAAGATCTACAAATGAGATGTAGTGCATGTAGTGCACTTTAGATTAGTGCATGCAGAAAGCTTTATAAATGGTTTACACATCTTCTAACAGTTGTTGAACACTTTGTAGTGTGTACTGCAGAGTAAGTGTTGACTGGTGAGGGTAGAGACTGCTGTCTTCTCTGACACACATGGAGTCTTTAACCGCTGATGTGATCTTCAGTGGAAGCTAAAACCGGTTCACATTATCACAGATCCCACACACAAGTCTGTGCTGATGACGTAACATAACCCATGCAATCCCCTGACTGCAAGTCATTTATAAATGTTTATTTACTAATGGTTTGTTCATCATTTGTTCATGATTAACCATTTTTTTATCGAGATAATGATATTTCAATTATTTAAAAGTGATTATAACTTATTAACCATCTACTAATGATCTGTTCATGATTTTACTAGATTTTTAATTGTTAATCATTTATGAATGTATTGTCGTTTTGTAAGTGATTATTTCATCATTAACTAATAACTTATAAATGACTTATAATTGAACATTATTATGAAGTATTTCGCTTTTGGACACAATAGACATTTACATGTATAACTATGTTGTTTTCTGCTTTATATTACAGACAAGATGTAGCCAGTTTAGAGCATAAATTGCACAATATTGATAAAATTATCCAGCGAAGTACTGAAATTGAGACGGGTATTCCTGCTCGATATCGTTTGAAATCAACAACAGACTCTCCTGGTCAATCTAACCCATTTAGACAAATAATCATTGGAGAAAGAGATAACAACAAACCCCATAAAACTATTCTGATGGTGGGAGAAACAGGAGCAGGAAAAACAAAACTAATCAATGTGATGATCAACTACATGTTGGGTGTTCAGAGAGAAGACAAGGTTTGGTTTGAGATCACAGATGATCAGAGTGACGATCGGTCTCCAGTTCACAGTCAGACCTCCAGCATCATTATCTATGGTTTTTATCTACAAGAGAGTCCAATCCATTTAACAATCATCGACACACCAGGATATGGAGACACACAAGATATTCAGAAAGATAAAGAAATCGGCATGAGTTTGCTTAGTTTAAGCAGATGTGATGATTGGGTCCATGAAATACACATAGTGTGTCTGGTGATTAAAGCAACTGTAAATCGACTCTCTGACAGACAACAATACATATTTGATGCTGTTCAATCTTTATTTGGGAGAGATATTGCTGAAAACATTGTCTTGCTCTTCACACACTCGACTGGAGCTCGTCCTAAAAATGCTCTGACGGCTGTTAAAGAGGCTAAAGTCAAGTGTGCAGTGAATGACAAGAATCAGCCTGTGTATTTCCTGTTTGACAACTGCCAGTCAGATGCTGCTGATGATGATGAAGATAAGGAAGTCCATGAACAGAGGCTGGAACAATCATGGAAACACAGTTTTAGAGGAATGGAAGGATTGTTCAAGTTTCTTGACAACATAAGATCAAAAACCTTGAAGATGACTCAAGATGTTTTGCAGAAACTGAAGCAGTTGGAGGCAAATATCTCTAACTTACAATCACGTGTTCAAGAAATTGACCTAAAGCAAAATGAGAAGAAGCTCTGAAGCAGAATGCGGAAGATGTCAAGAACAATAAAAACTTTGAGTATGAAGTTGAAGTGCCCTACAAAGAAAAGATTCCCATAGATCCAGAAATGTGGAGCTTGACACGAAAGGCGACGTGCTGCACCGTCTGTGAGGAGAACTGTCATTATCCAGGATGCTGGTGGGTCAGAGATCTTTCATGGTGCAGTGTGATGAAAAATAATCACTGTACAGTGTGCACTAATAAATGCCACTACAGCAAACATGTCAAAGAAGCAAAGATATATGTAGCAAAGACAAAGAAGGAGAAGAGGACATATAAAGATTTAAAGAAGAAATATGATGGCAAGATTAGGGACGGTGTGTCTTTGGTCAAGAAGCTGGAAGAAGAACTGCAAGAACTAGAGACAGAGAAAATAAAGCTGGTGATTGAAACTTTTCACTGTGTGGAAACTCTGCAGATGATCGCACTCAACGCTGATTCACTGCTTATACTTCTGCATGTTGATTTTCTGATTGAGAAGCTGAAGCAAATAAATGAGCCTGAAAAGGCTGAAAAACTGGAAAATATCAAGAAGAGAGCAGGGGAAGGAAAACATGGCGCTCTGGGATACTTTACAAGATCGCTTAAAAAATAAACACAAATAATGCCTCAGCTACAAAAACCTGGTAAAACTTTAGGAAACTTTAGGATCCTGAAAATGTTTCTGCTTCTTTCAAAAGCACGTCCTTCATGTGATGTAAAGCTATATTATCATTGATTGTAATTGCAAGGTTTTATGAATCTAAAATTGTTCTATCATCATCTGTTTTGCTTTGTTTTGCTTTGGACAAAGGCAAGTGCTAAATTAACTGATAAAATGGTAAAATTCTTCATATAGTGATTACTGTAATTAGTTTCCTGGAATCAATAAATTCATCATTTTATTTGTTTTGTTTTGTTTATCTCTGTTCATCGAACTGCAAAACACCAGCTAAAGGTCCAGTGCCCATAAAGGTACTAAATGATTAATAGTAAACATTTACAAATGATAAATAATTTCAACTTTAGATTGGTTACTGCAAAACCACAAACAAATATTTAAATGATTTGTAAATAGGGTGAATTCAGGTCATGCTTGTTTGACTTTTATTTAAGGAGAACCTGACACCTGAGGTGAGCAGATTCTGTCTCTGAAGGATGGAAAAAACATTTGGCCAGATTTTCAGTCTATTACACATGCTAAGACTTCAACATTCATCATACAAATCTCAATAATGGTGGTAAACATTTTCAAATCTAAAGATCAATGCTGCATGCTGGGTGCTATTGTTGAGTTTGGGATTGTTCTGGTACCAATCATGCACTTGAATCTTTTGTTTTGTTGATTTTTGTTGTTTTTTATGTCTGCATGTGACAGATCAAATTTTCAGATGTAAAATCTTTTTCAGAGACTATACCTGTTTATCTTACAACAACATATTGACTAACAACAGCTCCTCTGTTGACCTCATTATTATTTGACTAGGAGTCTCTTCTGAAATATAGATTAAACCAGTCTCAGTATCAAATCAACTGATTTCAGGTGAAGTCTGTATGTTTCACTTTTCTTCACCACAGTGCAAGCAAATGTATTTTTTTAAACACTGTGCACTCTAAAAAATGCTGGCTTAAAAACAACCCAATTTGGGTTATTTTGGCAACCCAGCGCTGGGTCAAAAAGGGACAAACCCAGTGCTGGGTTGTTTTTTTTTTTTTTTAACGTAATAGAAATGTAAATGACAGAATTACTATTTATTTATGTTACCCATTTATAGTCAAAAGTAACTGTGCATGTGAGAAGAAAATCAGAAAAGAATGATAAAGGAAAATAATATACAGTTAAATGAAATTGTTTTCATGAGTTCAGTGAACATTGATGAATATAACTAGCATTTAAAACCAAATTATACTTTTTTTTTTGTATATTATCCGCCACCAACGAAAACACTAAAATTATTTATTGGTTTCAACTTTAAGTAATTGTACTAAATATTGCACCAACTTAAGGTAACAAGTAAACAAAGTTCACTCAACTTTAGACTTTTAACTATAAATCCATAACCTTAAGTTGTTAACAAAACTACATATAGTTTATAACAATTATCGAGATCCACATGGTTACCTAAAAAATATGTATCTATATTACAAGTTCTAATAACTCTTTAACACAAGTTAACATGACTACATTTTTTAACAAACTAGCATGGCTGAACACAAATAAACCACAACATTAACACTGACATTATAACATTTGCAGATGAACCACTCCTTTAGTGGACTTAGATATCCATTTTACCAGAAGCCCAGAGTCTTGAGATCTTAAAGAGCGTGATGGATTGTAGAGTGATAGAAGATCAGTTAAATACACAGGAGCTAAACCGTTAGAGGTCATGAATGCATGAACTAACTTTTCTGCATCAGAGACAGATAACATGTTCCATAGTTGTTTCCGATGTTTCTGAGATGGAAGAAGACAAGGAGGACAAGTAGCTGTCTAATATAACACAGAGGTCTTTAACTGTGGATGAAGTAACAGTACATTTCTTTTCTGAGTTTAATAGAAGAAAATTACTGGTCATCCAGTATTTTTTATCTTTAACACACTCTGCAACATGGATAATTTAGAGATTTCATCTGGTTGTGCTGAAATATATAACTGAGTATCATCGGCATAACAGTGGAAACTAATTCCATGTTTTCTTATAATATTACCAAGTGGCAGCATATATACACTCACCTAAAGGATTATTAGGAACACCTGTTCAATTTCTCATTAATGCAATTATCTAATCAACCAATCACATGGCAGTTGCTTCAATGCATTTAGGGGTGTGGTCCTGGTCAAGACAATCTCCTGAACTCCAAACTGAATGTCAGAATGGGAAAGAAAGGTGATTTAAGCAATTTTGAGCGTGGCATGGTTGTTGGTGCCAGACGGGCCGGTCTGAGTATTTCACAATCTGCTCAGTTACTGGGATTTTCACGCACAACCATTTCTAGAGTTTACAAAGAATGGTGTGAAAAGGGAAAAACATCCAGTATGCGGCAGTCCTGTGGGCGAAAATGCCTTGTTGATGCTAGAGGTCAGAGGAGAATGGGCCGACTGATTCAAGCTGATAGAAGAGCAACTTTGACTGAAATAACCACTCGTTACAACCGAGGTATGCAGCAAAGCATTTGTGAAGCCACAACACGCACAACCTTGAGGCGGATGGGCTACAACAGCAGAAGACCCCACCGGGTACCACTCATCTCCACTACAAATAGGAAAAAGAGGCTACAATTTGCACGAGCTCACCAAAATTGGACAGTTGAAGACTGGAAAAATGTTGCCTGGTCTGATGAGTCTCGATTTCTGTTGAGACATTCAGATGGTAGAGTCAGAATTTGGCGTAAACAGAATGAGAACATGGATCCATCATGCCTTGTTACCACTGTGCAGGCTGGTGGTGGTGGTGTAATGGTGTGGGGGATGTTTTCTTGGCACACTTTAGGCCCCTTAGTGCCAATTGGGCATCGTTTAAATGCCACGGCCTACCTGAGCATTGTTTCTGACCATGTCCATCCCTTTATGACCACCATGTACCCATCCTCTGATGGTTACTTCCAGCAGGATAATGCACCATGTCACAAAGCTCGAATCATTTCAAATTGGTTTCTTGAACATGACAATGAGTTCACTGTACTAAAATGGCCCCCACAGTCACCAGATCTCAACCCAATAGAGCATCTTTGGGATGTGGTGGAACGGGAGCTTCGTGCCCTGGATGTGCATCCCACAAATCTCCATCAACTGCAAGATGCTATCCTATCAATATGGGCCAACAATTCTTGTTGAATCAATGCCACGTAGAATTAAGGCAGTTCTGAAGGCGAAAGGGGGTCAAACACAGTATTAGTATGGTGTTCCTAATAATCCTTTAGGTGAGTGTATTGAGAATAACAGAGGGCCTAACACAGATTATTGCGGCACTCCATAATTTGTAGACAAAAATAGACAAAATGGTAACGCTCTGATAGGTTCGATCTAAACCACTTTAATGCCTGTCCCTGAATACCAGTGTAATTTTGTAGATGATCTAAGAGTATTTTATGATCTGTAGTGTTGAACGCAGCACTAAGATCAAGTAAAACTAGTATTGAGATACAGCCTTGGTCAGAAGCTAGAAGTAAGTCATTTGTAATTTTAACGAGCGCAGTTTCTGTGCTATGATCGGGCCTGAATTCAGACTGAAATTTTTCATAGATAACATTTTTTTGCAAGAATAAGCACAATTGAGTGGAAACAACTTTTTCTAGTATTTTTAGTATTTTGGATCTAGTTGTGGTTTCTTAATGAGAGGCTTAATAACTGCCATCTTTAAAGGTCTTGGGACATGAGGGCGAGAAAATTACCATTTTTATTTTTGTGTGAACTATTCCTTTAAAAAGGGAAGACCAATCAAGATGACTCTTCTCTATAGTTGGTTTGAGTTCTGCAATGAATAACATGGAAATCAATGATTTAAATAAAATGTGAACAAGAAGTCAAATATCAATATAAGTTACAAATATCCCTAACCCTAACCCAAGACAACAGCATCCACTATCAGTGGGCTAACCTCTGAGCTGATCTGAGGTCCTAAAGCTTTGGGTTCTGTCCCCATAACAAAGCAGAGCGTGGACGGGGCAGAGAAAAGCCAGGGCTGGGTCTGCCTCCTCTGAGGGCAGCTCTTGCAGGTTCACCACCTGGTCCCTGAAGAGTGCATATCCAGGCCAGCCCAAAATTCCAGGCACGATTCGTTGACCAAAAAAGCATACAGGTCCCCTACCCTCTTGATAGCAGCCAATGCTACCAGGAGTACTGCCTTAACTGACAAGATCTTCAACTCCAGTGCTGGTTGCAGTGCTGTCCATACGGACCAGTACGTGCTTGCCCTGTAGCGGCCCTTTAAGGTGGCTCAGCACAAGACACACTGCCAGCAACTTGAGGCAATTGATATGCCAATGCATTTGAAGCCCCGTCCACAGACCTGAAACTACATGCCCGTTGTACATGGCCCCCCAGCCGATGGCAGAGGCATCTGTGGAGACCACAGCATGCCTGGACAAATGTTTCAAGGGAACTCCCGTAGAAACGAAGGGTCCGCCCACGGGCTGAAAGTTTGGTGACAGTGTAGGGTGATGTGCACCCGGTACATGCCGCTCTGCCACGCCCATCTCGGGACCCGGCCGTGAAGCCAGTGTTGAAGCGGCCTCATAAGAAGCAACCCCAGCAATGTTACTGCGGCTGCCATATGCCCCAGGAGCCTATGAAAAAGTTTCAGTGGGGCTGCTGTCCTGTCTTTGAAAGACTTCAAGCAGTTCAACACCAACTGGACACGCTCCTATGTGAGGCGCGCTGTCTGGTTGAGCTCCATACCGAGATAGGAGATCCTCTGCACAGGGGAGAGTTTGCTCTCGTCCCAGTTGACCCGATGTCCCAACAGGCTGAGGTGTCTGAGCACCTTGTCCCTGTGTTCGCACAACTGTTCTCGCGAGTGAGCTAGAATAAGCCTGTAACAAAGTTCGTATGTGGGTAAGGAAGAAGACAAGGGGTCGGCTTGCTGGAACTCGAACAGGTTTATTTTCTCTTTAACTCAGGTAACAGAACAAGGTGCACATCGCACAAATCATAAACTCAATTTTCACAATCACTTCTCCGATTTCACTTCTTGGCAGTTCCTCTCTGCACTTGTTCCCAGCTCGAGCCCCACCGTGTGTGTGCGTCCAACTTCTTTCTCCCTAGTCCTCATTTCCTGCATGGCTTATAACCTGTCTCCCCACACCAATTACTGAAACAAGAGACAGGTGTTCATCATTTGCACTTGATTCACTTACGTGCCGCTCGTCCTCTGACTCTCTCTCCCATCACAGACCTCGCTAAACCACGCCCCCCTCACCACAGAGCCAGTCGTCGAGGTAGTTCAGGATGCGAATGCCATGTTCTCTCAGGGGAACCTTCATAAAGATGCAAGGCAACAGGGTCAGCCCGAAAGGCAGGACTCTGTACTGATATGCCCGACCTTCAAAAACAAAGGGCAGAAACAGTCTGTGTCGAGGAAGAATTGAGACATGAATGTAGGTCGATCGCTGCAAGCCAAACTTGGGGACGGATGCGAAAATGCGTTCCTGCATTAACATCTTAAACGGGAGCTTGTGAAGGGTCCGATTCAAGGTTCGCAAGTCCAAGATTGGCCGTAACCCACCGGGGCTGTAGAACCCTGTCTTCATATTGGCTGGAGGGACTGGCTCGATCGCGTCCATCGCCAGTAGGACTTCAATCTCTTTCCGCAAGACTTGAACTTGGGAAAATGCCGGGCAAACTGAATCGCGTAGCCAAGCCTGATGGTGCGGATGAGCCAGCGGGACGGTCTGGGGAGCGCTAGCCAGGCTCCCAGAGTCCGCACCAGCAGGACCAACGGAACCACAGACGTACCCGCGGTAGGGCAGCGAGGTGGAGGGCAGGGACCCGATTTGAGAGGCATAGCATCCCGAAGTGGGGTCTAAGTGCGCAAAGCAGCACCTACCTGCTTCCACGGTTGGACAGAGGTTGCAGGAGAAGGCTTGGTTGCATTCTCGAGCTGCACGCTGCTGTCCGCTGGCGACCGAAGGAGAGGATGAGAGCAGCGAGGCTTAGCGTTGCATACTGTCTTCCTCACCTCCTTGTGCAGAGGGGAACGAGAGCGCAGAGGCATAGCGTCAAACACTGTCGTACTTGCCCTCTTCTGGAGAGGGGAACAAGAGCGGCGAGGCATCGCATCGCATCGCACGCTGTTATTCCCGTACTCCTGAGACCCAGAGGTGTTGGAAACTGCTCTTATTTTAAGAATTTGGGTACCGCTGGCTGTGACGTAATTTTACTACAAAAAATTCTCCACTCAACCCTGTCCAGGTTGCCCATGGCATCGTCTTCCAGCTGGGGCTCAACGTCACAGTAGACAAATTGCTGCTCCTGATCGATTGCTCCTGTCTGCCTCCTGTCTGCCTGCTGCTGTGTTTGTGTCTGCTTTGCTTGCATTGAATCTCTATTTGATATCATTCCCTGTTGTTTAAACTGCTAAATATAACTTACTCATCACCATATATTGTCTAATATTGCCTATCACATTAAATCTGACATCACTAGCTTTTAATCTACCTAAATCACTATCACGTGTTAGCATTTCGCTAGCCTGTTAGCCTGCCATCTGTGCATCCGGGTCTCCTGTCTCCTGTTTTCTAAGTCCATCAAACAACTGTGGTGAGTTGGATTAGTCAACAAACACAGTATGCCATGTCATCTTCTCCTGTTATTGTCACTTGCACTGCCTGTTACATGTTCAGTATTACCTTCTCTGTCGGCGAACAGGGCTTCACATGTGATAAATGCAGGGAGATAGTCAGGCTGACAGAGAAGATTTCAGAATTAGAGACACGCATCCAGACTTTATTTGAGAGTAGTGAGAATGTAAAAGCTTTAGACACTGCTTTGGATGCGACTAGCTTAGTGAACTCTGTACATTGTTCGGTTCCGGCTGTAGAGCCCGTGCAGCAGGGCAACTGGGTGACTGTGAGACGGCATAGTCGCGGATCAAAAAAACGCTCTTAGGTTCCGATTAGAACATCAAACAGGTTCTCCCCACTCAGTGACGCACCCACTGAGAATCCAGTTGAAAGTGCCCTAGTTACTGGCGATCCTATTACACGTAATGTGAAAATAGAGACACCAGCCACCATAGTCACATGTTTACCGGGAGCCAGAGCGCCTGACATCAAAGCAAATTTAAAATTGCAGACTAATGCTAATCGTAAATTCTCTAAAATTATTCTTCACGCCGGAACTAATGATGTTCGACTTCGCCAGTCGGAGATTAACATTAAAGAGGTGTGTGAACTTGCAAGTACGATGGCAGCTAAAGTTTTTTGCTCTGGTCCCCTCCCCGTTAGAAGGATAATTGAATGATTATATGATAATTATATGATAATTGAAATGAGCTGGATGACATCACCGTTTTCTCAAGAATGGCTGTACAGCCGAATCAAATTCTGTTGCATTATTTTCCTGTTTAACACTGTGAAGCTGCTTTGAAACAATCGGCATTGTAAAAAGCGCCCTTGGCGACAAGCAGACTGAGGGGCAGCCCACGAGTGACTCTAGTCATGCCGGGACAAGCTCTTAACTACCTCAGCTTGCTTCTGAACTGTGGAGGACTGCTGGGCACAATCATCAACAGTGTAGCCGAAAAAGTTACATCAGTTGTGTATATGTTTATTAACAGCAGGTGTCATCACTAATGATCAATCATCATTTGTAAAGTGAACTTAATTGATTTAATTAACTGCATGAGCAATTCAACATTTAACACCACAAAGACTAGATCCTACAGTGCTTCAGTGTTTGTTTTTATCACCAGTGGCCTGTTGCATGAAGCCGGTTTCAGTTGCTACCCAGGTAAGTTTGAGATTAGTTTGAGTTTTTCGGGCTCAAGAAGGTGGATTGGTTTTTAGCGGTGTTCATTGCCATGGTAACTTACGCTACATGGCTAACCTGCTCTGGAGCAGGTTTTATTCTGGGTTAGAGACTGCAAACCCAAACTGGACCAATCAGCTGTAAGTAAAGTGACATATATATCTGACGCAATAAAGCCACTCCCTTCATATCTCCCCCCTCCAAATTAAAGCAGTTTATAGTGCCCATCTTTTGCTGCTAATTATTTATTATATTTATATTATAATAAATATTATATTATATAATAAATATTTTTACGGTATGCAACTGCTGTTTTTTACATCCTATTTTCAACAGTAATCTACTGTATTTCTGTATTACCGTTTTGTACTGTAGTACGCAATGCATTGCGGGCTGGTGCATTTTTTAAGTAATAGCATAATGGCGCCGAACGGGTGTTTCACATGAGTTTGAGTACAAGCTTCCTATCCGTGTTCGCAGTGCTCATGACAGGAATATATGTGGAAAATAGAAGAAAACTTATCGAGGAGGAGAGAAGAGGGAACTTTAAAACTACAGTGAGGAGTGCGTTCTTTTAAAAAAAGGTTTTGGTTGGATTGTTTTCTCTCACATACAAATGAAGTGAAGAGAGTGAAGTGAGTGATTATAAACACATTAAACGGAGAGGGTAAAATCCTGTCAGTTCACTGTAATACATAATTTATTCCTAAATTTCAGTGTTTATTAAGGCTTTCAGACGGTGGATTTCTTGGTGGCACTCAGCCTTATGGTTTTGGCTGTACGTTAGTGCTTTTTGGCAGGAGAAAAAATAAACAAAATAACTGGTCAAATTTATTCTTAAACATTATTGATTATTAAACTTAAATGCGATTTCGTTTAACTGTATAAGTTATATAACAGAGTTTGAGTTTGTATTCTTTACTGAACTTTTTCTTATAAATGTTTGTTGCTTTTACTATATTTTTTTAGACTGGGTAAACCCAGCCCGATCTGCCGGCGATTTGATTTCGCCCTGGAGCTCAGGCTGGAAACCTGTACATATTTCTATCCTGCTTCTGTTACAATTTTGCAGGGACCAATCACAATCCGGCTTATCCACCTGGCGCGCTATTGGCGGGTTTAACACAATGATGGATAGAGAAGCGATGGATCGTTGGTCTGATTGGTTGAAGGACTATCCAATTGCGTACAGAGTCATTTGAACTATGCCCGTTGATCACGCCTCTTGTGCAGGAGAAAATACAGAGCAGACTCCCCAGAATAATTGAGATTGAGCTTGGTCTGGTGATAGCCAGACAAATATTTTTTAGTTTTTTTTTTTTTAGTTTTGGTTCTTGCTTATAAATAAATGTTAACCTTTTTATTGGTAATAGACTGTTGCCTGTCTTTTTACTGTAGTAATTTCCTGTGTGATTTTAAACCTATTTTGGGGTTCCCTTTTTGACCTAGAGCTGTGTTGCCAAAATGACTCAAATTGGGTTGTTTTTACCTCACCATTTTTAGTGTATTGTAAATTGAAACAATCACAGAAATGTACCGCATGTGTTTTTTCTTTTTTCAGCCGTGACGTCAAGCCCCCCCGCAGGAAGCTGCCACTGCCCGTCTCAGCCACCGCAACAGGCAGACCTGTTTGCCTCTCCGGACACGTCCCACTGCCAGTTGTTTTCTCCCTGACCAGCAACCTGTATCCAGCCTACTTCGCTCCTGTGTTATCAACTGTATTTTCCCCCTGCATAGTGGTCTGGGGGGTATTCCAGAAAGCAAGATTAACTTACCGTCACATATACCCTGAACTCTCGGTTGATTAACCCAAACCTTGCTTACTCGAGTTATGCTTGTTCCAAAAACACATCCGTGAGTAAGTTCAGACAACCCAGAGTATGTTCACGGTTAACACACAAGACATTCTCGATGATTCACCATGGAAACAGATGCTAAAACCCATCTTTTTGTTTAATGGCGATTTACGTAACATACCTAGTGCACATCGCCACCTATTTGGCAATCATTTTTTAAATCTTTTTGTTTAATAAGTAATCTTTATTCACTGAGAATAAGGATTATATTGTTTGTTTCATGCTAATTAATTGAATGCAGATCCATGTGTGAGATGACAATAAAATAAATAAATATATTTGAATTGAATTAACATTTAAACATTACCTTGTTGTAATTGCTTTAGAATTGTAACTATAAAACAAATTATTAGTTATAAGTTATATTAATATAACTATATGAATTATATAACATGTATCTGAATACCTCTTAAGCAAACTAACCCTGGATCATGAGCTGCTCTGGAGCAGGTTATGTTCAGAGAGTGAGTTGCTATGGCTACTTACATACCCTGAAAGTTACCTCCGTTTTTTTGGAACCGAAAGTTGAGGTTATCTGCTTACCCTTAAACATACCCAGGTATGTCATATAACCTGCTTTCTGGAATACCCCCCTGGTAGCCTACCACTATTGTTAATCAACTCCTGCACTTGGGCCCTAACGCTATATTCCCGTTGGGTGTGTTCGTAACTTTGTAACAGTGTTCAAGTGACAAAACTTCAAGAAAAAGATCAAGAATGTCTGGAACAGAACAAAGAATATATCAAAAACAATAAGAACTTTGAGTATGAAGTTGGAAGTGTCCTACAAAGAGAAGGTTTATATTGATTCTTTTGTAGCCATTGTGATGATAAGCTGCAGTGTCTGTGAGGAGAACTGTCATTATCCAGGATGCTGGTGGACCAGTGATCTTTCATGGTGCAGTGTGAAAAAGAAGACACTGTACAGTTTACATTGTAAACAGTGCAACGCTTTCGATTTCTACGGCAGCCAATGCTGTTCACATGAGCACTTCGACACATGCGTGTGATGATGACGCGGGAGCTGCACTGTATTTACAACGCAAACTGCGTAGGAGACTGGCACAGGCTAGAATGAAATTGTTGAATAAAGTTGTTATTTTTGTTTGTTTTTGCGTACAAAAAGTATTATCGTCACTTCATAACATTAAGGTTGAACCACTGGAGTCACATGGACTATTTTAACGATGTTTTTACGTTAATTAAATAGCTGTCTATGGAGGGGTCAGAGAGCTCTCGGATTTCATCAAAAATATCTTCATTTGTGTTCTGAAGATGAACAACGTGATGTCAGGAGGCAGGAGGCTGCTCCACCATCAAAACATCAGTAAAGCGGCAGGGCCTGATGGTGTCACACCAGCTACGCTGAGGAGTTGTGCAGACCAGCTTACTCTCATACTCACTTACATTTTCAATTGGTCTCTCGCCACTTTAATAGTACCTGCTTGTTTTAAATCAGCCATGATCATCCCAGTGCCTAAGAAGAATAACATCACCTGCCTTAATGATTACAGGCCTGTTGCACTCATGACTTTTGTCATGAAGGTGTTCGAGCGCCTAGTCTGCAGGAACTTAGTGCATATTACACTAGATCCTCACCAGTTCGCCTACAGGGCAAATAGGGGAGTGGATGATGCAGTGTCATTAGGCACATATTTCATTCTCCAACATCTTGAGGCTAAGTACACATATGCCTGTGTTGTGTTCCTTGATTTTAGCTCAGCTTTTAACACTATTATCCATATTAGGCTGTATAACTCTCTCCTAGCCATAGGTGTTAATACTATACTGTGTCAATGGATCCTGAACTTTTTGATCCATTGAAACAATATGTCAAAATTCATAATCATGTGTCATCAATCAGGGTTCTTAACACCGGCGCCCCACAAGGGTGTGTCCTTTCTCCTCTTTTATACTCTCTTTATGCCAACAACTGTATGTCCCATTCAACATCAGTCAATCTGTTAAAATTCGCAGATGATACCACTGTAGTAGGTCTTATCTCTTATGGGGATGAATCTGTTTACTGGGGTGAAGTGGAACAGCTGGTGAGGTGGTGAGAGGACAATAACCTAATCCTCAATACATCTAAGACCAAAGAGATGATAGTGGACTTTAGAAAGAAGGCAGTCCAGCACCTTTCCCTCTCCATCAATGGTCGGGTTGTTGAGAGGGTCTCCTCCTTCTGATTCTTGGGCACCACCATACACCGGTCCCTCTCATGGGACCTGAACATCAGTCTCATTGTAAGCAAAGCCCATCAGAAACTCTACTTCCTCCGTCAGTTGAGGAAATTTGGGGGTCGCCAGAAAGGCATGACTCATTTCTACCGAGCCGTCATAGAAAGCGTGCTGACCTTCTCTATCCTGTCCTTGTCAGGAAGCAGAGACGGATTCAATAGCAAGTGAAAGTAAAGATGTTTATTCAAACACAAACAGCAGTGATGAAATAAATGGTCAGAGTCAATGGCAGGTGGTTCACAGAGCCTCCAGGCAGCGCAGGGACGCAATGGGCAAAACCAGGTCCACAGAATGAAGTATGACAGGTGAACCGGGAAAACGGAGACAGAATCCAGCAGGAACGGAGAAATGCCAGCGACCATGAATGGGCAGCAGGACTAGGCCACGGGAGCCAACCAAATGATCTGACAAACACAGGACGGAAACACAGACATTAGACCTGCTGATGAGCCGCAGCTGGTGCTGATAAGCTGATCAGCCACAATCAGCAGAGAAACCCACACACACACACAAATGAGTCAATGAATACATGAACCGTGACAGTCCTGGTACGGTAACACGACCAGTCAGGATAAACAACAGCTAGAGAAAGTAGTGAAAGTAGAGCCTCCAAGATCATTGGCTGCAGTCTGCCTACCATAGCCTCACACTACGACACCAGAATTATCAGGAAGGTGAGAAACATCACCACTGACCCCTACCACCCAGCACATCACCTGTTCACTCTTCTGCCATCAGGGAAGAGGTACAGAAGCATCACCAGCAGAACATCACGCTTCAGTTGCTTATAAACATATTAATGGCAAAAGTGTCGTTACACTGTATTCAGCACAAACTGGGCTACCATAATATGTGAACAACATGTATGTACATGCTTGTATTTTTGAGAGAACAATGTTTATGCATGTTTAAAAAAAAAAAAAAAAAAAAAAAGACAAGTCACTGAATTAAGGCCACAAAACACACAATAGATATGTGTCCACAAGACTTTTGACTAATGGATGTTGTTGCCTACAGATGTTTATGTGCCTGCTCATGCACATAAAACGATATATTGACTTAAATTTTATAAGACACTTTTTCTTTACAAAGCCTGTATGCAAAGGGGTGTGAATGATCATGATTAATGCTGTGATTTACACCTGAGGAGACAATAGAACCCATAATGAGCCTCATAATGAGCCGCATAATGAATGAGCCTTTGAGTCAGGTATGTGACTGAGGGAGCTAAGGAACAGGAAAAAAGAAATATATTTTTTTGTAGTTTATTTAGAATATAGTTAACAATATAAAGTGAGAGCCAAAGGCACATTACAAAGGCCTATTATATTTTAAATTATCAAAAGATTTGACATTACTATTTTTAATGTTTTTGAAAGAAGTCTCATGCAAAAAAAAAAAAACAGTAATATCTTTACAGTAATAACATTGAACACAATTCAGTATTCAGTAAATACAAATAACTGAATAATTGGTAATGATGAATGTTATAAGTTAAATATTTGGGATTTAAAACAACATAATGAAATGCAATAATGATTTCATAGAGTATAGGGTAAATTCAGGTTGATTGGGAGACTTTTTTCCCAGTCATTTCAATGGCAAAAATTTTCTGAATCATTTGATTTTGTAAACTATCCGATACACACAATACTCAAATATTATTTTGAGTTTCGGTTCATTTATGAGACACGCCGTGCAATGCATGATCGCGCCGGTGCCTATTATAGGCTATTGTCTGCTGTATTTGCTTCTTATTTATTAAATCCAGGCAATTGGCTGATGAAACATTGATTAAAATTAAGATACAATTTATACAAAACGAAACTCACTTTAACTCTTTCCCTGCCAGCGTTTTAAAAAAAAGTTGCCAGCCACCGCCAGGGTTTTTGATCATTTTCACAAAAATGTAATGGCCCATAGAATATTTTGTTGTTTGAATATCTAAACATGCAATATGTCAAAAGAAAGAATAGACCCTCTAAAAAAAAAAAAAAAAATTTTTATTCTAGCTTCTTGCATTCCTTTTTTATCAACACTTAAATATGGGTAAGTTTCATAAAAAAGCTACATTTTCAACAAAAATCTGAGAAAATCATGTTTTTGTGAAAGACTACATCCAGATCAGATTCAGAGCAGTGATCAAACACAGATGGAGTCGATCGAGTCCATCAACACCCCTAATGCTTGCACAGTCCTATAGCTCGTCCTGGGTCGACATTTCATGCAGTAGCATTAGATAGTTTTGATTTATATGCTGTTTAATGTTGATGATCACGTTATTTTACATATGCATCTGCTTACATACGATCGCTTGTTTTATTGCGTCTCCTTCGCCTGTGTTTTGATCAGGAGATTCTGTACTCATTCAAAAGATGCATAATAGCGCCCCCTAGCGTCTAACAGTGAAAACACGGAAACCCGGAAAATTCCGTGTTTGGCAGGGAAGGGGGGCCCCCCATATTATTTGTATGGGGGTTATGGGGGGCCCCCCATATTTATTGTAGTCATGGAATTTCCTGATGTGAGCCGTAAGCTCAGCTACAAGTTGGAGTTCTCAGTCAGGCCTTCACAGACAGCGCGCGTCCTGAGCGAGATCTAAATCCACATGAATGGCCCGTTCAGAGCATAAGCAAGAAAAACTCACTGTTAGTCAAGCTAGTCTACAGTCTAGTAAACGGCAACCTCTTTAAGTTATTCTTGACTGTGCCGATGAACACCACATTGTGTGAAATAATTTTTTTTTGCTTGCACCAACTGAAAACACACGATGAGAAACACCATGAGACAGGAGAGACTAAGCTACTGAACATTGAAAATAAATTTGATTAATCTCTCATCGTCTCTAAGAGAATATGCACCGTCAATGCAGCGCCAGATGCCATAAACTCGGTTAGTTTTTACTTTCGGTTTCTGTAGTGAATAACTGATTGGCGTTTGAGACTTCTTCACCGCATAACTCTCGCGCAAAGTTTGCACATTGCCATTTGATATCCACTGTCTCGCCCTAATGGCTTAAGATGCAAATAATTTCAATATTGTGACTTGGCATTTTTCTTTATCACCAGTTGCTCGCAAAATGATGGACAAACAATAGCCACTTTTCCACCATCGGCTGAACGGTTCATTGTAACCGCTCCGGGCCAGCTGGTACGGTACAATAACGGACGCTCTTTGGAGTGTCATACAAAAGCGTCAGTCGTTGCCTTGGTAACGCAAGAGTTTACACACGATATGAGAAATAGCGACCGCGTTATGGAGGATGATCAGATATTTCTTTTAATTTCATTATTAATTTGTATTTACGTTGCTCAAATAGAGCGCTTAGCCAGCTACAGAGAAACCAGTAGCCAGGCAACAGACCGATTCTGAGTTGTGACATCACTTCACGGATTCTACCAGCACGGTTAGCCAACTGTGCCGAGAATTCCGTGCCGAGAACGGTTTGTAATCGTGCCGTGCCGAACCGAACCAGGCTCAAGTGGAACTGGAACCGTTCCTTACCATTCTAAGAAAATGGTGGAAAAGTGGCTAATGATTCACATTTTGAGCTCATCATTTCCCGTGATAACAAAATTAAGTAAATTATTAAATAGGCTAAATGAGTAGCCTAAATAAGAAAGAAGGTAAAAAAAAAAGTAACAAAATTTCTGCGAATACTGATGCAGGAAAAACATTTTTTGCCCCCCCTAACTTGAGAGTCAAATGTCGCTCATGCTCATACACTTTTCATAATCAACATAGATTAAATTAAAAAAATAACATTCGGCTATAATATTTAAACATAAATATAAAACAACATATGTTTTAATGGCTACAACAAGTAGACTATTGTACACAAAACTTATAGCATCTGAGCAGAAATTTACAAACAAAAGCTTTATTGATGTGACACTAGGCTCTTTTACAGTAAACACTTCATAATCTGTCCAAAACAGGCCAAATAAATCTTGTCTAAACAGTCTTACGTCTATGACATTTTATGTTGCAGCAGGATTCATATTTAAACAGTCTTTTTGAGGTTTAATATTCACAGATATTAACAGAATAAACTTACCTCACAATCCTCGGGCTGGATCCGTTGCTGTTTGAAATTTAACAGCTTTTCTTCTGAGGTAAATTATTCCAGGATTATTCCTCACCGCGTCTCAAAATGATGTAAAGTACATGCACTAAACCTGATGTGTTTTTTCGAGTTGATGTAGGCGGGATACTCTCACGGATCATGTCAGAATTAGCCTTTCAAAAGAATAAGCGCTCCGTGGGCGTGGCCGCATTAACACTTAATGAAGAGGCTCGCGAAAGACTGACATCTCTCTCTTTTCAAACAGATTACATGAACAGGTAATATTTATTTTCGATTTGATTTACAATATTTAAAACCTGACATTTCAACATTTGTTTAGACATATGTGTCATGGAATTCAAAAACTCAAGGTCCAATTGCAAGTGCAACAATAAACGTTTATTTAGTGAGTAGCAAAATATAAAGCAAGGCAAATGGTCAGATGTTGTCATGCAGATGACGCAGGTCCTAGTAGCACGGAGAATAGCACTGAGTTGAAGTAATCCATACCAGAATGATAAATCCACAAGAGGCAGAGAAATCCACACGAGGCAGGTAATCCACAAAAGGACTGGACTCAGACACAGGAACAAAGACTAGAAAAATACTGGAGAACAACAACAGGACATGAGCAACACAACGATCTGACAACAAACACAGATAGCAGGCAGATATAGCAGAGCATTAATGCACCTCCGGTGCAGTCGCTCTGATTGACTTGTCAGCACCGAGGTTGCTAGGCAACGCTAACAAGCAATCAGACCGGCGACAACAAACAGACATGCAGAGATGAACACACAGACCCATGAACCGTGACAGTACCCCCTCCCCTAAGAGCGCCTCCTGGCGCTTCCAGGGGAGCTTATTTGGCTATTGTAATTGATAAGTAATCGATAAGGGACTGATCCAATATGTCTCTTGCAGGAACCCAACTCCTCTCCTCCAGACCGTAACCTTCCCAGTCCACCAAGTACTGAAATCCGCGTCCCCTCCGTCTAGAGTCCAGAATACGTTTTACCGGATATGCAAGTTCCCCATCTACGAGTCGCGGCGCGGGGGGGGGACCGGGGCAGGCAGGTTAAGGGTGCAATGAAAAACAGGTTTTAATTTGGAAACATGAAAGACGGGATGAATTCTCCTGTACGCTGGAGGAAGTCTGAGGCGGACTGCCACCGGACTAATAATCTTGGTGACAGTAAATGGGCCAATGAATTTAGGGGCAAGTTTATTACAGACCGTGCGGAGAGGAATATTCTTGGATGAAAGCCACACTTTTTGACCAACGACGTAGACGGGAGGCTTTGACCGGTGGCGATCGGCCTGGGCCTTGGTGCGTGACCCCGCCTGAAGGAGAGTCTGTCTGGCTCTGCTCCAAGTGCGGCGACACCTCTGGACGAAGGCGTGGGCAGAGGGGAGCGCAACTTCGGATTTCAGACTCGGAAAAATAGGTGGCTGGTAATCTAAGCTACACTCAAACGGAGACAGGCCCGTAGACGACACTGGCAATGAATTATGTGCGTACTCAATACATGAAAGTTGCTGACTCCAAGAGGATGGGTTCTGAGACACCAAACACCGCAACATACGTTCAAGATCTTGGTTGGCCATCTCCGTCTGACCATTACTCTGAGGATGAAACCCAGAAGAAAGACCAACACTCGCCCCCAACAAATGACAAAATTCCTTCCAAAATTTGGAGACAAACTGAGGCCCCCTGTCAGAAACCACGTCCATCGGGAGGCCATGAATGCGAAAGACGTGATCAATGATAGCAACCGCTGTCTCTCTGGCTGAGGGTAATTTGGGCAGAGGGATGAAATGAGTTGCCTTCGAGAACCGGTCCACCACGGTCAAAACCACCGTGTTACCCTGTGAGGGCGGGAGTCCCGTAACAAAATCTAGCGATATGTGGGACCAGGGTCTCGAAGGAACTGACAGCGGTTGAAGGAGTCCAGCAGGGGGTCGATTGGAACTCTTAGAAGTGGCACAGACTGAGCAGGCCAAAACAAAAAGTCGTACGTCACGGGCCATAGATTGCCACCAGAACCGTTGTTTAATGAGAAACATGGTATGGCTAACCCCCTGATGACAAGCTACCTTGGAACAATGACCCCACCGGATAACGTCAGAGCGTAAACTCTCAGGCACAAACAAACGACCCGATGGGCATCCGGGCGGGCGGAGACGTTACCCCTTGTAAGGCCATACGGACCTTCGACCCGATCTCCCAAGTCACCATAGAAACCATGATTTTGTGTGGCAAGATGAACTCAGGAGACGACGGGCGTTCAGATTGGTCAAAAATACGGAATAAAGCATTGGGTTTGATGGACGGTAAGAAATTGAAAAAACGAAATGACCGAAAAATAAAGCCCACCGAGCCTGCCTGGAGTTCAACCTTTTGGCGGACCTGATATACTCAAGGTTCTTATGGTCGGTCCAGACGATAAAAGGTACCCCCGAACCCTCCAACCAATGACGCCATTCCTCCAAGGCGAGCTTGACTGCCAGCAACTCTCTATTACCAATGTCGTAATTACGTTCGGCGGGTGATGAACGATGAGAAAAATACGCACAAGGATGCATCTTGTCGTCCGCGGAAGAGTGCTGAGAAATAACCGCGCCAACCCCCACCTCTGACGCATCGACCTCCACCACAAACTGACGAGAGGGATCAGGCAACAAGAATAAGAGCTGAAACAAAGCAGCCTTTCAGTTTAGAGAATGCAGCATCAGCCGTGCCAGACCACCTGAACGCAGTCTTGGTGGAGGTCAAGGCAGTCAGTGGGGTGGCTAGCTGGCTGTAATTGCGAATAAAACGCCGGTAAAAATTGGCAAAGCCAGAAACCTCTGCAGGGCCTTGCGGGAATCTGGAGTTGGCCAATCTACCAAAGCCTGAACCCTGTTGGGATCCATGCGCACTCCCTCAGACGACACAATATATCCCAGAAAAGGAACTGACTGTGCATGTAAATTGCATTTCTCCACCTTGACATAAAGCCCATTCTCTAGCAGCCTCTGAAGCACTCGTCTGACGTGCTGCACGTTCCTGGAGAGAACGAAAAGAAAAAAAAAAAAAAATCGATATGTCATCCAGGTAGACATATATGAACTGATCGACCATGTCTCTCAGCACGTCATTGACCAGTGCCTGGAAGACTGCGGGAGCATTGGAATGGCATATATATCTATAACAAGATATTCAAAATGCCCCCTGGGGGTATTGAAGGCGGTCTTCCACTCATCCCCCTCCCGTACACGAACCAAATGATAGGAATTGCGAAGATCCAACTTTGTGAAAAAGGAAGCGCCCTGCAGTCGTTCAAAAGCTGAAGACATCAATGGCAAAGGATAAGTATTCTTTACCGTGATGCTGTGCAGCCCTCGATAGTCAATACAAGGACGCAGGGAACCATCTTTCTTTTCCACAAAGAAGAAACCCGCACCTGCAGGGGAAGAAGAAGGACGGATGAGTTTGGCTGCCAGAGAATCAGAAATATATTTCTCCATGGCCTCCCTTTCCAGAGCGGAAAGCGAGAATAATCTGCCTTTAGGCAGATTATGTACCTTTAGTACCTGGCACTAAGTCTATAGCATAGTCATAGGGACGATGTGGAGGAAGTGAAGCAGCTCGAGACTTACTGAACACCCCCTTCAGGTCAAGATACTCACTGGGCACGTTTGACAGGTCCGCATGCTCATCCTGCAACACAGAACAAGAACAGGCAGACAACAAACATGAAACATGACAATATTCACTCCAGGAAGAAACAGTGTTCTGATGCCAATTTATGTTGGGGTTATGGAGTGAAAGCCAGGGGTGACCTGTTTGCTGATTGACTTGTCAACACCGAGGTTGCTAGGCAACGCTAACAAGCAATCAGACCGGCGACAACAAACAGACACGAAGAGATGAACACACAGACCTATGAACCGTGACAATATGTCTCATGTTTGTGTGACAAGTATTCACAAATTTTTATTTCCAGACTCAAGGTCCATTAGAGAGGAAACATACAAAATTACAAACAATACAAAACATTTAAAAGAGACAATTATACCAGTACTTTCTCATAGGTGATTGGTGTCACACCACACTTTGCTTAGGATTAGACAACAGCATAATAATAGCATTCTGTGAATTATCCGGCCGACAAATACATTTATACATACAATTTTTTACTCTTGACATACAAAATAAATTACTTGCACTACTCCACCTCGGTTTTTTCAGTATAATCCTTATACAACCATTGTAGGCAACCTGAAGTTTACATAAACTCACTTATGCCCACAAGGGAGCAGTATAAATGGAAGTGCAGTATGCTCTAAAAAGGTTGATCTTAACCTGATCCGAACACATATAAAATTTTCTCACCAACATATTAGCTTGGGCATATAACATTCGGCACTGCCTATACATATCGTCATCATCACTCATTTCATCATTAATGATATGCCCCAAATATTTTGTTTTAGTGCATATATTCAGTACTTGCCCTGACAAATAAAAATCTGGAAAACTAAGGTCCTTATCCCCTTTTGTTCATGGCAACACTCTTCTTTGCATTATATTGCACATCATATTTAATCCCATAGACAGAACATACAGTGGGGAGAACAAGTATTTAATACACTGCCGATTTTGCAGGTTTGCCCACTTACAAAGCATGTAGAAGTCTGTAATTTTTATCATAGGTACTCTTCAACTGTGAGAGACGGAATCTAAAACAAAAATCCAGAAAATCACATTGTATGATTTTTAAGTAATTAATTTGCATTTTATTGCATGACATAAGTATTTGATACATCAGAAAAGCAGAACTTAATATTTGGTACAGAAACCTTTGTTTGCAATTACAGAGATCATACGTTTCCTGTATTTCTTGACCAGGTTTGCACACACTGCAGCAGGGATTTTGGCCCACTCCTCCATACAGACCTTCTCCAGATCCTTCAGGTTTCGGGGCTGTCGCTGGGCAATACGGACTTTCAGCTCTCTCCAAAGATTTTCTATTGGGTTCAGGTCTGGAGACTGGCTAGGCCACTCCAGGACCTTGAGATGCTTCTTACGGAGCCACTTCTTAGTTGCCCTGGCTATGTGTTTCAGGTCGTTGTCATGCTGGAAGACCCAGCCACGACCCATCTTCAATGCTCTTACTGAGGGAAGGAGGTTGTTTGCCAAGATCTCGTGATACATGGCCCCATCCATCCTCCCCTCAATACGGTGCAGTCGTCCTGTCCCCTTTGCAGAAAAGCATCCCCAAAGAATGATGTTTCCACCTCCATGCTTCACGGTTGGGATGGTGTTCTTGGGGTTGTACTCATCCTTCTTCTTCCTCCAAACACGGCGAGTGGAGTTTAGACCAAAAAGCTCTATTTTTGTCTCATCAGACCACATGACCTTCTCCCATTCCTCCTCTGGATCATCCAGATGGTCATTGGCAAACTTCAGACGGGCCTGGACATGCGCTGGCTTGAGCAGGGGGACCTTGCGTGCGCTGCAGGATTTTAATCCATGACAGCGTAGTGTGTTACTAATGGTTTTCTTTGAGACTGTGGTCCCAGCTCTCTTCAGGTCATTGACCAGGTCCTGCCGTGTAGTTCTGGGCTGATCCCTTACCTTCCTCATGATCATTGATGCCCCACGAGGTGAGATCTTGCATGGTGCCCCAGACCGAGGGAGATTGACCGTCATCTTGAACTTCTTCCATTTTCTAATAATTGTGCCAACAGTTGTTGCCTTCTCACCAAGATGCTTGCCTATTGTCCTGTAGCCCATCCCAGCCTTGTGCAGGTTTACAATTTTATCCCTGATGTCCTTACACAGCTCTCTGGTCTTGGCCATTGTGGAGAGGTTGGAGTCTGTTTGATTGAGTGTGTGGACAGGTGTCTTTTATACAGGTAACGAGTTCAAACAGGTGCAGTTAATACAGGTAATGAGTGAAGAACAGGAGGGCTTCTTAAAGAAAAACTAACAGGTCTGTGAGAGCCGGAATTCTTACTGGTTGGTAGGTGATCAAATACTTATGTCATGCAATAAAATGCAAATTAATTATTTAAAAATCATACAATGTGATTTTCTGGATTTTTGTTTTAGATTCTGTCTCTCACAGTTGAAGTGTACCTATGATAAAAATTACAGACCTCTACATGCTTTGTAAGTAGGAAAACCTGCAAAATCAGCAGTGTATCAAATACTTGTTCTCCCCAGTGTACATTTAGCTGCTTTTGAAAACCAGCACTACTCGGTGAAAAAATAACCAGATCGTCAGCATACATAAGATGATTAATTACGATATTGCCAAGCACACATCCAGTCTTACAGTCACTTAATTGTTCTGACAATTCATTCACGTAAACATTAAAAAGGGCTGGTGAGAGTAGACCTCCCTGCCGCACTCCATTACCAACTCCAAAAGGAGCTGAGACACTATTACCCCATTTTATTGTCATAGTCTGATTAGCGTACCAATATACCAAAATTCTTAGTATGCTATTAGGCACACCCCTTTAGCTTGAGCTTTGTCTCACTAAGTTACAGTTCATTTTCTGAAGAGTATAAGATTGGACTTCATTGACAGAGAGGGTGCAGATCACGCATCATGTTTGTTCCCTTTCGAGGGAACTCGCACTGCGTCGGAACGACACTTTGGGTACGCTCCCTTAGCGTTGCGCGTCTGAAGCATGAATGAAACTAGACCGATCTTGATTGGTGCTACGTCATGACGTAGTATGTGACGGCATACCCGGAAGTATAAAGGGACGACGGATCACAACAGCACCAGCTTTTCGCTCTTCAGCAAGTGCGCTGTGTATTGTGTGTTTGAAAGACTGATTTTTTTGTTCAGTAAAGTAACTGTGTGAAAGAAAATGACGAGTGAACAGTTTAAAAGATGTGTGCACCCCTGCCCTCGCTACATCATGGGTGGGGACACGCATCTTATGTGTGTAAACTGTTTGGGAGCGCAGCACGCTCGGTCAGCTCTCGAAGGAGCTGGCTGTGAGCACTGTGAAGCACTACCCATCAGAATGTTGCGCTCCCGCCTGGCCGTGTTTGATGAGGCCTGCCAGGCTCGCGTTCCCTGCGGTTCGGGTCCTGCGTCTGCTGAGGCGGCGTGGCGGCTCAGATCGTGGGGATCGCAAAGGGAATTGGCTGATGAGATCGGGACTGCTGAGGCACTTTCCCGGTCATCATCAGACAGTTCCGATGTTCTCCCTCCCCGTACGGACTCCCACGCTGCGGCTTCTTCCCCTGGGATGGAGAACCTGATGCTTGAGCTGTTTGATTCCGCGGAATTAGACATGCTCAGCATCGAGGCAGTTGAAATAGTAAATAAGAGCTCGTAACTTCATAATGCAAGACTCGATCTTGCGTTTGCAGAGGCAGCGCATAGATTACAGGTCTGCAACAAGAGTGACACACGTGATCGGTGTGCATGTGATACTATTTGGGTGCGAGGCATGCACAGTCAGCTCCTGAAAAAAATATATAGTTAGACATTTTTATTCAGCCTATCATTCAGACCATGTTTCACTTGTTGGGTGATTATGGCGGCATTTAATTCTGAGGAATTAAATGGAATATTATCTGACTTTGATAAGTTAGATATTTTAAATTAGTCTATCATCCAAACTGTGTTTCACTTGTCTGAATTATCATCTAAGATAGGGGAGTATAAGATGGATGGGCAGTTCCTGAGGGGGCTGCTTGCGTGCATTGTGAGGTTCTCGCTCCTCCACGGAGCCCTCAGGAAATTGATGTTTGTACTCGCCGCCTCGTGCGCTGCGGGACACATCGGTTTCCAGAGATTGCTAATCGCAGTGTCCGCCCGAAGTCCCTTCCCTGTCGAGTTGCTCCTTTAGATGAGGCCCCTGCTGGCCAGCCCCTCTCCCGGGGAGGAGTGATCGAGGTCGCCTTCTCTGCGGAGCTCTCTGGAAGTTGAAGTTGCGATCCCGCCGTCCAGGACGCTCGGGCCACATCGATTTCCAGCGAACGCATGCTGCTCCATCCGCCTCACGAACTTGCGGCTGGGCAGTGAACGTGTCCGCACACTGAAAATCATCCTCGACTTCTCCCTGCCGGTCAGTCACTTCAGGGGGTCGGGAACGAGGCTCGGAAAACACCGGGGAAAACAAGATCAGGGCCAGGGATACAGACTGCAGTTCGGTTACCCTTCCCTGAAGTTCATCGGGGTAGTCTGGAGTTTCTCATCTTTTATGCCCATAGCAACCAATGACACAGAGGTATTCTTTGCAGCATGAGAACTCTACATACTTTGCCTAGGTCATTTTCACACCTTCAGGGACCCTAAAGGGGCCTACCAGCTCTCTCCCCATGATTCCGGCCCAAAACATGACTCCACCACCTCCTTGTTGACGTCGCAGCCTTGTTGGGACATGGTGGCCATCCACTACTCCATCGATCTGGACCATCCAGGGTTGCACGACACTCATCAGTAAACAAGACTGTTTGAAAATTAGTCTTCATGTATGTCTGGGCCCACTGCAACGGTTTCTGCTTGTGAGCATTGGTTAGGGGTGGCCGAATAGTAGGTTTATGCACAACTGCAAGCCTCTGGAGGATCCTACACCTTGAGGTTCGCGGGACTCCAGAGGCACCAGCAGCTTCAAAAACCTGTTTGCTGCTTTGTAATGGCATTTTAGCAGCTGCTCTCTTAATCCGATGAATTTGTCTGGCAGAAACCTTCCTCATTCTGACTTTATCTGCACGAACCTGTCTGTGCTCTGAATCAGCCACAAATCTCTTCACAGTACGATGATCACGCTTAAGTTTTCATGAAATAGCTAATGTTTTCATACCTTGTCCAAGGCATTGCACTATTTGACGCTTTTCAGCAGCAGAGAGATCCTTTTTCTTTCTCATATTGCTTGAAACCTGTGGCCTGCTTAATAATGTGGAACGTCCTTCTTAAGTACTTTTCCTTTAATTGGGCTCCTCTGGCAAACTAATTATCACAGGTGTTTGAGATTCATTTCAGTGATCCAAAGAGCCCTGAGACACAATACCATCCATGAGTTTAATTGAAAAACGAAAAATTTAATGTTTATGACACTTACATCCAATTTGCATAATAATTTGGAACGCGGTGTATTTAATGTAAAGGGAATTTAAAGTGAGTTTGATATCATTTTTCGTGACCTTTATAGACATAGCCTTACTGAAAACAACAATGGATAATTCACCCCAGATCTTGAAAATAAAATTAAAGGAAACAACTAGGCTATGTTCGAACTGTCAACTCAAGGTGAACAAACAAGTGTATTCTATGAAAAAAAAATATTTCAGTCACTCAGTATGTATTTTTAATCATGCTAAAATGGTGTAAGATTTAGGAATTCGATATTGTACTTATCCATTT
Organism: Coreius guichenoti; assembly: GCA_039654105.1. Lineage (NCBI taxonomy): Eukaryota > Metazoa > Chordata > Actinopteri > Cypriniformes > Gobionidae > Coreius > Coreius guichenoti. The sequence continues at coordinate 33,552,164 of CM077189.1, read as the reverse complement.
CGTTGTGAATGCAGTGAGTGCGCTTGCAGAGAGAGCCCACCCACACGCTCTTCTGATTGGCTGTGACTTTTGATTGATTGATCTCGGGTTGAGTCTGGTTTGCCGCTGAAAATCTTGTTGCATCGTCTCTGATCGCGTCTGGTTAGGACATGGAGTTAGGCTGTTTAAATTTGCTTTTCAAAGCTGCAACAGAACTAACTAGCAGCATCATGAGCTGTTTATTTCCCCTGCTTGTCTGAATGCCAGGGTATGGCAACTGCCATACTCTGTCATACGTAAACACCGCCCCTGGTTACATCCCTAGTCTTTTTCCGAAGGACATCCTGGGATTTTTAATGACCACAGAGGGTCAGGACATTGGTTTAATGTCTCATCCGAAGGATGGTACTTATTGACAGTATAGTGTCCCCATCACTATACTGGGGTGTTAGGACCCACACAGACCACAGGGTGAGCACCCCCTGCTGGCCTCACTAACACCTCTTCCAGCAACTACCTAGTTTTTCCCAGGAGGTCTCCCATCCTGCTTAGCTTCAGTGGGAAACCAGTCTTTGGCTACAGGGTGATATGGCTGCTGGCTAAAAGAGCTTGAGGTAAGCAGTTTTAAGTTTTAGCGCCATGTCACATTTTTATTGGCTGGTCAGTAGACGTAGGTCGTAGCAGCACACTGTGCGGTGATCATGCTGAATTTCTGACACTGTCAGAAAATTATCTTAGTCTATCTTTGGTCGCAAGACTGTGACAACAGCCATCTTTGAACCTCTCTCACTGAACGACATAGGACCACCGATTAGGAGCCACGATCACAGAAATCTCCACAATTTTTTTCACGATGTCAATCTTTCGTCTGGGACAGCCGAAAATTGCGGGCTTTACATGCTTAACCCTTTTAACCCCACAGCAAAAGCCTCTAGTGTCTACACTACAAAGAGTAAAAGTAACACTGAAGCAGTGTTAAAGTTAATGAGATAATTAAGTAAATAGTTAAGTGCTGATTGAGCATTAGTGATGAACACCTGCTGTTAACAAGCAGAATCACTGAAGGAAAGAGAAACAACAAGAACAGAAAAAGAGAAGAGACGAGCAGAAACACAAGAACTATCACTGACTTCCAGCCACAGCTTTAGATGAAATCAACTGAAGATAAAAGTAGACATTAAATCTCTCAAGATATCAGCAGAGGAGGATTAAACAACTCCACAAACAGCATTACCAGCTTCACTTATTAATATCCAGTTTGACTGTATTTCTGTAATAGGTCTATAGAACTTCTTATTGAGAATCAACAGAGGTTTAGATGTTGATGTTTTATTGAAAATGTTTCATTTGAGGTTACCATTATGGTGATCAGTGTTTGCTTTAGTTGGGCTCTTTACCCTTGACTCTTTAAGATTAGTTTTTCTCTAGCTAATGTAACTGTGTGTTTATAAGACACATTTGTTATTGGAACAAAGCCAAAAGATGACGTGACCAGATGTTGTTGGTTATGTTTGGATAAAGACATAATTACCATGTAACGAACCACTGGTCTTATTCAAAGTCTGATCTCTGATTATGTGATTGTGTTAGTTTTGTATTATTAATTATAATAGCCCTGTGACTCTTCAGCATGAGCTCCAACAATGAAGGATTTTTAAAGGTTATTTTGCAGAAAGAAATTCCAACTATTTCATAATTTAAACACACACAGACATTAAGAATCAGCGTATGAATCTCAACAATGGTGACAATCAACATATAGCTTAATGTTGCAGTGCATGCTGGGTACCACCAATCAAAACTCATTCATGGTTCCCAGCATGCATTGCAGCGTGAATAAATTATGCAGCTTAATTATTATCTTAGTATTTGCTTTTATTCTTACTATTTGCTTTTATTTTAGCTGTTTTTGTTGTGACTTTTAGTATCTAGTTTTGTGATGTTCATAGTTGATCTATGTTATTGATTGTGACCATTGTTGCGATTCATACGCTGATTCTTGATATCTGTGTGTGTCTAAATTACGAAGTAGTTAAAAACATTTCTACAGAATATCTTTTATAAATCTCTTATTATAATAACATTGTTGGATATCATGCTGTAGAAACACAGGGCTGCTATAAATATTGTAACACATCACCCATATAATCAAAGATTAAACTCTTAATAAGATCTTTAATCAGGCCATTACATGATGATTATGTCAACATCAATCCATAAAGATCATCACCTGATTTAATTTTCTCTTGACTTTTCGTGCCATAACAAATGTATTTTATGAACAGACAGTTACATTAGCTAGAGAAAAACTAATGTTAAAGAGTCAAGGGTCAAGAGCCCAACTAAAGCAAACACTAATCACCATAATGGTGACTTAAAATGGAACTTATTTTCAATAAAACATCATCTAAACCTCAGTTAATTCTCTATTAGAACTTATGTAGACGTCTGACAGCCATTGTGGAGAGGTTGGAGTCTGTTTGATTGAGTGTGTGGACAGGTGTCTTTTATACAGGTAACGAGTTCAAACAGGTGCAGTTAATACAGGTAATGAGTGGAGAACAGGAGGGCTTCTTTAAGAAAAACTAACAGGTCTGTGAGAGCTGGAATTCTTACTGGTTGGTAGGTGATCAAATACTTATGTCATGCAATAAAACGCAAATTAATTATTTAAAAATCACACAATGTGATTTTCTGGATTTTTGTTTTAGATTCCGTCTCTCACAGTTGAAGTGTACCTATGATAAAAATACCTATGATTGCAGACCTCTACATGCTTTGTAAGTAGGAAAACCTGCAAAATCGGCAGTGTATCAAATACTTGTTCTCCCCACTGTATATATATATATAATATTATTACAACACAACTAATATTGTGTTGGTCCCACTTTTGTTGCCAAAACAGCCCTGACCCGTCGAGGCATGGACTCCACTAGACCCCTGAAGGTGTGCTCCAAGATGTTAGCAGCAGATCCTTTAAGTCCTGTAAGTTGCAAGGTGGAGCCTCCATGGATCGGACTTGTTTGTTCAGCACATCCCACAGATGCTCGATTGGATTGAGATCTGGGGAATCTGGAGGCCAAGTCAACACCTCAGACTCGTTGTTGTGCTCCTCAAACCATTCCTGAACCATTTTTGCTTTGTGGCAGGGCGCATTATCCTGCTGAAAGAGCCACAGGGAATACCGTTTCCATATCAAATTCATAGAGACATCAGTAGCAGTATTAGTATTAGTGATACAGGCCTTCATTCATAAAAAAGACAACACATGTAATAAAGTTCACCAAGATTTATTGTTGCAGGTGACAGAGAGCAGGAGAATAAACAGGTGAGGTGTTGACTGATGATAGGTTGAATGAACTTAACTTGAAGTTAACAGTTTCTGTATCTCTGTAGGTGACTGGCAGGTTGATGAAGAGCAGATGATCGGGACCAAAGATGATAGAAGACGAAGGATGATGATGGTGAGGAATCTCAAATGTGAGACGAACAACGAGGGAGTCAGGTAAGTCAACAAGTAGTGACCAACAAGACCAGACGATGGTGAGGGGAAATGTGATGGCTTATATCATATAGACTGTAAAAAAGAGGCTTAGGCTATATCCAGTATGCTGATGAGTGAGTGCAGGTGCGTGCAATCAATATATATATATATATAAGGGATAATCAACGGCTAGCTGTGCATTAAAGGATTTTAATGCACGACGTGGAGGCAAAGAACCGCCTGACTTTTCGTCAGTTACAGCTCGTGAGATCTAGCATTCTGCTCGCTTTGAATCAGACACAGAGATAAAGTAGTGCGTAAGATTACATTTATTTGAATAAATAAATTATAGCATTTACTTTAATTATCGAGAGAGAGAGAGAGAGAGAGAGAGAGAGAGAGAGAGAGAGAGAGAGAGAGAGAGAGAGAGAGAGAGATACCTGCATCTGTTTAGCGTCTCTCTTAACAACAAAGATGTGCGTTTATTACTTAAAACCCCATCGTTGCTGAGAAATATAATGTAGTGATCCAGTAGCAAAGCTATTTTATTGTTAAAAGTCGCGGAGCGGCGTTGATAACAAGTTTCTGTGCTCCTGAATGCTTGTGTGTGTACGCAGCGCGATCTCAGCTCTCTGTTTGCGAGTGACGTAGGCCTATGTGTGTGCGTTTCAATCATAGACTGTAAAAAATAGGTGTAAATGAAAACAGCGCATTAATATATAACGGTGATTTAACTGACTTGGATTTAACGCATTAAACGATTGTATTGCACACCTTCCAGCCAATCAGAATCGAGTATTCAGACGGACCATGGCATAAATATATATAAAGTTACACAGACAACACCAAATAAGGCTGACAGTCACAAAGAGTGTTTGTTGTGTTGCCAGCTTCCCTTTATAGCTGTTGGACTAGTTGTACACATACGTCAGATGCAGTCATGCTGAAGGTGTTCCCCAAAGTGTCATTGATTAAACGCAGAGCGAGTTCCCTCGAAAGGGAACTGAAACACTGGAAAACATAAAAAAGAGGGAGAAGAATAAAACTAGGAGCTCTGGGATACATAAGATTACTTAAAAAAAATACTTAAACAAATCATGCCTCAGCTACTCAAACCCTGATAAAACTCTGAAAACAGGATTCTGAAAATATTTCTGCTTCTTTCAGAAACATGTCCTTCATGTGATGTAAAGCTATTGATTGTAAACTACAGCAAGTATTTTCCTGAAATATAACACATGGGATGCTGGAATGCAGGAAAACTGAAAGTTTACATGTAAAGTTTACAGTAAGAAACTATTAAAAATATAGCAGTGGTACTGTAAAAGCAACAAACAGCCACAATAATGTTATTTATCATAAAATGATGTTCACATGTAAACAGTCACATTTAGAGACTGTTTGTAGTTGTATTATTAAGCACTGCCATCTAGAGGCCGATATGACAAAATGTTGAGTCCCATCCCTTAGGTAAAAGTCACAAGACCATCTGGATTCTGCTGTTCATCTTCTATGACATTTTTGAGGCTCACATGTTTGCTTTATTGAAATCTTTCTCTCTTTGAAATGGTGATACAAAGTTGTCTTAAGAATAAAAAATATGCATACTGCAATATTTGTAAATAAATGTATGTATGCCTATTGAAGATCTGCAGGCTGCAGGTGTACTTGTTTTTGGTATTTAATTTACCGCTTTGTAAAATAATCCTTTAAGAAGCACACTATAATGAACGGGCATTCATTATAACGTGTGCCAGTGAGTTTTCTCTTAAAGGGATAGTTCACCCAAAAATGAAAATTAGCCCATGATTTACTCCCCCTCAAGTCATCCTAGGTGTGTATGACATTCTTCTTTCAGATGGATACAATCTGAGTTACATTAAAAAAGTCCTGGCTCTTCCAAGCTTTATAATGGCAGTGAATGGTTGTTTCTTTTTTGAAGTCCGTAAAAGTGCATCTATCCATCATAAAAGTGCATCCATCCATCATACAACTGCTCCACACTGCTCCGGGGGGTTAATAAAGGCCTTCTGAAGCGAAGTGGCGCGTTTGTGCAAGAAAAATATCCATATTTAAAACTTTATAAACTAAAATAACTAGCTTCCGGCGGAGAGCCGTACACCAGTCGACTTACGGCGAAAGAGTAACCCCTGACACGATGTACAGGAGCATCTCAAGCTTTGAAGCCTCTCGTGGATAGGGCTGGGCAACAAACTCAAGCCCCTCTTCTCTTATATTGAAATCCTCTGGCATTTCTCTTCAAAAATTCTTGTTTTAGACTCTAATTCATGACCGGTGTTTTGTTTTGCTCTATCGTCTGCGCTTCTGCGTTCGTCAATACGCATGCATCAAGGGTTACTCTTTTGCCGTAAGTCGACTTGCGTACCGCTGACCGCCGGAAGCTATTTATTTAAGTCTATAAAGTTTTAAATATGGATATTTTTCTTACACAAACGCGCCACTTCGCTTGAGAAGGCCTTTATTAACCCCCCAGAGCCGTGTGGAGCAGTTATATGATGGATTGATGCACTTTTATGGACTTCAAAAACAAACCAACAAATCACTGCCATTATAAAGCTTGGATTAGCCAGGACTTTTTAATATAACTCAGACTGTATCCGTCTGAAAGAAGAATGTCATATACACCTAGGATGGCTTGAGGGGGAGTAAATCATGGGCTAATTTTCATTTTTGGGTGAACTATCCCTTTAAGACGTTTGTGGGTTATTCAGAAACACAGTAGTGCACTTCACAGTTCTGACTCGTTGCGCATCAGGTAGATGGCAAGAGGTGGCACAGGCAAAATTGGGATACCGAAAGAGGAAAGAAAAGAGTGAAAACGAGGAGAGAGCAAGATAAGGAAGACAGCTAGTCACCCAGCTTTTAAAAAAAAGTGATTTATGTTACCAGTTTTGTGCTATAATTCTGAAGCTACCCCACATGAAGCTGTTTTAATTAACATAAAATAGAAATTCTATCAATTACTCACCCAATGTTTATCCACTGGAAGTTTAACAATATTTCCAAGTGTGTATGTTTTTCCATGCAATCAAGCAATAGTAATGGAGCACAGAGCTTCAAAAAAGACGGAAAAATCACCAAGTGACAATAAAACTAGTCCAGTGATGTATATTCAGGCTTTCCGGACCACTTTCTGTGAGGAATCGATCGAAATTTACAAAACAGTACTAGTCATATATATCTTCTTTAATCTGTAATTATTTGTATAGCTATAAATGCAGAATTTTAGTTCATTTAATAAACTTTCAAATTGAGTTCTTTATTGTCTCTTATTGAATATGCAATAATTGCTATGCGTATAGATAATGATTGTTGTTACATGTGGCAAAAAGATAAGATAATTGGAGGTTGAGGCCGGATTACAAATTAGCCAGGGGGCCTAGAAACCCTAGCGGCGCTCCTGAGGACTGACACAGCTGAAGAAAACATGATGAGGACTAAATATATGAGGGCACAACAAGACCCAGTTCATCCAGTCATTTCAGCTGTTTGATCTCTATTCTTAGAACAAGGTTCAAACATAAAACAAACACAACAGAACTATATAAAGGCTATTCACATCTATGTTTTGGATGAATATTTTGGTGGGGCCCTGTCTCATCAGACGAGCCGCGGCTGTTTGATCGTAATAATTCAGGAAATACCTGTAAAATAACAGTGTTTTTCTGTAAAATGTTTAATGAAGATTTCTGTAAAAAATTTTAAATTAGGATATTTTACTTCAATTTTACAGTTTTTGTTTGGCCAGACTTTTTTTTTTTCATTGTGAGCAATGATGCCAACTGTCCCTTTGCGCCATCTGCTGGTAATTGCGTGAATTATTATCGCCATTATTTTTTAAATTATGTAAATGAGAACTACTGTAATTTGTCATTAATGGCATAATACTTAACATAACAGCCGAGCTGATAATTTTACAGATATTGTTTGTATTTTTTACAGAGTTTTAAATAGGCCTACAATTTAAAATAAAACGTATGTAAAACAAATAGTAATTTAGGTTATAAATAAAATTACTAACGAACTGCAAACAATTATTGAATATCCAGTTTTCCTTTTATTAAACAAAAAAGTTTTATAAAATGATGAACATTGGTAAACCATTGTTTAAGGCATTGAGTCAATATATTATATATTCTAGATACCTTATTATTTGACATATTTAGAATGCACATTAACTTCTTTTTGATCACACCGGGTGTGTGTGTGTTTGTGTGTGTGTGTGTGTGTGTGTGTGTGTATGTGGCTCCTCCCCCCAAGAAAAACCAACTAGAGTCCACCTGATTCTCAGCCATTTCCACCACATATTATTTGGGTCAAAGCAATATAAGTTATGATATTTTAACTAGAAAAGTAACTGTAATGGATTTATATCGATCATGGAGTGATTGTTTTTTATTCTGCAACAGATAGCTATCACAATGTAAGGTTATTGTCAATACACAAATACACTGTTAAGATTTCATAACATCTAAAAACTGAAATAAAATCCCCTGTTCTGAGTGTTCAAAGGGAAAGGAATTCAATTGTTCTACAGATGTCACTAAACTGCACATTTTCTTATAAATCACATGACCGTAAGGGTGTTTCCATCAGTATACTGTAAATACACCTGTTGATACATTTGCCTGTCAGAGTTTAAAGTCATCTGTAACTGGAAGGATCCTGAAAACAGTAAGTACATTAATGTAATTTAATTATTACTTGATTACTGTAAAGACCTGCCCATATAAAGCAGCGAAAGACAACAAGAATACCGGATCAACACTGATGCATTTCATCTTTTCATAGGTTCATTTCAGTAAGCATCAACATTTAAGACATTTTAAACAATTTTCTCAGCTCATTACTCACGACGAATCATGCATTGTCATAATCGTATTTATTTGGATTCATGTTTCGTTTATCAGTGTGCCTTTGTTTCTTCTCTGTGATTCTGGATTTTCTCATAGTTTGTACTACATACTCATATTTCATAGGTATATGAATGAATATGAATGTGCTTCTCTTCATTTCAAATAATGATAAATCCCAGTCCTTTAGTGGAAACGCAAATGACGACCATCTCATATAGGCCTATATTAACAGTTTGTTTAGTTATTTTGTTTGGGTCTTATTTTATTTTATTTTATCTTATCTTAGTTTATTTGACTGTAGGAGAAACCAATCATGCCTTATGTAAAATAGCATGTTTTAAATTCACCTTTTGTTTAATAAAACAAAGACTGACTTAATTCGGTCTGAATTATTGCAAAAGTTTAATACCTACTAATTCAAACCTTAATCAAAATTTGAGCAAATGCACTATTTTTAGAGGCCCACCAGATGGCGCTAATGCTGATATTTAAGAACCACCTTCTGAATGGGAAGCTATGAATATCTTAAAAAAAAAAATTTAAACTGGTCAAACCTCTATCAGTAACCTCACTGGTTGATCTCTTCTTGTCTGTGTTTTGTCTAGCATGGATCCAGTGGGAGTGAATTCAATAGAGACTGCAGCTCTAGGGAGACCCTTCCAGCTGGGGATGCTGTATGACTGCAGGAGAGATGCACTCGTACCAGGTGATGAACGGACTGTAACCCCAAATCTGTGAAATGAATGATTGGAGTAAAATAACTTATGAGATTGTAGTAAAGAACTTACAATATAAATTGTAAAAAATCATTTGGCAATATCAGAAATAACTTTGTTGACAAGGGATTTGTTTTGGTGACAGAAGCTTCCACAGTGACAGTGACAGGAAACAGATAATAAAAAGGAAATAAGTAATAACAATATACATAATTTAAAAAAACCCACACAATATACAAAATTAGACAATAGACGGTATATGTATGTACAAATGCAAGGAAATGTAAATAAGAAGTATGGTGTGTAAATAAATATAAGTATAAATAGTGTTGTGTATTGCACGTTTATTGCCAAGTGGGGGCATTAACTGTTCATGAGATGGATTGCCTGATTACTCTTCCTATGCCTGGCCGTTCTGGTTTTCAGCTCTGTATCGCCAACCAGAAGGCAACAGTTTGAAGAGAAATTGGCCTGGATGTGAGGGTCCAGAATGATTTTGCCAGCTCTTTTACTCACTCTGGATGAGTACAGTTCTTGGAGAGTGGGTAGGGGTGTGCCAGTGATTCACTCAGCAGTCCGGACTATCCGCTGTAGTCTTCTGAGATCTGATTTGGTAGCTGAGCTGAACCAGACAGTTACAGAAGTGTATCAGCAGCTCCTGTGGCAGGTTGAACTTTCTCAGATGGCGACGGAAGTACAGTCTCTGCTGGGCCTTTTTGACAATGGAGTCTATGTGGAACTCCCACTTCATGTCCTGAGAGATGGTGATGCCCAGGAACCTGAATGACTATGAATAATATGAATAACGCTGGGGTGTTTTGAGCGTGTTAAGCTCCAGGTTCTTATGACTGCACCAGACAGCCAGCTCTTTAACCTCCTGTCTGTAAGCAGACTCATCACCGTCCTGGATGAGGCCAATGAATGTGGGGTCATCTGCAAACTTCAGGAGTTTGACAGAGGGATATTTTGTGGTGCAGTCGTCTGTGTGAAGGGAGAAGAGCAGTGGGGAGAGAACGCACCCCTGGGGTGCACCAGTGCAGATCGTCCGGGTGCTTGATGAGAATTTTCCCAGCCTCACTAGCTGTTGCCTGTCTGTCAGAAAGCTGCTGAGAGCTGGGTTAATTTGAGGTGTTAGTGAGGCCAGCAGGGGGTGCTCACCCTGTGGTCTGTGTGGGTCCTAACGCCCCAGTATAGTGATGGGGACACTATACTGTAACAAGCACCGTCCTTCAGATGAGATGTTAAACCGAGGTCCTGACTCTCTGTGGTCATTAAAAATCCCAGGATGTCCTTCGGAAAAAGAGAGGGGTGTAACCCCGGCATCCTGGCCAAATTTGCCCATTGGCCTCTGTCCATCATCATGGCCTCCTAATCATCCCCATATACTGATCGGCTTCATCACTTTGTCTCCTCTCCCCCATAAGCTGGTGTGTGATGGGCGTTCTGGCGCAATATGGCTGGCGTCGCATCATCCAGGTGGTGCTGCACATTGGTGGTGGTTGAGGAGATTTCCCCCCTTCCATGTAAAGTGCTTTGAGTACCCAGAAAAGCACTATATAAATGTAACAAATTATTATTAGTATTAATTTGAACAGGAGAAGGTTTGGGATGATGGTGTTGAAGGCCGAGCTGTAAATAGCATCTATCGCTAAGAAAATATGCTATTTTCACTAAATGCAAATAGTCGCTGCCAAGATTTTAATGCGCACTTCTTGCACTGTGTTTTATTAAGCTCTTACAGTGATTTTCTGGAGTAAAAAGGACTCTTCATCTTTTGTGTGAAGTACAATAAACGTCAATAAAACTCATCAGTAAAGTTTTGGCCATCATTCGGACGGGGTTCAGTATAACTGTAATTAAACTAAACTATACCTGTTCTATCTCCATGCAGAGCTCCATGCTATTTTTGCTCACCCCCAAAAAGTGGGAATTTTAACATGCTATAATAAATTACCTGTGGGGTATTTTGAGCTAAAACTTCACATACACACATCAGAGACTTGTAAAAAGGGGCATAATCGGGTCTGTGTGAAGATAGGGGCCAGCTGGTCAGCACAGGATTTCAGACAGGCTGGTGAAACACCATCTGGGCCTGGTGCTTTCCTTGTCTTCTGTTTCCAGAAGCCCTGACACACATCTTCTTCACAGACCTGAAGTGCAGGAGGGGGGAGAGGGGGGTTGCTGGAGGTGTTTATTTAGATATTAATCATTACAGCCCTAATTTAAAAGCTTTATCAGTATTCATTCAGATCTTATGGCCTTTATGTCCCCATCGCGAAAATAATACTATTTTACCAGACATGTTATGTAATATATGAGTTCCCTTTCAATGCGGTTCACTCGCATTGCATCAGTTTTAGACGCTTATGGAGGAGAATCTCAGTTTTCTACGAATATTGAAGCCTGTTTGGTTCACGTCTGTGCACAGACAAATGGTTTTTCAGCCCGCTGAAACGGGCGGGGACGACTGCCTATTTATGTCGTGCTGAAAGCCACTTTCATCAGAATTTTTCTCCTTTAAGCATGAAGCGACCAGCCCCATTCTTCGCAGAAGTCCATGAAGAACTGACCAAGTCATGGCGCACCCCTACTCAGCATGCGTCCATTATTATTTTTCATCTGCCCTCACCTCGGTTGACGGCGCAGAAGAAAAAGGGTACACTAAACTTCCCCCTTTGGAAGAGGCCATCGCCACGCACCTCTGCCTGCTCAGGGCCCTTGGCTGGAAGACCAAGGCGGCTCATCCCTCTAAGTCTGCCCTCGCTACCAGAGCATATGCCGCGAGTGGCCAAGCTGGATTCGCCCTTCATACAATGGCAGTCCTCCAAGTATACCAGGCCAAGTTTCTCCGTGCCATGGATGAGACTGGCCCTGACCTGGCGGCCTTCAAGGAGCTGCGCAGAGAGTTCCCCCCATAAGCGCCAGAAACTGACGCAATGCGAGTGAACCGTTATCTCAAGGAACCAAGGTTACGTTAGTAACTAGAACTATTTTACTATTCATTGAATTGTGTCTTTTTTCTGTATTTACGCTTTTCATTAACTGTTCTCTTTTTACTCTGGTTTTTATAACTCTGGTTTAAATTATTTGAACTTGTTGGTAGCTGTGCATTATGGTATGGCATTAATGTGATAATCCACAGATGCTGCTTATATTTAGTGATTTTAGTCATTTATGTAAGTAAATATAAAAATAAATGGAAGAGAATGGCCAATGGGGCAAGAAAAAAATAATGTGGTGTTGCTGTGAGAAAATGAAGGTAGCCTTTAAATTGGGGCAGATTAAATTGCTGTTTTATGAATGCAATGAAGTATTTCTATATAAATTATTAATTTTTCTCCATTACAGGAATTAGACTTTGGAATAAAGAGCAGCTGCAGCAGAACATAAGCACTAAACCCCAAATTAACACTGATTTCACAGTCACAGCTTCAGACTCTATTGAGGAAAAATCTAGATTGCTGAATATTGATGGTTGTCTGAAACTGAGTTTTTTAGGTGGACTCATCGGTGTAAGTGGAGCTGCCAATTATCTCAAGGACACCAAGAAATCATTCAATCAACAGAGACTGACATTACATTATCATTCAACCACTGAGTTTAAAGAACTGATCATGAACCACTTTGCTAAAAAGATGGCTCACTATGACAATGATGTAGCCACACATGTAGTGACAGCAGTGCTGTACGGAGCAGATGCCTGCTTTGTTTTTGACAGAGAAGCTTTATCAGATGAGGACAAAAGGGTGATAGCCGTAGATGTAGAAGCTGTCTTTGGAAAGCTAATCAGCATTTCAGCTGGTGCAAACATTAATCTGAATGACAATCAGAAGACTGCCTCCCAAAAATTCAGGTGTACATTTTATGGCGACTTCCGGCTACCATGTAACCCGACCTCTTTTGAAGATGCAATGAAGGTTTTTAAAGATCTTCCGAAACTGCTGGGAGAAAACAAAGAGCTTGTGGTTCCTCTGAGAGTTTGGCTTTATCCTTTGGACAAACTTTTCTCAAGGGTTGTAAAGTTTCAACATGAAATCAGCCTAGGTTTAAGCACAGACATTTAATCTGTAATTGAGAGTTTGAGTACGACTGAGATGAAATGCAGTGATCTTCTGACAGACACGCCTGCTTCGACATTTACTGTATTTCATGACAAAATCAATGACATGAAGAAAAACTGCTACCAGTGCCGATTGAGTCTCATGAAGAAACTCGGCTCTCTCTTACCAAAGATCAGTGGAAAGTTCATAGAGGATACAGCATTGATTGATTTGCTAAATGATCATGTGAACTCTCCATTTGAAAGAAGCGCTCTTGAACAATGGCTGAAAGAGAAAGAGGAAGAATCTGACATCATTAAAACATTGCTCACACAACTGAATGACTCCGGAGCAATGGTAGAAAACAACCTCAATAAAAATTTAATGAATCTGGAAGTTAAACATTTGGTCAGCTACACTTTCACATCATTGGGCTGCACAGATGTGCTGCTTTCTAAACAAAAGACCTTCCTGAGTTCTTCAACAAAATGAGAAAATGAGGAGAAAACCAAACACAAGACTTGGCTCTCGCCTGACATCCAAAAGACAATGAGGAACAACTTGAGGGTGTTTAAAAACTTGATTGATTTAAACAACAGCGAAGCAATCAAATTTATTGTTGCATCAAAAGAAGTGGAAAATAATCCAGGTTCCTGCATACTGCTGTATGAAAATGGATCTAATGAAGCCATTTGCTTCACTCCTCCATCAAAACCAGACTGTCCAATCATCGAAGATGTCAGATGTACCCAAGTGGGTTTGAAAGTGTCTCCACCGTGTTCTGCTACAGAGGAGCTCAAAATACTGTACTTTGTACAAAATGAAGGAAGAGAAAGACTGGAGATCTCAAACTTTGTCAAAGAACCAGAATACAGTTACTCTGACTGATCTCAGACCAGATACTGAGTACAATATTAAATGTGCAGCAGTGAGGAAACTCAACTACATCACTGAATCTGGTGTCACCACAGTTGGTATGGTGCTCATTTGTGAAATATCAGCTATAGAATTTATTTTTACATCATTAAACACTGTGATTCTAACCTTGAGGCCTTTTCACATGCCTTGTACCCTCCAACACAATCACTGTCTGATGTTCACATGAAAAGCATTGCTGATAGCATCCCAATTAAAGGGCAATTTTAGGTTGCTATAGGTAACAAGGTAACTATAGCTTCACAGAAGACTGGAGGTGGGATGCAATTTAACTAACAAAGAATTTAATTAAAAAAGTATACAAAACAGAAATCATTACAACAATTCTAAACTGACATTTAGTGTATGAGGGGAAAATTACAAATAAAATAAATGTATAATGCTTACCTTTTATCGGTTGTGTTATATCAGGGATGTTGGAGCACATTTTATAATTTGATGATTTCAAAATTTGACGTTGTACAACATTTACGCTTAACCATCCTTATTGTTATTGTGTTTTTATGCTTTACATACAGAACAAAAATGAACTCATCAAGAAAAGCTTCTTAATTGTAGATGGAAATCCTGCTCGATACCGTCTGCAAAAAAAGACAGACGATTTGGATCAATCTGAACCATATAGAAAAATTACCTTTGAAGAGAGCGACAGAAACAAACCCCATAAAACCGTTCTGATGATGGGAGAAACAGGAGCAGGAAAAACAAAACTAATCAATGTGATGGTCAATCACATGTTGGGTGTTCAGAGAGAAGACAAGGTTTGGTTTGAGATCACAGATGACCAGAGTGACCGAACATCAGCTCACAGTCAGACCTCCAGCATCACTGTTTATGGGTTTTATCTACAAGAGAGTCCAATCCATCTAACAATCATCGACACGCCAGGATATGGAGACACGTGGAGTTGATCTGGATAAAGAGATCGCTGAGAGTTTGCTTAGTTTAAGTAAATCTGCAGAAGGAATCAATGAAATACATGCAGTGTGTCTGGTGATTATGGCACATCAAAACCGACTCTCTGACAGACAAATATACATATTCGATGCTGTTCAGTCTTTATTTGGGAGAGATATTGCTGAAAACATTGTCTTGCTCTTCACACACTCATCTGGAGCTCCTCCTAAAGATTCCCTGACGGCTGTTAAAGAGGCTAAAGTCAAGTGTGCAGTGAATGACAGGAATCAGCCTGTGTATTTCCTGTTTGACAACTGTCAGTCAGAAGCTGCTGATGAACAACATGAAATGATCCAGGAACAATCATGGGATTTCAGTTTTAGGGGAATGACAGGATTCTTGACAACATAAAACCAAAAACCCTGAAGATGACTCAACATATGTTGCAGAAACGAAAGCAGTTGGAGGCAAATATCTCCAATTTACAGTCACATGTTCAATTGATGGAACTAAAGCAAAATGAGCTGAAACAAACTCAAGAACAATTTAAGGAATATAATCAAATCAAAATCAAATCACCTTTATTTATATAGCGCTTTTTACAATGGCAATTGTTTCAAAGCAGCTTCACAGTGATAACAGGAAAATTATCATATAGTGTCAATGCGGGCAGATCAGTAATATAGTTGAAATTTAAGTGTCCCCAACTGAGCAAGCCAAAAAGCCAAAGGCGACGGTGGCAAGGAACCAAAACTCCTTCAGGGCCAGAATGGAGAAAAAAACCTTGGGAGAAACCAGGCTCAGTCGGGGTGCCAGTTCTCCTCTGGCTGACGAACAAATAGTGTATGATTATGATTCTGGCAACATTACAGGTCAGAAGTCATATTAGATCAATAGATATTCGTAGGATTATTCGAAAGATTGGAGTCGTCACTCCGGGGACGGGTTTAATGAGGATGTCGTGTCGATGCGGCATTTACAGGGGGGAGTTTAATTGACACTATTGTCTCTACAGACACTTCAGGGATATGGTCGTCATGTCCAGGCTAAGGTCCACCATCTGGTCCGGATACGGCCCGGATCCGGCCGACTGCAGTAAACCTCGGGATAAACAGAGAGACTAACATTAGCGTAGATGCCATTCTTCTTATGATGTAACGAGTACATCAGGTGTTATTGGAAGTGTTTCTTGTTCCGGCTGACCTAGTTAATGCAGCCTAAAACAATCATTTAACTGATTTGAATAATAGAAATTAAAAATGTTTTATGTGTATGCCATAGTAAAGAGATGTGTTTTTAGTCTAGATTTAAACTGACAGAGTGTGTCTGCCTCCCGAACAATGCTAGGAAGACTGTTCCAGAGTTTAGGTGCTAAATAGGAAAAGGATTGACCACCTGCAGTTGATTTTGATATTATAGGTATTATCAACTGGCCAGAATTTTGAGACCGCAATAGACGTGATGGAGTATAATGCATTAAGAGCTCGCTCAAGTACTGGGGCACTAAACCATTTAGTGCTTTGTAAGTAATCAGCAAGATTTTAAAATGTATACGATGTTTAATAGGGAGCCAATGCAGTGTTGCCAGAACCGGGCTAATATGGTCATACTTCCTGGTTCTAGTAAGAACTCGAGCTGCTGCGTTTTGGACAAGCTGCAGTTTATTTATTAAGCGAGCAGGGCAACCACCCAGTAGAGCATTACAATAATCTAATATAAGATTGTGTCTTTGGTCAAGAATCTGGAAGAAGAACTGCAAGAATTAGGGAAAGAGAAAATAAAGCTGATGATTGAATCTTTTGACTGTGTGGAAACTCTGGAGATGATCGCACTCAACGCTGATTCACTGAACACACTTCAGCACATTGATGTTCTGATTGAGAAGCTGAAGGAAATAAATGAGCCTGGAAAGGCAGAAACATGCCAGGGGAAGGAAAACATGGAGCTCTGGGATTCATAAAAAAAAATTAGTAAGTAGTATTTTTGAATGCATCTTAACATGCTGCCCTTAGCTGCCTTTAATTTTTTAAAGGATCCTGAAAATGCCTGTATTTTCTTTGCTTTGAATAAACAGCATCTGCTAAATTATTAAATGCCAAATATTCAATTGATTATTGTAATTTCCTGCTATATGAAATTGACAGCAGCATAATGGAAAGGGTTTCTGCAGTAAGATACTGTTGTAAATCAAGACAATAATATTGTGAAATGTTGATTAATGAAATCAACAAATAGATAGAATTTATATGTTTTTGAGAATGATGTGCATTTTAACTGTCACTGTGGCTGTTTGTAGTTGTATTACTAAGCACTGCCACCTAGAGGCTATATGAGAAAATTATGAGTATCATCCTTCACAAAATACAGTGAGAGACAGCTGAACTTTATGACTCTCATGTTTTGCTTCATTGATTGTCTTTGAAGTGGTGCCAACTTTTTGTCTTATGAATACAAATAGAACAGAAAGAATATGAAAAGATTTCACTTGTATCACACTTGTCTCATTATTAATAAATTCATTTAATTAGTTTTGGTGCAGATATTTTTATGTTTATTTGTCCTTAATTGCTAAGACACACTTCCTGAAAACTAACACATTTAAAGCTATAACTGCACATTTGAAACCACAAAAATAATTGACTTTAAAACTTAAAAAAAAACTCTATTCAAAACTACATTATTGTTAATCTGATTCAAACTTTGGCTTGAAATGGCTCTCAAAGCCATTCATACAAACACTATGAACACCCATGAGACGGAAAAACAACCTCATACAACATTAAATGTGGGTTTCAGAGAAACTGCCACAGGTTTTGAACTTTGTATCAGCATAAATGACAGAAATATGAAGTCTAAAAATACTAACATCTTAAACAACTTCTGAATATACCGTGTTCCTTACAGTATTGTTAAATTATATGTTCACTACATCGTCAACTATGTTTGGATGTGAATAAATCTGACATCCAACATCAAACATGTATTGAATGTACAGTAGATCATGTTATACAAAAACAGGAAAAAAGATTTTAAAATATTGATCAAAATGATTGATTTTTGGATCAGTATCTTGTCCAGGGAACTGCCCTTTCTGTAAACAGGCTCTCCAAAGAGCTCTGCCAATGAAGAAATCTGAGGAACCCAAATTGTTATCGTATGTCTTCTTGTGAACTTGTGAGACATTTTCACAATCCAGTCCACTACTTACCTTAGGGCGTTTTCCTGTCATATACCTAGATTTTTAAAAATAATAAATCTTCATTATATCTGTTTTTAGGTTTAGTGTTTTATTTATATTTGTCCGAGGTTGTAATCAGTATTTGTGCAGCATTTCATGTCAGAATCCAGCGTGTCTCATCTCCACTAGTGTGTGTTGTGTTGGTCAGTATGTGAATCATCCCGTCCCACTTTGTCCGTCTCTTAAAATAACCCACAGCAGCTGAAACAAAGCCTGAGAGACTGGAACAGTTAATGCTGAGGACTGAACTGACACGACTGAAGAAAACATGCAAACTAACTGAACACATGAGGGCACAACAAGACCCAGATCATCCAGTCATCTGATCTGTGTGGGATCGAGATGCAGGTAAAGACGACTCCAGTCAAACCAAACTTTAGTTCTGATCATGGGTGGCAAAAGCCTCTGGATAAAATTAGCTTCATTTAATCTTGTGGATGAAGAGATTCAGAACAGACCTGTATGACAAAGATACGCTGAGTTTAACAGAATGTTATTTTACATAAGTGGTGCCTTTTTTCATGTGACATTGTGGAAATAATGTCTCTCTATGTGACTCAAAGCCATCTGAGCTTCAGTCTCATCATTAACAGCAGCTCTTTCTCATGTTGTGTGTGAAGAGCTTCTGGAAACTCCTCATATGAGTTACTCATCTGTATCTATGAGAAGACACGACACAAGAGGGAAACAGAAAGTGGATGTTAATGAAGCCACAGGCTCATGTGAATATGAGTTTATATCAGACAGACGTCTATATAAAACACTAGAGAACATGACAGCAGGAAATCCCATGTGTCTGTCATAGACATCCATTAAATAAAACAATGCTTTTCATCACATCAGTTAAACAATAACTGCTAACTGCTCACATATCTGTGTTTACAATTTAGTGAAAGCTTGTCCAGTCCACAAATAATTATCATTTACTGAAAAAACATAATTAAAAAATAGACTTACAAATGTCAACAAATTAAAGCTAAGCTGAAATTATTTTACTTTCATTTTGTCTCATAAACAGCAGTGATTCTCAATATCCTGGGATACTTTGTTCGTTTTGCTTTGTTAAATCTATAAAAATACATGCATAGATACATACATACATACATACAGTACATACATACAGTACATACAGTACATACATGCATACATACAGTACATACATGCATACACAAACACATACATACATACATACATACATACATACACACATACACAAACATACACACACACACACACACATACATACACACATACACAAACACACACACACACATACACACACACATACACAAACATACACACATACACACACACACACACATATACAGACCGACACACATACATACATACATACATACACAAACACACACACACACACACACACACACACATACACAAACATACACACACACACACACACACACACACACACACACACACACACACACAGGCCTAAATAAATAAATAAACAAACAATGGCTTAACATTGTACAAATTTCTTGAACTACTTGATCTTGAAATGGCACAATGCAATTTATTACAGTTTTGGTGCAGATATTTTTATGTTTATTTGTCCTTAATTGCTAAGACACACTTCCTGAAAACTAACACATTTAAAGCTATAACTGCATATTTAAAACCACAAAAACAATTGACTTTAAAACTTAAAAAAAAACTCTATTCAAAACTACATTATTGTTAATCTGATTCAAACTTTGGCTTGAAATGGCTCTCAAAACCATTCATACAAACACTATGAACACCCATGAGACGGAAAAACAACCTCATACAACATTAAATGTGGGTTTCAGAGAAACTGCCACAGATTTTGAACTTTGTATCAGCATAAATGACAGAAATATGAAGTCTAAAAATACTAACATCTTAAACAACTTCTGAATATACCGTGTTCCTTACAGTATTGTTAAATTATATGTTCACTACATCGTCAACTATGTTTGGATGTGAATAAATCTGACATCCAACATCAAACATGTACTGAATGTACAGTAGATCATGTTATACAAAAACAGGAAAAAAGATTTTAAAATATTGATCAAAATGATTGATTTTGGATCGGTATCTTGTCCAGGGAACTGCCTTTTCTGTAAACAGGCTCTCCAAAGAGCTCTGCCAATGAAGAAACACACACACACACACACACACACACACACACACACACACACACACACACACACACACACACACACACACACACACACACACACACACACACACACACACACACACACACACACACACACACAGGCCTACATAAATAAATAAACAAACAATGGCTTAACATTGTACAAATTTCTTGAACTACTTGATCTTGAAATGGCACAATGCAATTTATTACAGTTTTTTTATTCGCTTTGGTACTATTTTCACAAGTAAGGTGTACATTTTCAAAACTTTTAGTACAAAAATCCAAACAGATCACAGCTGTATCACAGCTAGTCATTCTTTCAAAACCTGATGTAATGCTTTCATTCAGTTGCACATATTTTCAGTCCATATAATCATTGTTTCAAACACAAGATTATTGTAATATGTAATGAGAACAGTTGGTTTAATCACCAAAACATAACAGTATGATCTTCTTTCAGTTTAGAAATCAGTTCATTCAACAGCAAACAAGGCAAGATACATGTTTCAAATCACCCTCCTTGCTGAATTATCTACAGTAACACAGGCTGCAGATGCCACATAAGAAAAAAACACTTACATTACCTAACTTGAATCCATAATGTTTGTAATAGTATCTATTGAGTGTGTTATCAAAAGGTGTGATGACGTTATGACACAGCCACGAGGTTCTGGGCTATAGAACAGAGTTTGCTGCCAATACAGTAAATGTTCTCACTGTACCATATGACTGAATCTACTGTAGTTGAGCTTTATAAGGGTGAGTTACAGTAATGTGGCAGTCTCTACCATGGTAATCTGTTTACAGTATGACATGGCATATATACTGTAATGTAAAATGCTGTATTTGATGCCATCTGTCTCCCTTCTTTTGATGCATGTCTGATGTTACACCGTCATTGATTATTTCCTCTCCCTTATACTCTATTCTGCTGTATGTTCACAAATTGCAAATCTTTCTGTCCCACCTACCCATACACACACACGCACACACACACACACACACACATACGCACACACACACACACACAAACACATGTCGGGTTTACTATCTTTGTGGGGACTCTCCATAGACGTAATGGTTTTTATACTGTACAAACTGTATATTCTCTCCCCTTACACTAACCCTACCCCTAAACCTACCCATCACACACACACACACACACACACACACACACACACACACACACACACACACACACACGTCGGGTTTACTATCTTTGTGGGGACTCTCCATAGACGTAATGGTTTTTATACTGTACAAACTGTATATTCTCTCCCCTTACACTAACCCTACCCCTAAACCTACCCATCACACACACACACACACACACACACACACACACACACACACACACACACACACACACACACACACACACACACACATGTCGGGTTTACTATCTTTGTGGGGACTCTCCATAGACGTAATGGTTTTTATACTGTACAAACTGTATATTCTCTCCCCTTACACTAACCCTACCCCTAAACCTACCCATCACACACACACACACACTAACCCTACCCCTAAACCTACCCATCACAGAAAACTTCCTGCATTTTTACATTTTCAAAAAAACTCATTCTGCATGATTTATAAGCTTGTTTCCTCATGGGGACCAAAAAATATCCCAGCAAGAACAAGTATTTAGGATATTGCCATCTTTATGGGGAAATTTTGTCCCCATAATGTAGAGTTTACCAGGCCACACACACACACACACATTTTATATACTTTATTTGATTCCACATTACAAGTCAATTTCATTAGGAATCAAATTTTTTAGAATGATCTAACAGATTAAAACAAGGCAGCACATTGTTATGGATTATGCAGTTCTAAGGATACAGGAAACATTGCCTTTTCCAAATAAACATGCTTCCTATAGTAGCTGAAATTGAGCAGTACTTGGCCAACTGTTTGGCCCCTGTTTTAGAAATCCCCCCAATGCAAAGTCCACGGATGGCCAGCCTGTGCACATGACCTAAACTTCCAAACACTAGCACAATGAGCTGGCATTTGTACCCAAGGTTCTCAATGGTAGATACCAATGATATTTTAGAGTCTTAGAGCAGTAAGAGTCCTCCATAAACAAGTCAAAAGCACATGACACTCCAAATAGTTTGACTGTTTTGCCATTCTGAGAGATGTTAACAATATCTGGTGTATTAGCAATTCCTAAAAAAGTGTTTGCAGGTGAATTGAACCATTCAGACTGCACAGTAGTGTGTTTAAAGATCTGCTCATCAGCCTCGCAGGGAATCTGAGCAGCTGTGAGGTCCACGAGTCTGTTATGTCTGGCGGTATATAATCCTTTCAGTGATGAACAACTGTTCATGATATGGGCGACTGACTCCAGGTGTTGAGGGGGGTCATGCAACATGCAGAGGGGCGAATGGGTGGAGGAAAACCACAGCGACAAGTTATATTTTGTAGGAAGAACCTGCAGACGTGCTTTCACACAGAAAGTGAGGATCTCCTCACTGATGGTTGCATTACTGTAGATACACACACACACACACACACACACACACACACACACACACACACACACACACACACACACACACACACACACACACACACAAACAATAAGTTTGATAGTAAGAGCTTTATGAATGGCAGTTACTGTGAATGAAATGTTTATATAGATGAAACTCTTACTTTGTGTTGTGAAAAGGATACTTTGTGGTTTTGTGTATTGTACTAACACAATTGAAAATATGCTGAAATGTTTGAAAAAAGTGCACTTTTGATGATCTGTTGTGATATAAGTACTATGAGTTGTACACCTTGTTTGTGAAAATAGTACCAAAGCGAATAAAAAAACTGTAATACCTAAAAAGTTAGACTTAAGCCTCGTTGAAGGGACTATGAGCACTTAAATCAAAAACTGTGATCTCCAGCATGGTTCTGTTATTTATATGAAGCCCCGTTCAGCTCTCAGCCAATGAGCGCAGCGCCTTCTGCACGGACGCGCCTCACACACATTCACGCCTCTGTGCGCGCGCACTCACAAACTGTCAGATTACCGGCTATGAATCACGGGCGTAAGCCGTCTGTCTGATCCCTGAAGTTTATCAGACACCGGACAGGTCCGACCCACAGACGACCAACATGAGCGAGAGGTTTAGGGTCGTGCCGGTGGCGCACGCCGACGAGAGCGCGTTTGGAGACGAAACGGACGGAGACTCCGTGTTTGACGGAGAGGGTGAGCGCGCGGAGCGGCGGGGATCGGTGCCCATCCTGCAGTACAGCAGAGAACCCAACAAATACGGTGAGACGGGTTGAGTTCATACGGTCAGAAAGTGTCGCTCTGAACTATTGTATTATAATAAAAGAAGAGCCGTTATGTTTATTTTAAAGGGAGCGTCGCGCGCGTCCAAAACTCAGTCAGTAGTTTGGCACGTCGCGTCACTCGTGTACAGTGTAAACAAGTGAAGGGAAACTTAATCGTCGTTTTGGTATCAATGAATGAAGTTACATACAAACTAGCGTTTAGAGAAGAGAAGATCGGTGTGTTTGAATCAATTTAACGTTAGTCCATCGAAGATATATGGAATATTATTTATTGTAGACGGTTTGTTTTTATATAGATTTCCCTCAGGAGGTTTAATTCTCTCAGGGCCGTTAACCTGCTAACGGTTTTTTATGTTAAGATTTAACCTTTATATTCAAATTTATGGAACGTTAGGAGACGCTTACTTACACTAACGTTAGCGGGACGTTTTGTGTTTCCGCTCTTTAGTTTTGCTAAACATTCAGTAACACTAATAAGTGTTTATTTAAATGTTTTCTGAGATGAGTAAAATGACTGTGAGTGTTTAGACTACACAAGATTGAGGCGTTCCGTTCAAATATGCCTTTGTTTAGTTTCCAGTCTAACAATAATTCAACATTTGGCATCAATTGTAAATGTATTTTTATTAGTCAAAGGGCTGTTTAAACTAAAAATGTTAACATGTGGTCTTAAAGTACAGCTGTGTATTATAATAAATAAATACCATGGTAAAAATAGTAACAGTTACAGCTGTGACAACTTGTTACCAACGTCCTCAAAAGACAGGAATAATATATGGTTTTACTTTAACAATAGCATTATCTATTGTAAGATTTTATTTTAGTGGTTGTCATGGTTTTGTTTTTAAAGGGGACCTAATATGCAAAATTCACTTTTACAACCAGCCTATAATGGTAAAAATCCACCCAATACTTTTTTAATAATCCCCATCAATCATTATAAATCTCTCATAATGAGCTGTTTCATATTTCCCCCTACTCCTACTTAAGAGTAGGGAAACCCTGCCCATGACTGTTTATGATCTGCCCTTTTAGCATAGACACACCCCGAGTGAGAAGCACAGAGACGGCATTTCTGTTTACGTTACTCGCTGTATCAGCGTCTGCGCTAAAAAAGCATTACAAATGTTCTGTTGTTGGAACAAACACGAGTCTTAGACATAGACTCCCGGCATCCGAGCCACTAAAAAAAATTAATTTTTGAAGGAAATGTGCCGAAGAATGTCGGTAAAATGTTATATATTCGCGCAAATCATTTCACGCATGACTGTTTCACCAACGAGGGTCAGTACAAAGCTGGATTTGTGAAAAAGTTGTTTCTGAAGGATGGGTCAGTACCAACGCTTCGTGCTCTAACTTCATATCCAGAACAAGTAAGGATGGCACTTCATATTTTGTGAATGTTTGCAAATTTCCTTTCTGAATGAGCTTTCTAGAATGCTGTACGGCTAATATGGCTAAAGTTACCATAGTCTCTGACTGTATTCACAGAGACTAGAGCTGTTTTGTTAGTTTTATCCCGAAAACGCTCACTGTCTGCGTAATTCATAAACGCACATTTATTATGCATTTTATAGTCAGGTGACAGACTTTTTTACGTTCCCACACGAGCACCTATACAAAATTGTATAGATTAACATGACGATACATGCTAGCCATTGAGTTGAATCAACGTAACTCCACAACAACTAACATTACATAAATGTATCAACTAACCATTCAGAAACGTCCAGGTGCGTCTGAAAGTGTCAACCTCTTCCTGAGTCTCTCGTCTGTGTCCAACTCCGGTTCACAACTGGTTATTTCTGACATTTTGGCTGAGTGAGATTCGCCTGTTTTGTTGTTGACGGAGTATCCGAAGCTCGTGTAAAGGATCCGCCCTGTTCTGGAAGGGGGGCGAGGAGCAGCAGCTCATTTGCATTTAAAGGGATACACACAAAAAAGGCGTGTTTTTGCTCACACCCAAATAGGGGCAAATTTGACAAGCCATAATAAATGATCTGGGGGGTATTTTGAGCTGAAACTTCACAGACACATTCTGGGGACACCAGAGATTTATATTACGTCTTGTGAAAAGGGGCATAATATGTCCCCTTTAAGGTCCTTGTTTGGCATGTTTGGCACTGTCTGTATTTTGCAGGTGTCATGTTTATATTTTTACCATTCTGTGTATTTGCATGACATGCTGCTGTTTTTTTGCAATTACTTTATTATTAAATTTAGCACAATAAGAGGGTTTGCTGCTTGAATTGTGCAGTCTAATATGCTTTATAGGTCCCAATAATGTACATTAGATTTTTTTTTCTTATTTATTTATTTTCTTTTCCTTTTGCATTGACCTAACCAGGTGATAGCATTTCATGCAACATGATGCCCTTTTGGTTTTACATGACTGCCTGATTTCAGGGGCTTGTCTAGACGTGTCTTGGGACACTTTTCATGCTCAGCTGTCTTCATTAATTACCATGACACATCTGTTTGTTTCCCGGGTTAGCGATCTAGCAACCTACATCTGAATCTACTTCTGTTTTCCAGGCCTTTTATAGTCTCTCTTTGAATCAGTAAATCACTATCACATTTATTTAGTGAGGTCTATGTCCATATGGACATGAGGAAAGATATTTATATAACCAACCACATTAATGTAATGCGTTTCAGGGTCTCTCTATATGCTACCGGTTTTTATCTTTGATGGATATGAAAGCTTACAATTGGCCCTTAATTATATTTAGCCTGCAATTTAATCAAAGGACTCTTAAAGCCAAAGTGCCTTTTGATTATCTACTTCAGCACCAGTCACATAGTCTATAAAAGAAGTCTATAGTAGTGTAATTGTGAGAGCTGCGGAAGTCCTTAAGAAGGTCCGGATGATTTGGAGACTGCGTTTTCTTGAGGTGCAGTAACTGAATATGTAGCTCAACGCCTTGTTTTTAAGAGTTGGTGTTAATCATGTAAAGAGCAAAGGGAAAGTTTTTGTGATGTGCTTTCCAAAGCTTCTATCAGAAGTGCATTGATGATCCTGAGAGCGTGATCAGACCTACAGATACATTAGTTTCATTTGTTGGCGTGTAAAGCCTTTGGAGAAGTGCAAATGGGAGTCGTCTTCCAGATGGTTGGGCTGGGGAGCGTTGGATTGGGTTACACACTCATTATGGGAGTCAAGAACATCTCTATTCATATATGTGGTGATGCTCTTATAACCTTCACTCCCAGACAATGCTGAGCACAAAGTTGCTCCCAAACATTAAGCAATTTTGAGGACCCAGAATATTACTAAATAAGGCCGTTCCCCCAAACCCAACCCGATGCAAAGGCCTTGTTCCCAAACAATGCAGTCCAGTGCAAAGTCATGATGTTGGATTTTCATTTTAGGAGCGTATTGCAGTTTATTGCCTAATTAAAAACCAAAATGCAACCACATAAAAATCCCATTTGTCTGGGAAATTAAAGAAATATTCCAGGTTAAATACAAATTGGCATATTGTTGATTATCACAGACTTCCACAGTTTTTGAAAACAAAAAGCGTTGACACTTACTGTATGCACTTAATGCAAAAGTCTTTTCACTCACAATGTAAGTCCAAACTCAGGAACAAATTGAAAGTATTTTCTTGGAGAGAATTAAAAATATTTACAAATAAAAGCTAGTTTTGTTGTTGGAAGCCGATGTCATGTTAAAATGTTTTTCATTTCATGGTGATTAAAAATCTTGTATTTATATTTAATTATTTTAATTGCCTGGTATTATATTCATAAAGTCAATTAGAATGAAAAGGTGCCCAAATTTTAAACAATTTAAATTTGACATACTTTGACAAATTTGACAATATTTGAAAACCATATCTAAAAGTAAAAAACTTGAAAGCAATGCAAACTATGCATTCTGTAAAATTTCTCTTTTTTTTTATTCCTTTTTTATATATACTCACATATTTGGTTAAATGTACTCTTATCAAAAAAATTGAAAGTAGTATTTATATTTAACTTGGCATAGTTGCTGTTTAAGGGGTTTCATAGGCCATATGATACTGTAAACTTAGTATTAGTAAATATAACATGATATTTTAGCACAGACATAGTGCAGAGTCAACAGATCTATAGCAAAGTTCTTGAAAGTGTATATTTTAAACCACGTTTTATAGCCTATGTGATCTGAGACGAGTCTGTGGGGTCATACTGTATATTGACCCTGTTACTGAAAGATCACTTCATGATGATGTTAGAATTGAACTTAGTAGAGCTGGAGGTTTGGATGCAAACACGGTCACCAGTGTTTCCCATAGGTTGAGGATTTAATTGTGGTGGTGGGCAGGACGGAGTGGCTCAGCGCGGTGCTTGATCAGTGGGTTCAGAAAAAACTAGTCAAACTTTTATTAACAACAGTAATGTGCAAAAAACCTAATTTTTATAGGGAAAATTGTCCTGTAGGCTACCATTGTTCTTTTATAGTATCACGCTGAACTGACAGACAGCTTCAGTGATTATAAAAGGAGCGCTCTTTACTTGTTTTCTGGGTAATTTAGTCACAATTTGAAGAAAAGTTTTTGTTTTTCATGAGACTTTGTGACTTCCTAATTTTTTCTATATATTTAAGGAGTGGAAATTGCTAACAAGTCAACAATTTGTATTATGTATTTTTAAAATAAAAGTGCTTGTTTGCCACAAGGTGGCCTACACCTTTAAACTTGTCTGGTTATCACCAGGCCAAGCTCAATCTTTTAAGACTGAACATTAGTCTGGGGAGTCTGCTCTGTATTTTCTCCTGCACAAGAGGCGTGATCAACGGGCATAGTTCAAATGACTCTGTACGCAATTGGATAGTCCTTCAACCAATCAGACCAACGATCCGGGTGACGTACTTTGCAGAGCGGTCGGTAGTAAGGCAAACGCATCCTTCTTTTGTAGGAATTGTTCCAGGGCAAGTTTCTGTTCCGTTTTCAAAGAAAACTTGCCTTTGAAATCTTTTAAAACAGCAGCGCTTCGGTGGCCGCCATGTTGAATGTAAACAAAAAGCTGCTTGCCGTCGCTTCTCTATCCATCGTGTTAAACCACCAATAGCGCGCCAGGTGGATAAGCCAGTTTGTGATTGGTCCCCGCAGATTTGTAACGGAAGCAGGATAGAAAAATGTACAGGTTTCCAGCCTGAGCTGCAGGGCGAAATCAAATCGCCGGCAGATCGGGCTGGGTTTACCCAGTCTACCTTTGAACTTTTTTTTACACTTTTACAAATCATCACATTAAAAATAACATTAAAATTGGTTAATATTTAGAGCTTTTAAGTGCTGGAAAAAGTGTGAAGCCCTTTAAAAGTGCTTGAATTTCACTCGCAAAAGGTTGTACTAACCCTGAGATGAATAATGACAACATTCAAAAAAACACTCGACTATTTCTTCCACAATACCATGTGGTGTTACTACAGTAAATCATGGTGAATGTTGGTGATGTGTGGACTGAAACCCCTGATCTTCGTTCATGGCTCAATGTTTCTCCTGGTTTCCACGTCAGCGCTGTTTGATCTGATATCTGTGGTTTATAACAGAAAATTCTGCGCCGAACGCTCCCACTAGATCTCACAGTAGCGATGTTATTAATTCTGTGGTGAATTCAAGCGCTTTCTCACTGGATCTCCAGCGATGTGTAGTAACGGTGTCGCGTGATCGAGAACGGCCCGTGTGTGAGCTTGTGCTGTCTTTTATGGCTCCGAGCTGATGAACGGTCCTCACAGCGCAGCTCAAACGAGTAGCGCGGTTCTGCTCTGCTTTCGTTTCGTTTGCCGTTTGATGTTTCTCATATGTAACAGAAATGGCAGCTCTTATCAGTTGGGCACCGACCTCTAACAAAATTTACGTCGCACCAGCAGGATATTGTTTAAGGCCATTTTGTGATTTCAGTCTACAAATAGTCAATGTACTGTATATTGTTTAGCCTATGTTATTTAAATGGTAGAGCTTTACGTATGGGAAACACTGGTCACTTTCTGCTGTTTAATGGAGGTTAAAGCATCGTGACCGGTGTGTTTCTACATCCACCCTTCTGTGGTCTGATCTCAGAGGCTGGAGGTCGTGTGTTGGAGGGTGGTCTTCAGTCAGGGTCAGGGCGGATGAAAAAGAGAAGAGGGGATTTTTATTTAGCGCATTTCTCCGTCAGGACACTGTGAACAGCTGACTCAACCAACAACGTCCTATTTGTGTTGGCTGTTTGTCTGCACATTCATAACAACAGTTGTGTGTGTTTCTATGTTTCCAGTTATCATCAAAACACATTTTCTTCTCTTCTTTTAGCATATAAACACGATGCATGCTTCCGTGCAGCAGTAATTAGCTTTAGAGTTCAGGAGTCATTTGTAATTTTATCGCTCTAATTGGTGACAAGATGACAATCATGTGACTTTGTGCTCTTGTTCAGATGGCTGTTTTGAACTGCTCACCTAGAACGCATTTGAAAGCATAATGGGATGCTTCTGATGAAAAAATTACTGTTATTTTGGTATTATTAATATACTTTTTATTATACACACTACTACTACTTGCACATTTATTCAGGAGTGCACTGTTTTCATGCAGCTGAGGGTAGGAGGATTTGGGGACATGCACTGTGTCTGAATATGCCTACGTTCATACTATATAGTTGGTGAAAAACATAGTGAGTCAGGTAGTATGTCCAAATTCATAGTATTCATAAAAGAGTAGACGAAAAGTACCTGGATGACCTTCTCCTTCTGTCGAGATTCTGTAGTGTGCACCCGATGGACACTTTACTATCCCATGAGGCCACAGGAGAGGATTTGTGAATGGAGGTGAAGCGATGCAACTGAAACCGAAGGTCATATGACAAAACGGCAGATGTACTGTAGCACGTTCGAATTTCATTCATACTGTACACTAGGGCTGCACGATATTGGATATTTGCGATATTTTGTTTTTCTGCGATTTATATATTGCAATATAAAAACAATTTCCCCAGATGATTTGAATAGCTCTATTTGAAAAGAATGAATCTGCATAGAAAATAATAAACAAATTAAATACAATAGAAGAAAGATACAATTGAAATAAGCAGTGCTTTATGTTTTTCAGGTAAATCTAACAGTATTCAGGTACAGAAACTGAATAATGTAAAATAACAGTCTTCACTTTATAAATAAAATATAACTAATTTAATTAATCAAATTTTTCTTTGTTAAAGCTACAAAAGTCATCGATGCTAAAACGATATATCGTGCAGCCCTACTGTACACATACTATATAGAACATACTTCTTTTTAACAGTCAGAAAGTAAGTTTTAAAACAAATTTACAGTATGCAATTTCAGATGCAGTTAACCCTTGTGCATCCTTATGGACATTTTTGGCTTTTTCAGTTTTGTTTTTTTGATAACTTTGCCTGTGTTAATGCTAACTGCATAAAATTTGCCACAGGTGTGTATTTTTATTGGAATATTAATATTTCACCCACATTTCCTTTAAAAAAACTATTTTGCACTAGGTACACAAAATACTTCCTCTCAGCGCCTTTTGGACAAAAATGTCCCCATTGCCATTTAACTATAAAATGTTGCAATCTTTGTTAATAGGCTTTTATTCTCTTGGCAAGGCTTCAAAATTTAAATTTTTACTATTTTTTTTACCAGATGGTGCCATTTTTTTCAGGTTTGGCAAAATACTCAATTTATTCCTGTTTTCTGTTTATGCATATTATAAAGACAATTGGATAAATTATGCAGCTATAACTGTGTGGGTGTGTTGGTATGGATATCAGAGTGTGGTATGTATGTAATACAAAAATTGTGTGTGTGTGCTTGTAATATTTGAGAGAGAAAAACTCAACTGAGTTTTGCTAGCATCTGATGGGGAAAAAGTTGGCACTGCGCCTAAACAAAACCTTACTGAGAGCTCATTTTTTGAGATATCAACCTCAAATTTGGAACACAGCTTGTTTAGATGTATGGCTTTGATTTTCTAGCAGTTTTAGAGTTCAACATCTTTCAACATGTTTTATAAATATATATAAAATAATGTACATAAATCATTTTCATAAACTTAAACCTAAACTTTTTTTTTTTATTTCACTTTTTAAACTTTTTTTGACTTCAACAATAATCTGCCAAGGGTCTTCTTTAAAATGAGACCAAACTTAACTCTGTGCTCCCAATATTCATTTTTTTTATATGACAGTTTTTTGACCTATGTGTAACTTTTTTTAATTGATGCACAAGGGTTAAACCCGATCACTGAATGAATCGTCTCCGTGTTGATTATGCTGTGAGAAACTACCCTGGACTCAAACGGGGTTCCTCTTCCTGTCCGTTATCCTCTGTGTGGAGTTTCCATTCCTATCAGTCCCGTGCTAAAGAACAGTGTGCTCTTGGCTCATGCCTCTTGTTTTTCATGTCATCACGCTCCGTCTCTCTAACATTGCTCAGGCGTTGAAAGTAGCAGGTGGTCTCTTAATGCTAAATAAACTTTGGCAGTCAGCATCAGTTTAGTGTTATATCTGTGTTTGAGACATGCATGAAGAACCAACGGCAGGTCAATGTTTAAAGGAATAATTCATTCAAAAAGTTGTCATCACCCAAATGCCATTGCAAACCTGTATGGTTTACTTAATTCAATTTCATTAGGACTCAAAAGGTGATGTTAGTCATGATATTGTTTCACACTAATAATTCAATCATGATGCACCAAGTTTGAACATGCGCATATACTAATGAGGTTTGTGTGGTGGTGTTGTGGAAGAATATTTATCTTATCTTTTTCTGACACAAAACTATCATAAGACTTTAGAAGACAAAATATAATGCATGATGTGTCTATGGACTATATTTAACCCAGCTAACCGGGAGCATTCATGGAACTTTGGCTAACGTTGTAGCAAAGTTCTGAACATGTGTGGTGTAGTGTTAACATTTTGCAAAACTCCTTTAGCATTCTAGAGAAAAAAATAAAGACCTACTGGTTTGAAATGAGGTAATTGCGACTTTTTATCTCACAATTCTGACTTTTTCTCTCGCAATTGCAAGTTTACGGGCCCCAGTTTAACGATCTGGGGCCGGATTCACGAAACATTCTTAAGAATAAAATTCTTCTTAACTGTCAATTTCTTCTTATTTTCTAACTTAAGAAAAAAGATACGAATATTTTGTATTCTCAAAAACGTTTCTTAAGAATGTTCTTATCTTTTTTCTTAAGATTGCTCTTAAGATAACATTTAAGAAGTATTCATATTCCCAAAAAGAATGTTCTTAAAAATCATCGAAAATAACTTCTTAGGTTGGAGGTTATCCTAACTTTATCTTAAATACCCACATGTAAGATGTTTAATGAATTGATTGGGTTGTTTCAAATATTAACCATTACAGCATAACAGTAGCTAGCTAAATATAATATATATTACTAATAGTATGGATGAGTACTCTGAAGTGACACGGATCGATCATTTACACATATATGACGCGCTCACTCAAGCTAGAACTAGCGAGGGAGCACAACACACACACACACACACACACACACACACACACACACACACACACACACACACACACACACACACACACACACACACACACACACACACACACACACACACACACACAGATACCGGACGCATTCACTCTAGCGAGAGCGCAAGAAAGACCGAGCGCAAATGAATGGGAAAGACCGCCGCATCTTGAGACAGGCTCTTTTAAAATAACGATTTTAATCACACGGCGCATTAAAAACACAACGCTGTGATCCCATCAAGCCAGTCACGACGAAAATAGTCTGCACGCTTATTATGATATCTACGGTAATCTGCAGGCAGCGCAAAAAGATGGGCTTTGAGGTGTTTTTCATTCAGCGAGTCTTCAGCAATACCCGCCTTTCATTAAAATAACACCAAATAACAACTTTCATTTTCTTCTTAAGTTAAAAAATAAGATGTTCTTAAGAAAATATTTGAGAACTTCTTAAGATTTTTTCAAGAATTGCATTTAGGGAAGTTCTTACGAACTTCTTAGAATTTATCTTAAGAATTTTCTTAACTTCTTTCTTAAGAAGATTTTTGTGAATCCGGCCCCAGAGCACATGGTCTAAAGCTCATGGCGCAGGTGCTCTCAGGGCGTGTCCGAATCCACTTTTGTTAGTTTAACAATGGAAAAAAACGGTTGGCGCGCCTGGCACATGGTCTAAAAGGGTTGTACCTCGTCTCTTAATGAGTCATGGGTGTGTTTTGGGCGTAACGTGCAATAAACCAATCAGAGTCTCATCTCCCATTCCCTTTAAAAGCCAGTTGCGCTCGCACCATGGCGGACTCGCTATTTACATGGCGGAATTTGCGAGCGGAAAGACTGAACGCTTCTCCAGAGAGGAATCTTTTTATTTTTAATATTTAAAAATGTTTGTATGCTGCTGCGTGTCCCTGTGTGTGTAATAATCAGAGTGTACGTGCGTTGTAGGGATGCACTGATACCGATACCAGTACTCGGGTCTCGGTCCAATACTGTGCTCAAGTACTCGTACTCGTAAAACTACCCCGATACAACCGCACCCGATACCACTTTATGGGCGCGGAAAAGTTCGCCGAGCACACCACCAAGTGAAAAACGGTCTCGCGCTCTCAACGCGCACGACCGCGATGATGTCATTTTTGCCGCAGGCGCGCGGACCTTCGTCAACCTCTTGTCAGTTGAAAGTCGGAGGAGGCGCCATGTCAGCCGTTTGGAGATATTTTAAGATAAGCGTTGATGAATCATTCAGTAACACACTGTTGCTGTGAGATGCGTTATGGTTCTGCTGTGATCTTTGTTTGGAACTATTTTCACTGCTGAAACAGAACAAAAACAGTCAATATTTCATTTAAAATGTAAGTGACTTAATGTTAATTAATTGTTTATGGAACTGTCATATGAAACCAGTGTCACATTTTCAATCGTGATGGTATTCAGGAAAACAGCACTCTTGGACGTTGCGACTAAAAAACTCCACATTTCGATTTTTACTGCAGTAAGTTAACTGAGTTTCTCTGTGTGAGCGGCACTCATTTGATTTGATTTCTCCTCGAGAGACTGCGCGAGCGTCAACAGCACAACCTTGTTACTGTCAGTTCATTATACATTATATAATATTATCCACTATCGATCGCCACTTACTCTAAATGAATGCAGAATCATTCTTACGTTTTGGTGATTCCCTAGTTATTTTTTGTTATTGACATTTTAATCAGGATACTTGTCCAGTCGGGCAAGTAAAATTCTCTTTCACTTGCCCCTTCAAAAAAATCCACTTGTCCCAGACAAGCGTTAATGTCGAGCCCTGCTGGTATTATTAAGTACTCGTATCGGTACTTGGTATCGGCAAGTACCCAAATGTAAGTACTTGTACTTGGTCTGAAAAAAAAGTGGTATCGGTGCATCCCTAGTGCGTTGTGCACCGCCTATAGGCGCATATTACTAACACACCCTTTAAATAACACTAAAAATACTGTGCTATTGAAAATAACTCCGTCGGGCTGAAACTAGCAAAAAACTCTTGCGTCACGCCTGGCATCGCATTGCGCCGGTGCATTTCTAGAGATGTAAACTCGCAATTGTGAGAGAAATAGTCGCAATAATATTTTAAAAGGTTTTATTCTGTGCCGGAAACAAGCTTCCATACATTAGGGTGAGTAAATAATGACAGAATTTACATATTTGAGAGAACTTTTTCTTTAATTGTGGGCCGTCAGACTCCGTGTCCACAACAGGAACAGATTGTCTGGTGTCTGGTGACCGCTGTCATGTTGGTCTTATAAAATCTAAGGTGATAAACCCTCACAATCATCTAGATAAACTGAGCTGCTGGCACCGTGGGGGTTTTGTTGGCCCAAGCTCCCATTTCAGGACCTTATCACGGTCACCAGGATCAAACGACACTCTTGGATAATCTAGAATTCTCTGGATATTTGTCTTGTGCTGCAGAGGAGCAAAAAAAGGTGTCACCTGATCTTGTCGTGTATGACGGACAGCTGAAGCAGAACCGGGCATCTGCGCTGACACTTGAGATGGGCGTCTCTCCCAGAACGCCTGAGCATCTGCCATCACCTGCTTACAGCCGCTTCGTTTTAGAACTAAAGAACCGGCCATCTCCAGCTGTTGAATGTGTTGAAAGTTGTTTATAGTAATTATTTTATATGTGCCAAATGGATTAGTGCAGATTCCTCACGTGTCAGAGGTCTTGGCGCTATGGCGTGACTTTTTGTGATTACTCTGGTATCTGTTTTTAAGCTCCCTGTAACATTTCCACTCGTTTTAGAAACAGTGACATGCACTGGATGGGGGTGAAATTCTACTGTAAGACACATGCAATCTGTGTGTGTGTTACAGTTACAGTATAGGTCAGTTTAAAGAGCCCTTTTGGTGAAAATCAATTTTTAAATGTTGTTTATTAGGGCTGCAACTAACAAATATTTTGTTAATCGATTAGTTGGCTGATTATTTTTTCGATTAATCGGATAAAAAAACCCATTTTTTATTTTATTTTATTCACAAAACACACTATTCCACATCCTGCCCAATGCTGTCCTTCATAGCTGAGTGCTATGAAAACATACATAGTGAATATATACCGTATTAACTATGGTTTTACACCGAATAAAACCAAAATAATAATAAATAAATAACTACAATAACCCTGTTTTATTTATTCCATGGTAACCACAAATTAATCCATGGTTTTGCTTCAAATCCAAAAAGCCAAAAAGCCAAAAAGCCATGGTTAATTTTCGTAAGGGTATATCTGTGCTATATTATGTGCAAAAGGACAGTTTAAATCCCTACATTAAAATATTAAAGAAAAACAAAAACACAAAAAAACACAAACTCAGTGTTACCAGATGTTGTGAGGAATGTTCTGCAGGAACACACACACATTGGTTATGGACAAAAACCTGTTACTGTCATTTTTTCTGTACCAAAGACAGTCTCAAAACCGCCCGTTTCCAACCATCACAAACATGTGACCAATCCCGTCAGCGTGTGGGCGGGGCTTTTCTCCACTGACTTTCTTTGATGCTTAAAGTGTTTCTAAGGATGCTGGTTTTAGAAAGCAGCTGTCTGACGCTAAGATGGTGAACAGGAACATGGCTTTATAACATTAGCAACACATTATTAGCTGTTTGATAACGTAGTCAAGCCGAAGGCTAATCATATCAATTACCGTTATGTGTCTGACGCTGTAGAGAGAGCGATACATAAAATGCATTACCATTCTGATACAGCGACTTGTAGTCGAGCCTGTATAATTCACTCTTCCACTTCTTCTGAATCAGTTTCTATTTGAAACATATATAACTGAATTAAACCAAACCTTGCCATTGTGTAGCGTTTACTACAGTTGAGCGAGTGGATCAGGTAATCCGAGCTGGTGTGATTGAGTGGAGGCGGAGACTAATTTGCATAACCATTTATATTAGCTGAAGCAAGGGTGTCGAGTTACATTCAAACTATTTTATGGCAGGAAATACATTTAATGTCATTTTGATTTTCAAAGATACGTACTGCTGGGGGACTTAATCTTGTTAGCTTGAACCAAGCGTGCTGCACACGTCCTGAAAAGTGAAGCCAATCTCGATCGCCCCCAAGTGTTTGGTCCCAGTATAGCTCATAAACCCGCCCCTCCATGTATTCTAAGGTGACGCGAGACAAACTGAACAATCAAATTACACTTCAAATAAATTTTTTCCAAAGATGGTTTCTGTCATTTTAGGTAGTTTTTATCACGCTGATGTTAGTTCAAGTGTTCATTTTTTAAAATAAGTTTGGTTTTAGTTAGTTATTTGATGTTATAAAAACGGGGGTGTGATGTCATGATTGACAGCTGTGATTGACAGCTTCTCTGAGAGAAGTTGTCACTGAAGCACCAACAGATTCTTTTCAAGATTTTTCGGGAGGAGATTGGAGCTTTGACTTCAACTGTTTATTTCACACCGTTGTTCTCCAGTAAACTGTACTAACAGATACTGCGGGAGTGTGGGCGGGGTCTTGATATCGCAGCTCTACTTCCTGCTCTCTACTGCGCAGACTCGGGTCCCAAATCAGCGCAAGATGTCAGCGCCATGCTCGAACGTTGGCGGCTTCACTTTTCTCCAATACAAGATAGTGAAAGGGCGTCGTCCATCTTTTTCACAGTCTATTGCTTGAATGATGGTACCCGTTCAAAAATCTGCCAATAGCATTGTGAAAAATGTGCATTTTTGTGTATGTATGTATGTATATATATATATATATATATATATATAATTTGTGTGTATATATTTTGTGCAGATATATTGTGTAAAATAAGTGTTTGCAAATGTGCGTATGGCACATTTGTCATCATTACTCACCTACCACCAGTGTTATTTTAGTATCATTGATTATACTATTGTAGTTTTTATTAATATTTTAAATTAGTTTCGACTTTTATTCATTTCATTTTTTTGTCATTTTTATTAGTTTTTTAAAAATACATCTATATAGTTTTTATTAATTTTTATTTCAGTTTTAGTTGTTTTAGTGCTTCAAGTTAAAATAAACAAAAATGAGAAATGATGTCTTGGCAGCTACATTGTAATGTTGTAAATAAAGCAGATTATCTGAGAATATTTTACAAGAAAATACTCTTTCAGTCTTTCTACTTTGAAATGTAATTAATTTTGAATTTATTTTAATGTGTTCCTTGCTTGTCTTTGTAGTTAATTGTGAAATGTACTTGCAGTTTCTGAGTGAAAATTGTTTCTACACTAAATTTGTCTTTAGTGCAGCTGAAATAAAACAACTTTTTTTATGGTTTTAGTTTTAGTTAACGATCCAGTTTCGACGTTCGTAAACTAACATTCGTAAAAAGGCCCATATTGGTCAACCACAAGATGATGCATAACCAAAATGGTTTAGTTCTCCTTCAGGGTCTAAACCGGGACAAATGAGTCTGCTTGTTTGCTCTATAAATGTAGCATGGAAATGTTACTGCAGGTCTAAAGAATCTTTGTGTAAAAACTTGTCAACAAGTGGAAAGTTGGGTTTTGTAGATGTCATGATGCCAGGAAAGGTTTTCTCCAGTGCATTTTTGCGGTCTCACTTCACACTGTAGTTTCGTTAGCGTGATCGTGTGTAAAGTCATCAATCGGGCTGAACTATCTTATCAAACAAGCACAGAATTTCATACAGAAATGCTTTGAAAGATGTGTCCTGCTTGCTTTACCAAAGACAATCAGCAGGTGGCAGCACATTTCTTCCTGATGTGTTCGTTACATAACAGCACTTTAAATACCCAGCACACTTGTTACTTCGACTTTAACCAATTAAAGCTTCTTATAGGACACTAATTGTTGTGAATGAATGTCTAGAGCACTCTGTGATAATATGTGCTTTGCTCACAGGCTCATTAGTGATGTAAGGGCTCGTATTTGGGACTGAAATTGACAGACAGTTGTACAAACATGACAGTTTGTAGTTGTTTTTATTGGAAAAGACAACCGCTCTTACATCTCACTTTAAAATAATGTTTGTAATTAGAAAAACACTATAGTAAAAAAAAAAAAAAAATGAGCAGTTAACTCATTAAATTACATAAGAAATGTCATTTTATTATAAAAAAAAGTTTATTATTTTTTTTGGGAAAAAAACTACTATGGAATACCTAAAATGTGTAATTCATCACATTTGATCATTTTATTTATTTTTTAAATAGTTTGAATGTTTCTTTTTAATTGTCTACAATGTACATTGGGTTGTAAAATAAAATAATTAAAATAATATATATATATACATATATTTCACTGTATGATTTTGATTCCACATTATATACCCGTTCTGACTGTTTGACCCTTCTGACATCTTCAAAATCTCTCACAATTGTTGGTGTTTGTATTGTACATTTGTGATTGTGCAAGTTTTTATCTTTTTTTTTATTAATCGCTTTATGCGTCACTAAGCTTTTAGATGCAGTCCAGCCTTCAAAGTGCAGGAAATGAGCCCGGACTAAACAAATCCAGCTTCATAAATCAACTCAGCTGGATGTCTAAATCACACAGTTTCTGACCGGATTTGATTTTGAGACTATGGTTGATCTCACCTGCCAGAGCGACTGTATCTGAGATTAGTCAGTTGGAGGAAGTTAGTTTCCTTCAAAAAATGTGGGTCCTGTAGTTTACACTTCTCAGTAAATCCAAACGCTCTGGACATGTTGCCGTTTAAAGGTCGTTGCACAGGTGGAACCAATTCATTAGAACACATTCCTGCTTTTACATTTTCCTGTTGCTCTTTAGTTATTCTTGGGGAAGCCTATCAAGAACAGATGAGAAGATCAGGTCTGTCCTGACCATGGATCGCATATTTTTATTTGTGTGGTTTTAGTTGATTTCATTATAATTATTTTGAATTATTTTATTATTTAGACAGATGGCCAGAGTTTAGCTTGAAATGATATATTTTATCATGATGCCAATATAATATTTACTAATATATATATATATAAATAATCACAGTAAGACCAAAACAGCCCTGACCCGTCGAGGCATGGACTCCACTAGACCCCTGAAGGTGTGCTGTGGTATCTGGTACCAAGATGTTAGCAGCAGATCCTTTAACGGCCGTTTCACACTGCAAGCGTGAGCATGCGTGCATGTTAACCAATGAGTGCATTCACACCGGCAGCAGGAGCAGCACGTGAGCGTCGCGTGAGCAGCAGTGAAGCGGGGGTTTCGGCGCCGAGCCTATTTTTGCTGCGCTGCTGACGCTCAATTAAAGAGAAATCACACTTTTGATGGACAAAATAAATATGATTTCACACAAAAGTGCTCAAAATGCACAGAGTAAGCATGTCTAGTGGGTTTTAACAAGAACTGTAATAAAAAAAAATAAAGAATCAAAGTATTTATACAAGATTTACCCATTTAAACTTGTTTTTAATTACTCAGTCTGGGTATAATGTATTAAAAAGTAAAGCTAGCCAGAATATATAATATATAAACTTTCTTTTGTAATACACAGACAGGTAGCATATACAGGCTCTAGCACTACCCAAATCAAACCCGAGTGTGCGTTTTTTTTTGTTTTGTCTGCAGAGTTTTTTTTGTCTGCTGTCTTGTAAACATATCGGAAACGACATGATCGGAGCTGTTTTCTTGGTTGTGTTTACCATTTACATGCGAATATTGTAGCCTACACATGGTAACAAACTTTCAAGACTATCAAGTTTATAAATGACCAGCTTCTAAAAACAAATATAGTCTAGTTGTCTTTATAAAGAAATACTCACTTATATGATATGTAGCGTTGGAGCCGCTGCTGTGACGCTGTACAAACGCTTCCAGTGTGAATACTCTCGTGCGTCTGCAGTGACGGTGTAGTTACGCTGACGTGAAGCTCACGCTTGCAGTGTGAAACGGCCGTAAGTCCTGTAAGTTGTGAGGTGGAGCCTCCATGGATCGGACTTGTTTGTTCAGCACATCCCACAGATGCTCGATTGGATTGAGATCTGGGGAATTTGGAGGCTCTTCCTGAACCATTTTTGCTTTGTGGCAGGCACATTATCCTGCTGAAAGAGC
Organism: Coreius guichenoti; assembly: GCA_039654105.1. Taxonomy (NCBI): domain Eukaryota; kingdom Metazoa; phylum Chordata; class Actinopteri; order Cypriniformes; family Gobionidae; genus Coreius; species Coreius guichenoti. The sequence goes on along the minus strand of CM077189.1, from coordinate 33,511,004 downwards.
CACAGCCACCAGGGAATACCGTTTCCATGAAAGGGTGTACATGGTCTGCAACAATGCTTAGGTAGGTGGTACGTGTCAAAGTAACATCCACATGGATGGCAGGACCCAAGGTTTCCCAGCAGAACATTGCCCAAAGCATCACACTGCCTCCACTGCCTTTTTATTATTCTCCTAGTGTGTTTCATTGTGTTTTTGGTTAGTTTCCCTGTGACCTAGTTTTCCCCAGTATGTGTAATTATTGTAATTAACATTTTCCTCACCTGTGTCTTGTTAATTATCTTGTTAAGGTCATTTGTTTGTCTCGTGTGTATATATATATCCTGTATTCTCCCTCAGTCTCTGTCGGTTCTCGTTTGTTGTAATGTGGTTTTCTCCTGCGTTTTTCCTGGTTCCTGAGTGTTTGATGATTAAAGTCTACCTTACAGAATTATTCCTCATCATGAGAATTTATAAGTACCTCGTTATGTGACAAACTGTAGTATATATATTACATAATTCTATATAATATAAGTCAAATGATGTAATGAGGCAAAATGATTTAATAAATATATATTGAATAACCCTACAGTTATTTTATTTATTTATATATATATATATATATATATATATATATATATATATATATATATATAATATTTTTTTTATATATATAATATTTTTTTTATATATATATGTATATATGTATAACATAATAGTCACGCATCGTGCCGTTTTTGGTCATTTGTCTTGATAATGTACCTGTATAACTGCATTTCTGTCGTTTATGCTATAAAATCCTCTTTCTTTTGTAACTTTAAATTTAGGACAAGATAACATTTTTAGTTTTAAGCCTCAGATAGTTCTGGCTGTTTGAACATGTGCAGATGGACATAAATAGGAACACAAACCAAAGTCCATCATAATTGGAAATTCCTTATGGAGATAACTGAGCAAAACAAAACCTTTCAGCTGTTATGCATTTAGTCTCTTTGCTCCTTTACCTGAAAGTGAACAACTGTCAATACTCATATCTGTGACCGCACACTGTCAAATGGTACCATAAAAAACTTGCAGTTCACAGTGTCCAAGCCCATTATAAAATCGAGCCCATTATAATCAGTGAAATGCTCATCTAAAGCCCTACGGACGGTAATTGTTTCTCATGGGGTCATAAGGTATTTTAATCATTTACAGGGGCTAGTCTGTGATTTTATTGCTGTCCGAATCCAGAATGTCAGTGTTTTTCTCCCACCACCCGTGTAAAAATCCCCGGCCGAATTACCTACTGTTTTTTGACAAACACCAAGGTCGTGTGGTAATTTAATTGCCGTCCGAATCCACATCTCTGAGTTTTCAAGAATATATCAATTCAAAATTCACTGTTTATATCCTTTTTGACCACTGCAGTACACCGTACGTTTGCGCTTCGCTGTAATTTGGATGCATTTTAAAGATCTAGCCTTTTATTACTGAAATGGTGGCAAGTATTTATACGAGCAATATATTTCATCACCGCTCAAAAAATAAAAATAAAAGCACGTAAACATTTGAAATGGGCAGCAATTATATATGTTAAAATAACCAAGCAGCATTATATTTACCTCATGTAAATAAGAGGCTGTATTAACTTATTTCCGCTCAATTCCATGTGGAATAAAATGACATCCTTTATTCTGAGATAAAATACAAGACAGAAAACCATTTCAGCTATAATGTGCGTCTATATATATTCCTATTTTTAAACAGATTTAAATAATTATTAGGATATTATTTTCCTATTATTAAATTAAATATGCATATGACATTTTATTTACAGCATACAATCATGTTATTGACCACGTGAGCAGCGCGTTCCTAGGTGCGCAGGATCTCGCTCCTCCACCGTGAATAAATCACCATCTGAATGCACGAGTTTTAGCACTGAGGTGGCATGCAAATTTATTTTTACGGACTTCCACGTGAGAAACAATTACCGTCCGAATAGGGCTTTAGACCCAGTTTGCAGTGTAGTTAACTTTGATTCTCTTAAACTGGTATAAACAGAATCTCTGTGAACTCTACTGAACTCATTTCTACTGCCACATGTAAATACCATTGTACCGCCCAGCCTTAAAGCATGAAACAGAAGTTTCAATAGTCTTTCTTCCTGATTGTGACGTATAATTGAACGAAACGGCTTCTGGAACAAGAACAAATGTAGGGCGGGCCTTGATTTTGCCTGTGGGGAATTGATTGGCTGGTTGGATGGTTGTGGTTTGCTATTGGTGGATCTCATGTGAGTGACAGGTTGCCCCGCCCTCGTCATCAGAGAAGAGAAGAGAGGGAGGGGAAGTTATTCTGATTCAAGATTAGGGACATGACTTTTAAAAAGTAATGATATGCACACATAAATCATTTAAAAAAAACAAAAAAAAACAACAATTTAGATTTCATGCCGACTTTAATGCAGGAATGGATTTCTAGGAATGGATTTTACTAACTCTGTGAAGGTTTTTAAGAGTAAAGAGTGTTGAGCAATAATGCAAAAGAAAACAGTACATCCCAGAATCCCGGTGTTTTTGGTCCATTAGTCAGTGCATGTTATTTTTATCACTATGACCTGGCCTGTTTGACCGTTGAATCCTCCAGCGGGACGTTTGTGTTCTTGAGTCTGTCTGTTCTGAGCACTGCAGTGTAATTCAATCTGAAGTGCTCGACTCCCAGAACACCCTGCACATCACTGCATCCTTTGTGTGTGTGTGTGTGTGTGTGTGTGTGTGTGTGTTACCTCACGAGAGCAGTAGCATATTAAACTGGAGCCTTTTGGTATTTCTAGAAGGAATTAATGGTCCACATGTCATGTTGATCATGAGGAATGTGAAATAAATCACATTACTCATATCTGCGCTGACTTCCACTTTGTTAATCTTTTATGGCTTCAGTGTGTGTGTCGTCCCGTGTCGTACCGCAGCGTCTGTGCTTCAGACATCAAATGATTCCTCAAATCATGTGTCATGTTGAGGAAAAATTTACTTTATTAAGTGAGCAGATCGACCACTGTAACGTGCTGGACCATAAAACAGGTGAAAAAAATCACACTGATACACCTCATCTCAGATGTTTCTCCAAATAAAGTGTTGTTTTATTTTTCTCTCCTGAATACTGTCATCACTTGTGAAAAAGAAATGCTTAAAGAGGTCATATGATGCTATTTTAAAAGTTAATTATTCACATACTGTACATTATTGCAGCTCCTCTATTCTCAGGCTGTCTGAAACACGCCGATTTCTACAAAGCCCCTCCTTCCAAAAAGCTCAGAGTGCTCTGATTGGCCAGCAGATTCAGTGTGTTGTGATTGGCCAAACACGTCAAGTGTGTGTTGGAAATGGAATGCCGCTTACCATAATCGCGAGCCTCCAAGGCCGTATCAGTTCGAGCCGAGTCACATTCTGAAAATGAACCTGATGATGAGGAGACTATTGAAAATGAAGAGACTATGAACTTTGCAGATCGTATACATGCACTAACAAATACACTATATTGCCAAAAGTTTTGGGATGCCTGCCTATACATGCACATGAACTTTAATGACATCCCATTCTTAATCCGTAGGGTTTAATATGGAGTTGGCCCACCCTTTGCAGCTATAACAGCTTCAACTCTTCTGGGAAGGCTTTCCACAAGGTTTAGGAGTGTGTTTATGGGAATTTTTGACCATTCTTCTAGAAGCACATTTGTGAGGTCAGGCACTGATGTTGGATGAGAAGGCCTGGCTCGCAGTCTCCGCTCTAATTCATCCCAAAGGTGTTCTATCGGGTTGAGGTCAGGACTCTGTGCGGGCCAGTCAAGTTCCTCCACACCAAACTCGCTCATCCATGTCTTTATGGACCTTGTTTTGTGCACTGGTGCGCAGTCATGTTGGGACAGGAATGGGCCATCCCCAAACTGTTCCCACAAAGTTGGGAGCATGAAATTGTCCAAAATGTCTTGGTATGCGGAAGCATTAAGAGTTCCTTTCACTGGAACTAAGGGGCCAAGCCCAACCCCTGAAAAACAACCCCACACCATAATCCCCCCTCCACCAAACTTTACACTTGGCACAATGCAGTCAGGCAAGTCCCGTTCTCCTGGCAACCGCCAAACCCAGACTCGTCCATCGGATTGCCAGACAGAGAAGCGTGATTGGTCACTCCAGAGAACACGTCTCCACTGCTCTAGAGTCCAGTGGCGGCGTGCTTTACCCCACTGCATCCCACGCTTTGCATTGCACTTGGTGATGTAAGGCTTGGATGAGCTGCTCGGCCATGGAAACCCATTCCATGAAGCTCTCTACACACTGTTCTTGAGCTCATCTGAAGGCCACACGAAGTTTGGAGGTCTGTATCTATTGACCGAAAGTTGGTGACTTCTGTGCACTGTGACCCTCAGCATGCGCTGACCCCGCTCTGTGATTTTACGTGGCCTATCACTTCATGGCTGAGTTGCTGTTGTTCCCAATTGCTTCCACTTTGTTATAATACCACTAACAGTTGAGCGTGGAATATTTAGTAGTGAGGAAATTTCAGGAATGGACTTATTGCACAGGTGGCAACCTATCACGGTACCACGCTTAAGTTCACTGAGCTCCTGAGAGTGACCCATTCTTTCACAAATGTTTGTAGAAGCGTCTGCATGCCTAGTGCTTGATTTATACACCTGTGGTCATGAAGTGATTGAACACCTGAATTCAATGATTTGGAGGGGTGTCCCAATACTTTTGGCAATATAGTGTAATTTACACACTAAAGGAAGAGGAAAACATTAAAAAGCATCATATGACCCCTTAAATTGTATTGAATGTGCACTTCAAATCTTGAAAGTATATAGAAAACTGTACTTGCAGATGATTAAGTGTACTAAATTTAAACTTCCTCATTATAAATATGCAACTGCAAATATATTTAAATATGACATGAAAGTTTCAATAGAAATGAAAAAATAAGGTATATTTTAGTTTACCATAAATGTTTTTCACTACATCCGAAAGTAACCATACTTCAAAGACAATATAAGTAATTATGAAATTACATATAAAGATACACTTAAGTCCTAAACTTAAGTGGATCACTTAAAGACTCTTAAGTTCAAATAATTGCATTTAATTTAAATTTAAACTATAGAATATTTTTATTTAATTGCAGTTATGTATATTTTCTGTAAGTATATCTTCTTTTAATAAAGTATATTATATCCCTAATAATTACTCATTTTAAAAGTATGGTGAAGTGTACTTCTTTTTCACAAGTGATGTCTCATCAGCATGAATCATATTTAAGAATGCTGCAGGTTTTCCTGATTCCAAGAACTGTCTTGCCAATAAACAACAGCAACAAAGGCAATCAAAAGTAATCTAGATTTCTAGGAATCTAGATGTTTCCACGCAGCCAGTGCAGGCTTGTCTTTATACTGAACTAAACTGCATGTCAAAGGTCATGAAGACAAAACGGCTCATGACTTGTGAAGCACGACAACTATTGCAGCCAAAAGATCCCACCGTACAGTATGTCGAGTCTCGTATTGTTCGTGTGGAATAAGCGCTCCTTAAAATAAATTACCCAGTTGGACCACAGAGCTATGCTGTTTGTCTGCTTTAATGACAGGCTGCTGTATTTATGGCCTTGTGTTTGCATTGTGCACATGGGCGAGTGTGTTTACACACGCATACATGCAGTAACGCTTATTACGCCTCGAATCGCTGCTTTGATGTTAAAATACTTTCTTTATCCCAGGATAATGTGAAGATTTACTAAGGAAGTCTTGTAGATTTTGCAAATTCATTTAGTAAAGGACACATTTAAGCTTTCTGGCCACAAATGGGTTTGCAACCTGTTTTACATCTGTAATGTGACGTACAGTACTGTTCAAAAGTTTGGGGTCAGTAAGTAAGAAATGAATACTTTTATTCATTAAGGATGCATTAAATTGATAAAGACATTTATAATGTGATTTCTACTTCAAATAAATGCTGTTCTTTGAGCTTTATATTCATCAAAGAATCCTGAAAAATTTATCACGGTTTCGTAATGTTGCTTTGGGAACTAACTAAAATTAAATAAGTTTAAGCATTTTATATTTTACATTTCCATGCATTCATTTAGCAGACACTTTTTCCCAAAGGAAAATTCAATCTTTTATTTTATTTTATTTTATAAAATATTTTAATTAATTAATTAATTAATTATTTTATTTATTTATTTTATAATTTTTTTCATTTTATTTTCCGTTTATTTTATTTCAAGTAATGAAAAAGTTTTTTTTTTTCTTTTAGTTGGTTTTAGTTATCGATAATAACCTTCCAAAAGGAAGTCCCTTGAAGAGGTTCTTAATCAATAGCCTCCTTTATCTCGTGTCTTGTGTCGGTGGAGGTTCATACTGCCGCAGGCAAGAAAGCAGGAGACGCAGCTCTTGTGTGGATTAAGGGCGGCCCACAGGGCGGAGCTTTCCTGCCTCCTTATATGGAGGAAGGCTGGTCACATGGCCAAGCCGGTGTCAAAGAGATAGGAGCACAACTGAGAACTTCGAACCACAACTCAAACAAGCCAGCGCAGAGGAGGAGAGTCAGAGTGTGAGAGAGACAGATAAGGAGCAAGACAGACGTCTCGCAGATAGACACATGGTGAGAAAATGCCCACCAACTTCACCGTGGTCCCCGTGGATGATGGCAGAAAATCCTCTCAGGAAGACCCCGATGACAACAACGTCCTGAAGGAGGAGGATGAAGAAACCGTAGGTGAGGCTGGGAATTTTTCAGACTACAGTGTGTGAATCCAAACAGCCCAGCTGGAGCTAATGTAACGTGCCGCTTCAGGTTAACTCAACGGGTCACTGTCCGTAGTTTGTTTGTCTTTCTCTCTCTCTCTCTCTCTCTCTCTCTCTCTCTCTCTCTCTCTCTCTCTCTCTCTCTCTCTCTCTCTCTCTCTCTCTTCTCTTTCTCTTTCTCTCCGTGCTGAGCAAACACGCCTTCTCTCTTCCCTCTTTTCACATGGGTGAGAGGCATGCTGAACACAAGCTCATGTGATGTTGTTTGAGACTGTTTCTTGCATGTTTTGTGGTTTCATTTATTCATAATGCTTCTATTAGTGCCCATATCACTATAGAAGTGCTGAATCTAGTTAGTATTTATGCATTTATTGCATAAATGACAGCAGTGTGGACTTATTTCTACATTCATTGGCACAGTTTCCTGTGAGCAGAGGGATATATTGAATATGCATGAAAAAATCATTGTGAATTAAGCTGGCAATATAAAATGAAGCATCATAGCAAACTTTTTCCAGACTTTATCATTAGACTAATTTTGCAATCCTTGTCTTTTGAGGGCATTAAGATAAATATAAATATTAGTAATAGCATTTCATATTGTAATATTCTTGGTAAATTCACTGTGATTTTGCGTGTGATATTGCAATATTTTAATACACTTCTGTATTTGGCTGTTACGTTTTCTGAAATACTTTATTGTTTTGTCTAGTGGTGGCATTAACATAGAAATGTTTATGATAGCGTTTATAATAGTGTTTCATAGTAAGTTTGATTCATTAATGTGAATCAATTTCAGTGAATCAAGTCTCTGATTCAGTGATTTGTTTGCATCATCATTCAAAAATGTTTGCTGTGACTTTTAAAATGTTTTAACAAAAATAGCATAGTTAAGATTACATATTTATTTATTTATATGCATTATTAAATATCATTTTTGTTCATTTAGTGAAAAAAAACATTGAAAAGAGACATTTTTTCAGTATTTTGCTTAATGCATTAAACATTTAGAATTGATTTGCCTACATGTAGGTTGAAATGATGTTTGGAAAATAAGTCATTTTTGAGCAAATACATAATTGTTGAGATGTATATTGAATATTGGCTGGAAAACAGTGACATTTCTCTTTTAGTTTTTTACCTCTCTGTTATAAACTGCAGCTTGTAATGGCCGCAGGTCATCGAGTTCATCTGTAATGATGTTCTAGAGAAGCAAACTGTTGTTACACATCGTGCAGCAGCCCAATGGCTTTTCTCCTGCTAATTGCTACCCTGGCTTACAATTACGGCCCAGATTTTACAGGCTCAGTAGAGGAACTGAATGCATATTAAGGGTTATGTAAGCGGGCAGTTTTCTGTGTTGTGCAACGGCTGTTTTTCTTCCCCGTCTCTCCTGTGAGATGAACACGGACTCAGATTCCAGTCAGTGCTGTATTGATTTGTCATGTTGCTTGCTTCCTGTTGGTTCCCGCCGGTGGGAGTTTAAGACTCCACCCTTCACATTCAGCGTAATATCTGGAGCTGTTCTTTGTCTTTAATTTTTTTTTGGACTTTACAGATGAAGGTCACGGCCCACAGTGTCCATATAGATCTGCCAGTCCTCGTCGTAACCACAGGAGCCTCCTTAGAGATAAGGGCGCTCTTACTCCCTGTGTTTCTGGCTGATTACATATTACTAGGATACAGCACTGCGGCCGACATCTGTATCCAATTATTCCCGATCTCCACCCATGAAAAAGGCAACCTGACATTGAATAACAGAGTAACTGTAAACCCTCTCAGCATGTACTTTATCTACTCAAAGCATTCAGCTCAGCAAGAATAAATAGAGTTATATGAGCTTGTGTTTTTGGATTAAGGAGGTGACCTGTTTGTAGAGTTTTATTAAATGTTATTGTCAGAAATGAAAGAAAACAATGCAAGCGCTCATGTGTGATGTTTTATGACACTGATATCAGCAGAAAAACTGGAATTTCAAATTAACATTTCCCATGTCGTTTTTTGCTGATTCAACAGCGCCAAGCAAGATGATTATTAAAATCATCCACGTCCTAGTGCGTATTTAACCACCACAGCAGCTTGTGCCCATGATAACCGTTGTTAGTTGGTCCTAAAATGTAATTTTTGATGATATCAGGCAGTGATTCATGATTCCACCCTTTATGGCATGGACTTTTGCACAACTGCAGAAATGTTTTGTCCAAGTACAGTAGGCAGTTTTTGTTTAATGCACAGGGAGGATTTTAGAAATATGCATATCAAATAATTATCTACATGGATGTGAAGTGGTTGATGGTTAGATGAACTCATCTTTAAAGGTCAGTTCTCATGCACAGTGTGTGTAATGAGGTAGGCTTCATCTTTCTGTGTCAATGATCGGTTACGAAACCACGGCCACTCGAAGTCACACTGAGTGTGCTCTGAATTTCTGCTTTCTGAAGAGATGATCGTTTGTGTCAGGCCGAGACTGAAAGCTCAGAGGATGCTGTATGCTAAAACCTATGTTGTTTAGAATCTAAATTCTGATTGGTCGAGCTGTGTTGCACGGGAAATTGTAAACAGTTAAATTCCACATTATGCCTAACAAACTTTTTTCCTCATCTTGACTGGTTTGGGACACGTCATGCTCTTTATTTTCATAATACTCCATGTTTCTTAGGTCGTTTTCACATGTAAATAAAGTAAAGCAGTCTTTACGACTGATTTCCATGCAAATTTATCTACCACAGTTTGAAAGTTACAAAATATCATTTGACACTTACCATTGCACCAGCCCAACTTGAACTTGAAGTCACAATTAAATTCCACATTGTGCCTAACAAACTTCCTAGATTATGATTTCACTTTTTTAACTTTAGTTAGTGTGTAATGTTGCTGTTTGAGCATAAACAACATCTGCAAAGTTACCACGCTGAAAGTTCAATGCAAAGGGAGATTTTACAGAAATCGCTCTTTAAGGACTACAACAAACGGCTGGTAGGGACTACAACGAGCTTCTTCATGGGTTAGTGACATCATTAAAAAATAAAATGTCTCATCTGTTTAAACATTATAACTGTTCTGTTTTTGGCTGTAATAATAAACTCCCGGCATCTGAGCCACTGAGGATGCAGTGGATTCATTTCGTTTGTGAAGGGAATGTGCCCAAGAAATGAGCTAAATTCATATACGTTTGTGTGAATCTATGTACACTGGGGTGCTTGGCAAACGAGGGTCAGTAAACGCAGGATTTGAACAAAAGTTGCTTCTCAAAGTTGGATCAATACCAACCCTTCGTGATCCAACTTCATATCCAGAACACGTAAGTACCACACTTTATAATGTGTGTGTTTGCAAATCGCCTTTCTGAATGTGCTAATGTGGCTAAAGCTACCATTGTCTCTTACTGTGTTCACAGAGACCAGAGCTTGTACAATTCAGAAGCACACTTTTATTACTTCTTAAAAATAAAACTAATGACATAGCTCTGATCTATGACAATGGTAACTTTAGCCACCGTGTAGCGTCCTAACCAGCACATTCACAAAGGCGATTTGCGCACATTCACAAAATATAACGTGCAGCAGCTCATTTGCATTTAAAGAGACACACACGAAAACAATGTGTTTTTGCTGCCACCCAAATAGGGGCTTTCAAAACATCCTATAATAAATAATCCGTGGGGTATTTTGAGCTGAAACTTCACAGACACATTCTGGGACATCAGAGACATATTACATCTTGTGAAAAGGGCATTATAGGACCCCCTTAAAAACATGTTTTTCCTCATCTTGACTGGTATGGGACATCATAATCTATATTTTCATAGTACTCCATGTTTCTTCTGTGGTTTTTACATGTAAATAAATTAAAGCACTCCTTACCACTGATTCCATGCAAATGTATCTACCACAGTTTAAAAGTTACAAAATATCAGTTGACACATTTATACCATTGCACCAGCCCAACTTGAACTTGAAATGTAATGTGGCAGAGACAATGTTATTAATCAAGTGAAGGCCTGATTTTCAGCTTTATTTGATTAATAAGTTGATGGATATTCCTGCACATTCACTGCTGTTCGTTTCTTTCAGTCTGTTGGTTGTATGAAGCCTCTTGTCCTGCTCTTACAGACCTTCTGCTCGATATCAGCAATGACTTTTTCATCTTTCTAGGATGCGTTTTGTAATTTGTTTTCCAGCATTGCTTCCCATGACGTCATGATCCATATCATTTTTCTCCCTCTCGACCACTCACGACTGTAACGCCAACCAGATGTGGAAAATGTAGAAATCCTCCTGTGTGTTTGTGTGTGAGCATTGACACCACACCCTCTTTACACAATATCACCGGCTTCTGCTGCGTTTGCACGAGAACGAATCCAGACGCCGTGCATTCGTACATTTCATACATCAGATAAACCAGCGCTCGCTGTATGTGTTGGATTTCATAATAATCCCCCATTGTTCCTTACACATCTGCCTGCTTCACTTAAAGGGGTAAAAATTCTCACATTATTTAATCACCCACATCATTTCAATGCTGTTATTTTTTTTGTGGATCACAAAAGGAGAATTGTATGTCTTTTGAAGCCGTACAGCAGGTTTATATGAGAAACAGACCAAAATTTCAGATCTCTGCATTGTGAAATGCCATTTTAGTGTAATAACGACTTAAATTTCAGCCTGTTCCTTACATAAAGCTATAGAAATATAGCGTGTGAGTCATATGGATTATATTATGATAGTTTTTTGCAGAAAATGATTTCTTTCTTAGTATTTTTGTCGTGTTTTCCAGTACAAGTATCTAAACATTCATTAAGGTTCTGGTAATTTTCTGGCGTGACATTTTCTGTTAAGTTTGTGGAAATTTCCTTTAACCCCAAAACAAAATACGATGCAATGCGTAATTCAATTTTCAATCAATAAGGAAAATTCCTTCACATTAACACAGTACATTGTGTCCTATTTTTACAGACTTTTTTGAATGAATATGAATTTTACTTGAAGCAAAATGACATTATAGTCATACTTGTCTTAAAATTAAACTTATGCTTAAAACAAGAAAAAAATGTCTGCCAATTGGGTAAAAAAAATTCTTGTCAAAGGAAAAGCAGAATTATTTTCCTGACCCCATTAGCAAATATTATTTTCTTGTTTTTAAGCAAAAACTCACTGAATTTTGATACATTTTTCAGAAAATAAGACTAATTTTGCTTCTCTAGTAAATGGATCTTGATTTAAGAATGTTTAGATATTTGTAAACAGGACAAAAATGCTGAGGAAGAACATTGTGATGCTAAGAATCTGCGTATAACAAGTGCATCCTGAATAAAATGCATTGGTAACACAGGCAGGAGATGGAGCTTCTATCAGGATTGTTGAGCTCAGTTCTCGCTGGTTTGTTGTCATTCAGAACCTTGCACTTCCTGTTTCCTGGCAGGCCGAGTCCTGCTCACCATGTGCTGTAGCCGATAAGAACCTGTGTGTGTTTCCCCGCGTGTGACACATTGAGCGCTGACCTGCCGGCTTGACATCCTTTGCCGGCCACTTTCCCTTTCCCAGCTCTAGTTCCTCTGGAGAAGAGCTTTCTATGCAATCATTAATTTTTACAGCCCAAAAGTCTGAGAAAGCAATGGCCAAACAGCACTTCTCTTCAACCTGTTGGCGGCTTCCAAAGAAGCCAACGGCCTGAAATAACCTTAAAGTTATGAGCGTTTAAACCAGATAACAGTGCTCAATCAGCCTTATAAACTCTGTGCCTGTACTAATAATAAGACACACTGAAGGTCCTGTTGTCTGGTAAGAATTTGAATGTTTTACAGGCCTGGATTATTGAATTGGCTCTTTTTTACTGTTCACATATTGGTCAGATCATGCACATCAGCGTTACACATGTTGTATGCAGGTTAATTCAAACATTGACCCGTTTGATGTTTCTCTTATTGAGTAGTTTGTTGTGTAATCAGGGCTTGACATTAACACCCCCCACATGCGTGTGTATTTCAGCAGTGGCGTGTAACGCAGTCACTCCTATTAGCCACTTTGGCGGGTTGAAATTTATATATAATATATAATTTTTTTTCAATTGTAGTCTTTTAAAAAAGGCATCTGAAATAATAAACTAAGTGCAATGTAGTGTCAAAAATATAGATTTTTTTTTTATGCATATGTAACGGAGGCCAGCTAGTAGTCGCTGTGCGAGTAAAACCTCACTCCTCTGATCTCAAGAGACGCTCTAGCGATTGACACTAGGGGTTGCAGCCTTTAGCCTCCTTGTTAGAGTGTCCCACTCTCATGCCGGCAGACCCGGGTTCGAGTCCCGCTTAGAGCGGGCAGATTCGAACAGGAGGGGTTACACATCAATACTGAAATATCTGAAATGCTTCCAATACTCATTTTTCTGCAGAATAGATACATGATACCAGCTGCTCTTTCTCTCTCTCTCTCTCTCTCTCTCTCTCTCTCTCTCTCTCTCTCTCTCTCTCTCTCTCTCTCTCTCTCTCTCTCTCTCTCACTCATCTCTCATCTCTCCGACAGCGAGTGACACACAAACCCGCCTCCACTCACTCACTCGCTTCATTTGCTCCGGTTGAATATTGTTGCTGTTACAGGGCTTGAATTTCGGCATAAGTTTGCTCATAATTTTACTCATTCCCATTGTGCTCACACCCAAAGCGCGCGCACATAAAGCCGCCTCTCAGCACTAAATTTCCCTGCTTATTGCACTCACCCAGTCAAATATACACAAAATAATGTCAAAATGCCGGTCTTCGTGAGTATTCACGTAAACACAGTTCTGTTTTAAGTGAATGTAAACAGTTGAGAAAAAAAACGCATGTGTAACAGTGTAATGGATCCGTGCGTCAGGTCTTAAAGTGACGGTAGCCTAATATACCTGCTGCCAGATTATGAGATAATATTAAAAATATGTGTATGGCAGTTTTTCCTCATGGTACTGATGTCAAAATTGTGGCCAGTGAAAATAGTAACTTTGGAAAACCGCTAGCCACATTGGCTGGTGAGCAAAAAAGTTAATGTCAAACCCTGTGTAGATAATGTTCAGTGTTATTTTAGTGTAATTAAGATACTGTTGTTTTTATTAATATTTTGAATTAATTTTTATTTGTTTAATTTTGGTTAAAGTTTTAGTAATTTAAAAGTTTTAAGAGTTTTTTTTGTTGTTGTTGTCATTTTTTTTTTTTTTTTTTTTTTTTTTTTAAACGTATATAGTTTTTATTAATTATTTTATTAATGATTTTTTTTTTTAGTTATTTTACTACATCAAGGTAAACTAAATAAAAATGAGAAATGTTGCTTTGGTAGCTAGATTAAAAAAATAAGTTTAAGGTTTTTTAATAATGTTTTTTAGTTAACGTTTATTGCAAGTGATGAAAATGTTTTTATGGTTGTAGTTTTAGTTAAATATAGGTCACATACACACTGTAAAGTTTGAGGAGTGACAGCCGCATTTAAATACGGGACTGAGTTAATCGTTCCGTGTGTGTATGGAACACGACTCACTCCCGAAACCGTGATGATTGACAGCGTGGTAACCATAGTTTGTGTTGTATTTTTGACCAAATTAATATTAAAGCAAAATCTAATATTAAATCTTGGATTTCAACTAAACCACCGTCTACAGAGTGTTCTTGACGTGTTGCCATGTCCACTTATTATAATGCTTTATATTGAAAACAAGACCAAAATATCACGAGCCACACCTGCCTACTTTAGTAACTCCATAAACTCCATTTATGAGCCAAGCTCATATTATAAGCATTTTTAGGCTTCTTGTTTGAGCTTGGCTCATAAAGTGATACAATTTATGGAGTCACAATATTTTGGTCTAGTTTTCAATATAAAGCATAATTCATTCATCTCTGTTTGTTATGGGCTTTTATTATGCACTCGACTTCCCTGCTATGCATTTCATAAATCAGATAAACCAGCGCTCACTGTCTGTTTTGGATTTCATAATAATCCCCCATTGTTCTTTACACATCTGCCTGCTTCACTTAAAGGGGTAGTTCACACAAAAGTACAAATTCTCACATTATTTAATGTTATTTTCTTGTGGATCACAAAAGGAGAATTGTATGTCTTTTAAAGCCGTACGGCAGGTTTATATGAGAAACAGACCAAAATTGAGGTTATTCATGGAGAAACTCTAACTAGTGCGTTGAATTTGGAAATGCCATTTTAGTAAACAAAGACTTAAATTTCAGCCTGTTCCTATGGAAATATGATGCTTGAGTGTTATGGATTATATTATGATAGTTTTATGGTGATTTTTAATGTTTTTTCACTGCAGAAAATGATTTATTACTTAGTATTTTTATCTTGTTTTGCAGTACAAATATTTAAACATTTATAAATCAACACTGTATGAAATAAAATTAGGATATTTTGGTCGTGTTTTCAATCTAAAGCATTTGGATTTATCTCGGATTATTATGGGCTTGTTCTTGTTCGCTGTTTTTTTCGAGCAAGATCTGGCAACTCAAATAAGTCATGGTAATTCAATGTCTTTTACATAAAAATATTTAAAAATATAATCATAACCGGTTTCTCTAAAGTTTGTTTTGGAGCACAGACCTTCATGCAAAATGCCACTTATTCCTGCTGTGTCATATCTGTAATCTGATTTTAAATATCCAGTCGTGCAGAGAGATCCAGCGTTTTTGTGGACATGAGTGTTAGTGATGCATGTAAGGTTAACTGACCGTCGCCTCTACACACTGAACACAACGGGCAGAGCAAGTTCTCGACTCGCTAAATCACTTTTTAGGGAACACGTTGTGTTTGTAATTTGGTCCTCTCCGCCAGTAGCCGCTCTCCTATCAAACGTGGGTTTAATCTGTGCTTGTTATTCCCCGCTGCGCTGATTCACTGCTGCCATTGCATCAAGATGTAATTGCTCCTCACTTTAACAGCTCTGGCTGACGCACAGAGATCTCAGGCTGGAAAAACAGCTGCTGCTGCTACTGCTGGAGTCCATACAAACTCAATTAGCAATCGTGAATGAACAGACATTTATGCAGGAGTGTAAAACTCTGAGCATCCTCAAGTATAAGTTGACTTACAAGTTAAACCTGTTATTTGGTTCATTTAAAAGGTGTTTTGCATCAAATATTCTAATCTTTTTTCCAGCCCATTCAAAAATTAAGTCAAGAAAAAGATATCACTTCCGGTTCATTTTTGAAGGCAAGCACATTTTATCATCCATGCATACAGACAATCTGCATGCTGTGCATGGTATACACACTATATACTACAGCAATAGTGTGAGTAGTATGCTATTCTGAACTCAGTCCATGTTCAGGTAACACATCCATCATTCCTCAGTGACTTACTGACCCCCTCTGCTGGACAAACCTTGCTTCTGTTAATAAATGTTTATGCGATATTGCATCGGCACATCTGATGTTATCTCTTTTTGCAGACACTTTAGGCCTCCCTCGTCCTTTTATTTATTTTGATTTGATGGACGCTGCCAGTTAAAATGCATACTGTGTGGTTTTGATAATGTGCTTCATTTATAGGCCTATGGGTGATTTCTGCTCTTATAATATGTGTTGTATGAAATAACATCCTCATGTCCCAGTTCTGTATTTTCTGCAGGGTCAGAGGAAGTGAGCGTGTGATACTGTATGAAGAGCTTGTGACAGACAGAAATAATGACTGTTAGACAGAAATCAAAACCTCAGTATTGAGCTTCAGACTACAGCTTGTCTTTTGCCACATGATTATTATTAAAGAATCGCAAGCTTTGAATCGGTCTTGATCCTCCAGAAGCGATCATATTCTACAATTATATTATTATTATTATTATTATTATTATAATGATGATACTAATAAATGTTGTTGTTATATAATCATAATAATAATAATATCAATTTACTATTATTGCTTAATTATTATTACTATTGCTATTACTATTATATATATTATTAGCGATAATAATCATAATTATTATTATCACTTTATTAATATCATTAATACAAATTACTGTTATTGTTTTTTATTGTTGTTACTATTGTTGTTTTATTAATAATAATATTTATTTTATTATATTAATACAATTATAAAATTATTCTTTTTTTAATTGTTACTATTATTGTTTTTAATAATAGTAATAATAATAATTATTACAATTATAATTATAGTAACAATACTATTATTGTTGTTTTTGTTATTGTTATGATTATTGTTGTTTTGTTCATAATAATAATAATAAAATGTTGTTATTATTATTATTATTATTATTATTATTATATAATTGTATTATTAATATAATAATAATAATATTTTTTATTATTGTTACTATTATTATTGTTGTTTTGTTAATAATAATAATTATATTTATTATTATTGTTATTATCATTAATTATATTTATTTTATTATATTAATAAAATTATATAATACTATTGTTTTTATAATTATTATTTTTTAATAATAGTAATAATAATAATTATTATTATTTTATAAATATGAATAAAATGTACTTTTGTTTTTGTTTCGATTGTTGTTTTGTTCATAATAATAATACAATTATATAATGTTATTGTTATTATATATTTATCTCATTCTATTAATAGTAAAATTATAATTTGTTAATTATTGTTACTATTAGTATTGTTTTGAAATTAATTAATAAATTAATTAAATAATAATAGTAATAATAATAATAATAATAATAATAATAATAATAATAATAATAATCATTATTATTATTATTATTATTATTATTATTATGAACAAAATGTACTATTGTTGTTTTTATTGTTACAATTATTGTTGTTTTGTTTATTAATAACAATATTAAAATTGTATAATATTATTGTTATTATTTATATTATTATATTAATAAAAACTATAGTTTTTATTATTGTTACTAGTATTATTGTTTTGATGATGATGATGATGATTATAATTATAATAATAATAATAATAATACAAAATTATAATTATTATTATATGACCCCTTTAGGTGGATTTATTTCTATACACATAGAATTCATATTTGTTGGCAGTTTTGTTAATCATATAGATTATCTTTGATCAAAAGTAATCAAACATGTTTTAAATCCTGATTTGATGTGAGTTATTTAGTACTGATGCAGTGTTGCCCATGTGAGATGTCATTTCAAAGCCTGATGAAATGCAGCGGTTCACACTCATAAAGCTGAAGACACACTGGGGGTTTGTGTGTTAAGTGGTCTTGAGCCCAGCACACCCAACCACCCCCAAACCCCCCCCGCTCGCCGGCCTCCGCAATCCCAGCATGCTCTGTTGCGTAAGCAGCGCTCCTTACCTGAAGGCTTTATTGGCTTACAGCACGAGAGAGAGAGAGCTGCCGTTTGACCACCGCGAGCAAGGACCAACCCTCAGAAAAATGTTTTATTTTATTTGCACATTGCCAAGACTTCACTTTTTATTTTCCCTGTTTGGATGTAAACCGGGGTTCCTGTCCGTTTCCCACACTCTAACGCTTGCAACCTCCCTCATTTTTAGGTCAGTGTCGTAAATGAAAAGTTTGTGTCATGCGTGGGCCTTCCCGCCGCAGGTCCTGCTACGCTTTATAAAAAGGACAGGATTTGGTTAATCTGGTTAAGTGATTACTGCCCAGTTCACAAGCTGATGAAGAATCACGACCAGCAATTAATGCGGGAGTCGTAAAGTCAGTTCCTGCAATAAAGCAATAAGATTCGAGAGGTATTGTGACTGTAGTCACTGCTAAAGACACGACACACAGCGGGCAGACTGTATTCACAATATAACACACCTCAAGTGCCTCATTACTTTTTTAAAAAATAACATAAAAATAATGCAATATTACAGACACAAATCAGTTTTTTGTGCTATTTTATGTTTTTTTTTTTAATTTTATATAATATATTTTTATAGATATTTATACATACCTTTTTTTTTTTTTATAAATATGCATGTAATATGCATATATTATAACCATTTTGAAAATGAAAAAATGAAGTTTATAAGGCAAAAACTTTATTAACCTAAAATCTTAATGTTGATTTAAATAAAATATGATGGACATGCTATGCATTAACAATTTTCATTACTAAATAAATCAATATTTTAGTTATTTAATGTAATATATAATGAATTATTTAAAAAAAAAAAAAAAAGTTTATTTATTCATTCACATAATTTTATTTATTTTTAGGGACATTTTTTGTTACTTTTGTATGATAAACATTTGTGGACATCAACTCAACACAGTGCCAGTGTATATTATATTTCTCGCTCTGTTATATTGAATATGCTTTTTATAAAGTGAAATGGTTTAGAAATATTTTTTTGGATGCGTTTACACTCATACTGACTGTAGCTTTAGTGTGGTGGAATGCCATCTCTCTCTCTGTCTCTCTGTACTGCCTCCATCAATCACTTTCCTACCTTTCTATCTCTTTATCCCTCTCTTTCTCTCTCTCTGTGTGTCTCTCCGCTCCTCCCCCGTGTCTGGGTGAGTGGTTTAGATCAGGGATCAAGCGCTCAGGGACTGATGTCTCTGCGTTTTATTGGCACCGTCACAGACGCTGATCATCAGAACACACCATAGTTTAGCGGCGTCTGTTCCTCAGGCAGCAGGGGACACCGGAGACCCCATTGAGACCCCATCTCACCCTCTCTCTCCATCAGCATGGAGCCGGGGTCGAGCTCCTGCCCGCGGGGTAAGTGAGGCTCGGCGCCCTGGATTCACGCTCTTTGGCTTGTGGTGCCTGTGGATCTTGCTCAAAGGTGTAAACTACCTTAAGTGGGTTATTAGTGTTTTAATGTTAATCTAGAACCAGCATAGTTTATATAAACTGATTTTGAAGGATGTGACGAGTTGTGTTGAGCTAGCTCTCGTTTTTAGTTCAGTAGAACATCTTACGTCGAAGATATTTGTCAACCAAGAATGAAGTTGATGTTCTGGACCTTCACAATCAGCTAGAATGAGATAGTTTGCCATTTTAATGTTGTCAACCTTTTATCCAAATTTGAAGGATATGATGTGATTAGTTGTATTATATCTTACTTTAGTAGACATGAAATCACAATCAGCTAAAATGAGATATTTCGCCATTTTAATGCTGTCAACCAGAACTGACTGTAAGTGACATCTACATTTATTCTTTTAGCAGATGATTTACAAATGAGGAATATAGCAAGTGATTCTTCTTAAGGAGGCAAAAACAAAACAAAAACAAAAGTGCGTTTTGTAGTTGTGTTGAGCTAGTCGTATTAGACGTGAAATTGCAGTTGAAACTTCACAATCATCTAAAATGAGAACAACCAGAATATAATCTTTTCTAAACTAATATTAAGTGGCATCTGTGACTAGATGCATTGAGTTAGTCTTACAGTATTATTACTTTAGTAAACAAGAAATTGCTGTACTGGAGCTTCACAGTCAGCCAGAACAAGATATTTGGACTTTTTAATGTTGCCAACACTAATCTGACGTTAGATAACATTTGTGACTATTGCATTGAGCTAGTCTTAAGCTGTTTTGCAACTTCTCGATCATCTAGAATGATATCTAGAAACTACATTTCTAGAACTTAATTTAGCATTTAATGTTGTTGATCAGAATACTGACTTTAACGGCTGTGACCAGAGCGTTTGCATTGCTATCATCTGTTGTAGACGTTTATACGTGGGCTTATTTACTTTGCCAGACTTTGGGCCTTCTAATTGCTTGACGTCCGTGTTGGATAAAGGGATTGGAGTGACTCTTTCTGCCTCCGTCTCTTGCACAGTCAGCCGGTGTAAAACATAGCTACCGTAGGCCGCTTAAAGATCAGAACGAGAGAGAGCTTAGCTGATATAAATAGAGTATGTGGTCATTTATTACCATAGAGACTGTGATTCACAGTACATGACTGTTAATGACCTGACATGTTAATTTCAACCTTTCTAGCGTCAGTTTTAAAAGGTTGAAAAGAAAGTTCTTAGTTGTTCTTCTTGCAAACTCCAATTGTTATGTTCCTGGAAAGGAAACAATTGATATAAGTCCTTGATGTGTGAAGGGTAAAAAAAGCTTTGTTTCTGTATTGAGCACCGGTGCATCAGCTTTTCTCATTTGCATCGTCTCTCTGCGGTGGATGTCAGGTCCACTGGTCCATAGAGATGGGGTGATGTTCAGGTGGAGCTGTTGTCTGTTCTTTTGTTAATACAATAATAAAAATCCCTCCGCTGTGTCATTCCTCCGGCGGTTGTTCGTAGGGCTCGAAGGGTTTGGTGAACTCGAGGGCACTTGAGGCTCAGCATTGGTGGGTGATTATGAGCTGTTAGTGCAGGTGTTTATTTTATTTTTATTTAATTTTATTTATTTATTTTTGTTTTGTTTTATTATTATTTTGTTTATTATTTTTAACTATTTTCATTTTATTTTGTGAATTTTATTTAGTTATATTTTTTTTTATTTGATCTTTTATTCTGCGTTATTATTTATTTTGTTTTATTTTATTTTATCTTATTTAGTTTTATTATTTTCATTTTATTATATTTCATTTAAATATTTTATATTTTAATGTTTCAGGTCCCCCAGGATTTTTTTTATTTTTTTTTTATTTTTTGGGGGGTTTATTTTATTTTATTATTTTATTTAGGTTTTTTTTTATTTTTTTTATTGTTTTATTTTTATTTCATTTTATTATATTTCATTTAAATATTTTATATTTTAATATGTTTCAGGTCCCCTCAGGATTTTTTGTTTTGTTCGCTTTTATTATTTTTTCCCTTCCGTTTCATTTTTATATTTCATTTTATTTTCAGTTTAAATGTTTTTTTTCCCTCAGCTTTGTCTCTGGCCATGTTGAGAAGTGGAAGAGTTGTTGTAGTCGAACCCTAACCCGAACCCTTCATCTGTTTTATGATGCATCAGTTTATAAGTTGTTTGTTGTTTTAAGTAACAGCACAGTCTCCTCAACAAGAGAGATGTTCAGATGCTGCAGAATGACTTGGAGGTTTGTGTAGATCACTAACACTACTATAACTAACGGTAATAGTGACCATTGACTTGTTTGTGTGATGCTAAAGGCATGATCTCCTCTGGCCATCTTTGTCATTTGAAAAAGAAAGGTCACTTTTATTAGGATCAATTGATAATCCATTATTGTTGTGATCACCAGCATCCGGTTTATTCTCAGGAGTTAAGGAGGCTGAATTCTCTGCGAGATTATTGCTATATTTGATCTTTGATGTCCATGTCTACAATTAGAGTGTTTGTAAACACCGTCATGCCTAGAAAAGGAATCGTCTTAAGCCAAGGACATGCAGTGATTCGCTGCTGATTGGATGAACTTGATGATCTTGTTGGTAATTTTGGCTGGTACCATCTTCGCCGTCTAGTTCTGCTTTGTTTTAATCTGAAACCGACTGTAATGAACTAAAAAAAATTCCTAGGTTATCAACCAGTGTTAAACATTGTTGCTGTGTTTGGGAGATTTTGTGCAGTTTATCCATGCGTAAATAGGCTATGAATATGGCAGGTTGGCATGGTGTGTTTTGGCAATTCATGTGGTGAAAGGTTAGTTAGATTAACATGAATTGCACATATTTTTTTCTTCCCCTCTCTGATCATGCAAATTATCAGCAATATGTCCTCTGCAGATATGGAAAAAAATGCCTTTTTTTTACGCCTGGAGCCAAACGTCCATCTGTTTATTCATTGTTTTCCTGCTTTCAACTCACTCATTCATTGTGTGTTTCCATCGCTGGATAAAGAACAGTTAAGTGAAGGACTGTGACGTCTTCAGTGATATAAGCATATCTGTAATCTGGGTCATTCTGATGAAAGTGGATCGCGTCTCGTGAGATTTGCCATACTGTATCAAGTGTCTGCTGTCATAATGCAAATGTGAACGTATTGTAGAATATAATTATCATCGTCAAAACGTTTAATGTTCTGCTCATATGGTTGAAGGTCAAGTCTGACTTTTGTTGTCCTGATTACATCCTCCATTGATCGCCACAATATACACTACTATCTCTGTCAATAAAAGTGGAAAAGGCCCAAAATAAAGTTTTTGCCAAATACTATCAGCTAACATTTAGAAAGTAGTCTGAAATCAAAATGTACTGTTACATTTAAAGCGGTGGTTGATTATGATTTCACTTTTTTAACTTTAGATAGTGTGTAATGTTCCTGTTTGAGCATAAACAACATCTGCAAAGTTACGGAGCTCAAAGATCAAAGCAAAGGAGATATTTTCTTTTACATAAATCACTTTTTAAGGACTACAACAAACGGCTGGTAGGAACTACAACTAACTTCTTCACGGGTTAGTGACATCACTAACCCTAAAATTTACATAAACCCCGCCCCCAGGAACACACAACAAAGGCCATGTTGAGAAGAGGAAGAGTTGTTGTAGTCGAGCACATTTGGGAGTCGCTCAAGCTGTCTTTGTCTTTTCACATTTATTGCAATACAGTACAAACACAAATGCAATAGCAATAGCATGTCATAAAAGCAAGATGACAACATAAGTTATAACCGTAATTAATCTAAACTATACCTGTTCTCTCTTCATGCAGCAGATATTCTCTGGCTCTGTGCATCTCACAACAGTTCCCACACCAGCGATTTATAGATTATCATGACAGAATATGCTAATCGATGACTTGAAGATAGTTAACTCCAGATCAGCTACATAAAGTCTAGTCACTTCTTCTTGAGTCTCTCCATCATTGTCCGACTCCGGTTTGAACATAAAAGGCTGAACAGTTTCTGACATTTTCAGTGCATGTCTGCGTGAGGTAATCTGAGCTGCTAACACGAGCTCTTGAAGCTCCGCCCTCTTCTTGAAAGACGGTCGGGAGCAGTAGCTCATTTGCATTTAAAGGGACACACAAAAACTGTGTTTTTGCTCACCCTCGAAAAGTGACAATTTTAACATGCTATAAAAATGATCTGTGGGGTATTTTGAGCTAAAACTTCACATACACACTTTGGTGACATTAGAGACTTGTTTTTTATCTTGTAAAAAGGACCCCTTTAATGCATTTTCTTAATGCATAGTCCTTAAAATCTAAGTTCTGTCCAACGTTTTATTGTTAAATATCTGGTGTCATTCTGAAATACATCAGATTATGGCAGTGAATTATGGTTTTAAACTGCAATTGTGATTGATTTGTTGATTATAACAGCAGCTGAAGTTCTGAACACAAAAAGAGTTGCTCAACATTTCTCATATAAAACGTATAAGGGTTACACTTCATTTCGAGACGTTCTGCTAACTACAAGTAAAATTGCAACTACATGTCAACTAGCAGCGATTAGAGTATTAGTAGACTGTTAGGTTAGGGTTATGTATTACTAGAATAAGTTGACATGCAGTTGCAAAGGTATAGTCATTAGAATATCTGTTGGGGATAGGGATGGCTCGATACCACAATTTTGGCTTCGGTACGGTACCACAATCTAATACCGAAGTACCGATATTAAATCGATACCATACAGGGTCTGAATTTTGGAATGGGTATTGCGCATAATTTTACTCACTCTCGCAAATCTGGGGTTTATGAAGCGGGAAATTACTGCAAATGTTTATTATTAAATTAATCAACAAAGATTATCACATCAAATCAGTCATTTGGAAACTTTCTTGTGAGAAGTAATTTCAGCAATACTGCACGTCTCCCTTCTCTAGCTCTCAAAATTAGCAAATTGCTTCTGGCTTCAAAAGACATCCACACCTGCACTATAAAAGCAATCTGCGCGCTCAGATTTAACACTTTCGCTGTCGTTTCGGGAGAGCTGATGGAAGTCACTTGCCCACGTCTTTTTAAACCTTGCCCATTTGAACATGCAAGCGATTTTATAGCATTTTGTAATACATGGTATGGGAGCTCTTTGAGAGAGAGTTTTCTTTGCACTCATACCAACAACAAACACACAAGCCTAAAGTGCTTGCGCATTCCAAATTAAGTTGTTTTTCCTTAGTCAAATACACACAAAATTATGTCAAAAATGTCCATCTTTAGTGAGTAGTCACATAAACACAGTCGGTTATGTCTTACGCTTATGTAAATAGTGCAATAGTATGCGTGCAAATATTATGAAATCTAAACGTCACTGGTTGAAATCGAACGCTGGAGATTTAGTTATATTTAAACGATACGATCTTATGTATGTGCGTTGATAAGTGTTAAAAGAAAATAAATGTCTAAATTAGATCGTTTGAATTATGCACTCACCTGTCGATCTCTTAAAGGGATAGTTCACCCAAAAATGAAAATCTGATGTTTATCTGCTTACCCCCAGGGCATCCAAGATATAGGTGACTTTGTTTCTTCAGTAGAACACAAATGAAGATTTTTAACTCCAACCGTTGCAGTCTGTCAGTCGTATAATGCATGTGAATGGTAACAAAATCTATGAGAGTAAAATAAACATGCACAGACAAACCAAATTAAACCCTGCGGCTCGTGACGACACATTGATGCCTTAAGACACGAAACGATCGGTTTGTGCGAGATAGCAAATATTAAGCAGACAGTCTACTAATACTCTAATGAGAGTTAGTTGACATGTAGTTGCAAAGTCACTTATAATTAGTAGAATGTCTAAAGTGGACCATTGATCATCGAAGATAACAAAGAGTGACACAAAACCCTTTGAATCTAAAGGTACATATGGTCTGAAATGCTCTTGAAACATCCTCGTTTCTGAAGAATTGTGTGAGATATCAGGTCTCTCATGAGTATTTGTTGTCTTAGGGCTTGTATCTTTTAAACAGTTAAAGTTGCTTATACATAGTTAACAGTTAAACACCTCAACCAGGCTCTTACCATCTTAGCCAGGATGTTTTGTACTGTAGAAATGATCAAATCATGAATGCACTTAAAGTTTCTTTGAATGAAAGTGTTTGTCAGATGCATCCGTGTATTCAGTGTGAACTGTGATTTTAGCATCACTTTGAGTACTTTGGACACAAAAATTATAGTTTCAGACCAGTTTGCAAATGCATTATTGTTTCAAGCTGTATAAGAAAGTCCACATCCACATTAGAGCATCTTGTGGTTTTATTGCATAATCATACACAGATTTTGATGGATCTTCAAGCTGGTCACATTTGTATTTGCTGGCAGGTTTCCAAAAGCTGTCTTTTTGTTTTAAAGTTTTCCATTAAACATACTATTGGACTTTGTTGTTTACAAAGTTAAACAGTTTGAAGATATTTAACTTAGTATCTCGTACCACTGCGCTGTAAAAAAATATGATTAGTTTTAGATTAAAAGTAAACAGGAGGTAGGATAGATAAGAAAATACTATTTCACTTTTAGAAGGAAAGGTTGACTCAGTTTTAAAGAACCCTTTATGCCAAAAAGGTGGAATGTCTTAAATGATTGCATAGGCTATTACTTTCATGTTAACGGGTTTCCTAGTGATTAATTATGTTTATGAGCTGTTTAATTCATAAATTTGATTAAAATAGAAAAACAAAATTCAATAAAACTAGATCCATAAAATGATCCAATGATGGATAGGTTCTATATATGAAGCACCTGACGGAACCGTTTAAGGGTCTATATAGAACCTTTTCTTCTAAGTCTGTCAGGTATGATTCAATGTGTTACTTTGTAATTATTTGTAAAATTTACTGGCGATTTTAGAGTGAAAATTGCTTAGTTTAAGCTAAGAAACTCTTGGAACAGTGTCTCTCTGAAATGATAGGTCTGAGGAAATAAATAAAGCGATGTAATCTGAAAATAAATCCAGCCCAGTCCAGATGTTTATTCAAAATCACTGCAATTTAACATCTATATATAACCACAAACCCAGGCGGATCAGTGGGTGAGCGACGTCTACCTCCAAGTAATTGCATGTTTTAAGCTATACGTTTCAGGTTTTATAACCTCTTCATGATAGGACACCATATGCCATCGTCTGCTCTGAACATTAGTTTGACCGGTGAACCGTAGAGCCCCGAGAGGACATCGATCACCATCATGCTCTAATTATAGGAAAATCATTATGTCTGACCTACGGCAATGGATAGGAAGTCAAGTCTAGTTTTTCCTTATTTACCCCAAAGATAACAGACCATAAACACCTTTCAGTTCTGTTAGCAAACAGCGTTTTAACGTTTTAATGTCTTTTCTCTCTGTTTCATTGCTCTATCTATCTATCTATCTATCTATCTATCTATCTATCTATCTATCTATCTATCTATCTATCTATCTATCTATCTATCTATCTATCTATCTATCTATCTATCTATCTATCTATCTATCTATCTATCCATCCACCCATAATTCTATCTATCTATCTATCTATCTATCTATCTATCTATCTATCTATCTATCTATCTATCTATCTATCTATCTATCTATCTATCTATCTATCTATCTATCTATCTATCTATCTATCTATCTATCTATCTATCTATCTATCTATCTATCTATCTTTCTAATACAGGTGATGGAAACCCAAGGGAAAGCAGTCCGTTCATCCATAACACAGATGATTATAAGGGAACTCTATATGATGGGAAAAACATGGCACTTTTTGAGGTACTATCTTTAAACTTCAATGGTAAAGTTTTTAAATGTTTATATTTCAATATGATTGAAGATTGCTGCATGTTCTTTGAATAACAGTGGTGCGACCACCAAGTTGCCCAACTGATAAGAGCTGCCATTTCTGTTACATATGAGAAACATCAAACGGCAAACGAAACGAAAGCAGAGCAGAACCGCGCTACTCGTTTGAGCTGCGCTGTGAGGACCGTTCATCAGCTCGGAGCCATAAAAGACAGCACAAGCTCACACACGGGCCGTTCTCGATCACGCGACACCGTTACTACACATCGCTGGAGATCCAGTGAGAAAGCGCTTGAATTCACCACAGAATTAATAACATCGCTACTGTGAGATCTAGTGGGAGCGTTCGGCGCAGAATTCTCTGTTATAAACCACAGATATCAGATCAAACAGCGCTGACGTGGAAACCAGGAGAAACATTGAGCCATGAACGAAGATCAGGGGTTTCAGTCCACACATTCACCATGATTTACTGTAGTAACACCACATGGTATTGTGGAAGAAATAGTCGAATGTTTTTTTGAATGTTGTCATTATTCATCTCAGGGTTAGTACAACCTTTTGAGAGTGAAATTTAAGCACTTTTCAAGGGCTTTCAAGTGCTTCACACTTTTTTTTCAGCACTTAAAAGCTCTAAATATTATCCAATGTGATGTAAAACTAAAAGTTTAAATGTGTAGGCCACTTTGTGGCAAACAAGCACTTTTATTTTAAAAAGACATGAAATTACCACTATAACCAGTAGATGGCGGCAGAGGAGGTTTTTGCACATATATATAAAAAGTTAAATCAAGCTCAGTGCTTCACTGTTAAATTTCCAATAATCAAACATGTTATTAGTAACTGCACTTATTAACAAACAACACAAAACAATATAAATTTTATGATTAAATTAACTTTATCATAAATTTTTCTCCAGCGCCACCAAATCAGGCACTGGTGCCACTGCTCTCAAATGTTAGTCTGGAGCCCTGGTATATAAACATTTCTGTGCATGTGGCACAATTTACAATTTTCATCAGTAATCTCTCTAGACATTTTACTTTTGTGCTTTTAAATGTTCATTATTCTCAAAGCTGATTCTCATTAGATTCTCTACTTTTAAATACTAATTAAAGTACAAAAATACTTATTAGTTTTTGCTATCTAAAATACGAATTACTAATTCAATAGTATTTTTAATAGTACAATATTGATATGATATGTTGCATTAAATAAATAAATAAATAATGAGCTTAAATAATGTAAGAATTCTAAAAATATGAATAGCCAAAATTCTGGCATAGGCCTACCCTTCTTTTGATTTTGACCCAGATATGTTCTTGATATCACATTCAGTCTGAACAAACTTTGTGTTTATTCTCAAGCCTATATTTGACATCAAGCCTATATTTGACATCAAGCCTATGTTTTCCACATTCCCGTTTCATGTTTATGATCACAAATAAAGTAATTCATGGGTCATGATGTTTATTTTTGTATAATTTTATGATTTCGGACAGACAAAGCTGTTATTACGTCCTTTGATTTTGGCCTCTGCATTTATTTTTACCGTCTGAGACATTGTAGAGGTTTGAAATGAGTCGTTTGTGTTTGCTGGTTTGGAATAAAGTGGTTTTCCATCAAACACATGACCTTTACACTTTCAGGAGGAGATGGACAGCAATCCCATGGTGTCTTCCCTGCTCAGCAAGCTGGCCAACTACACAAACCTCACGCAGGGCGTCAGAGAGCACGAGGAGGCCGATGAAGACGAAGGTGCCAAGAAGAAAACAGTCAAGGTAACATACTTAATCAAATACCTAAAACATCATAAAGACAAGTTTTTAGACCATTTCCGTTAAAGTTGGCATTAGTGAAAAGACTAAATTCATTTTGGGCCCTATTTTAAGGATCTGAGCACATGGTCTGAAGCTCATGGCGCAGGTGGACTTAGGACGTGTCCGAATCCACGTTTGCTAGTTTAACGACGGGAAAAATGGTCGGCGTGCCAGGCGCATGGCCCAAAAGGGTTGTCCCTAGTCTCTTAATGAGTCATGGGTGTGTTTGGGGCGTAACGTGCAATAAACCAATCAGAGTCTCATCTCCCATTCCCTTTAAAAGCCAGTTGTGCTTGCACCATGGAGGATTCACTATTTAAATGCGAGCGGAAAGACTGAACGCTTCTCCAGAGAGGAATCCTTTTATTTTTAATATTTAAAAATGTTTGTGTGCTGCTGCGCATCCCTGTGTGTGTAATAATCAGAGTGTACGCGCGTTGTGCACCACCTATAGGCTCATATTACTAACGCACTCTATAAATAACACAAAAAATACTGCGCTATTGACTTTAGACAAGGTTTGTGTTGGTCAATGGCGCAGTCGTTTTCAGTTCCTCAAAATAGCAATGCGCCAACAATGCGCCTGAACACACCTGGTTTTCAGACCAGCACGCCCATGGGTGAACAGATGCGCCAGTGCATTTGATATTTAAACAACGTGGAGCTGGATGTGAAAATGATAACTGCATCGGAGCGAAACTAGCAAAAAACACTTGTGTCACGCCTGGCGTCGCATTGCGCCGGGTGTATGATAGGGCCCTTTATCTACAGACATGAATGAAAGAAGCAGAGCTTTCAGAAGGATGTTTGAAGTTTACGTCTGGGTCCTGTAATCTGAAACAAATCAGACTCACATTCTCTACATTCTTTCAGCCTTTGTTGAAAATACGACAGGAAATGAATACAGGTCAGATTGTTTGGAATAGAATGTCTGGTTAAGGAAGCAAGTCGGAAATGACCTGAAGTTCTCAAAATTCTGTTGTTGCACACTCTTAAAGATAAAGGTTCTTTATTGGCTTTGATGGCTCCATGAAGAACCTTTAACATCCATTGAACCTTTCCATTGCACAAAAGGTTCTTTAGATTTTTAAAATGTTCAGGAAAGCCAATAAATTTTAGTTTGAATAGACGCCATATTTTATTTAACTCCAGAAAACTTGGGTTGAATTGCCCTGACAGTACAGAACAGACTGTCTCTCTCAACCTCATTTTTGATATATTGAAAAAATATGATGACATCTATGGTTGGTCTTTAGCCTTGTGCAGAGATTTATTAACATATGCATAAATGCAACTGTTTTCCATTTCAAGCCCAGGGGGCATTAACATTTTGAGTTCTCGTGGTCATTGCTGGCAGTAAGTAAAAGTGTTTAAGCAATGGCCAGTCAATACCCACAAAACCACAGTCCCCAGCCAGTCTCCAGTCTCTGGGCATCTGTGATTGGTGAAACGGGCCACGGGGCGAAGGCGACACGCTCTTATTAGTCATGAGACCACTGGCTTCAGATGTTCAGACTGCGTCAAACTGCTCAAGTCGTCTTGTGAAGAAACGAAATCTAGGAACCTCTTGGGTTTTTATTTGATTAGTTAATTACTAAAGTTCATCTATATAGTGTAATTGACTCAGCCGATTCCAGCGGGAACAGTCAAGAGCCGTTCATCTCACTGTGGTATGCGTTTATTAGTTTATGCATTTGAGATTTTTGGTTGTGCAATGATTGGTTATGATTTCTTTTGTATCAAGATTGAAGCAGATCATTTGGGAGAAACACTGAATCTTAGCCACTGGAGTGGGAATCTCAGGATCATTTACGATTTGAATGGATAACATGGATTATCCCTCTTTTAAGGCTAAAAGCTTCCATTGAAACATTAAATGTCCATTTAGATTCACAGCACTTATGGATGAGATCTAAATCTAGTTTGCATTGCATATTGCGGGTGATGTTTCCATCGTTTTGGTTTGTCGCAGAATTAAATTCCTCTTGTTAAAATAGGTTCTTGAAGCACTTTAGGTTCAGCAAAGAAATCTCTTTTTATCAAGAACGATTTTTTGAGTTCCTATATGGTCATTTGGAGATATATAGTTTTTGATGTTTCATTACAGGTTCTTCAGATCAGTATTTAGATTTCTGGGTCTATAAAGCATCAGTATACAAGTTTATTGTTGTTAACTAATTAATTAAAACAAAAAAAACTATTAAAAAAAACCATTTTCTTTACTTGAAATAAAATTACATTTTATATTATATTTCAGCTAGTGGCCAATGCAACATTTCTCATTTTCATTTAGTTTAACTTAAAGTACTAAAACTGAAATAAAATCTATACAGAATAATTTTTATCTAAAAAAACAAAAACTAATAAAATTGACAAAAACAACACAAAAAAGCAATAAATTTAACAAAAATTTTAAATAAATGCATGCTGAAAATGATTGTGCTGCATAATGATTGTGCAACAAAATGACTAAAACTTTAAAATGAAAATATGAAAACAAAAACTAATAAAAAAATTAATAAAACTATGATATATCAATGATACTAAAATAAGACTGTCACTATATGTGTGTGTTTTAAGACCTAAAGAATAAAACGTTCTTTGTGAAAAATGTCTGGGTTTTTATATTTCAAACTGTATGTCCCTACAATATTTTACACTGAATTATTGCATGCATGCACAATCATTTTCAGCATGCATTTACTGTAAAGTTTCTCATGCCGTCTCTTTTGTGTTGTCCTTCTGTCCAGAGTCCACAGATGGGGACGTTTATCGGCGTCTACCTGCCCTGCCTGCAGAATATCCTGGGAGTGATTCTCTTCCTGCGAATGACATGGATCGTGGGAACGGCGGGAATCTTGGAGTCCTTTATCATTGTGTCCATGTGCTGCTCATGTGTAAGTCCACCTGATCAAACCGTTTGCACTGTAGACAGCGACTGAGGAAGCATTAAATGAGCTTTTGCTTGTTTAAATGTAAGATCTGATTTTGCTCCCTAGATAGTGTGCTCCAGACAAGACACTTATGAGGTTCATTTGAGTTAGGATGCTGCCTTAGAAGCCTGTGCAATCATAATATTTTAAGTCATAAGAGAACCTATTGGCCCCATATAAATTACTGGAATCACATATACAGTATGTGTGTGTCGATCAGTTCAGTCCGTTGATCCTGCCGGTTAAGTTTAGCCTCCTTCCTCTTTCGTCTGAACTCACACGTGTGTAAGATCTGGTGCTCCGAAGTCTTTAACACTGACGCTTATTTATAAACCACATCAGACAATGGGATCAAGCATCTAATTCACCTCAACCTTTACTTACTAGTGTCATTATATGTTTCCGGTGATTGTCACGGTCAAGTTTCAAACGTTTCACTCTTTCATTGTTGCGCTCTTACAGGAACCATCAAGATCTCAGCGCTGCCACTTTAAATGATGTTTATTAGAGATAGAGAGGCGTTTCCATGTGTGATTGAACCTCATGTTGGAATCATATTTACTTCCTCACTTAGGAAAGTTAAATCAGTATCAAAGCAGTGCAGAAAACCTTTTTTCTTCCTGAATGTGACACATTTTTGAGTGAAACGGATGAAAATTGCAGGAATGGACTTTGAAATTGATTGGATGGTGAAAAGTTTTTCTATATGACAAATGTTGAAAAAGTCGGAAAGGAAAGTTATTTATTATAGAAGTGCAGCAAGTTATTGCATGGATTAATGATTACAATATGCATCAATACATTTCATGTTGAATTTAAGGGCAGATTTTTTCATGGCAATATTTAGTTTGCACATCTCAAACTTAAACTATACATCTATACATATATAAAAAAAATAATATGTGTGTGTGTGTGTGTGTGTATATATTATTTTTAACAGACAGCTTTAAATTAGGCTTAATTTAATCTTAAAGGATTAGTTCACTTTAAAATGAAAATTTCCTGATAATTTACTCACCCCCATCTCACCCAAGATGTTCATGTCTTTCTTTCTTCAGTCGAAAAGAAATTAAGTTTTTTGAGGAAAACATTCCAGGATTTTCCTCCATATAATGGACTTCAATGGCAACCAACGGTTGAAGGTCCAAATCAATGCAGTTTCAAAGGAAGGGCTTCATGATCCCAGACGAGGAATAGGGTCTTATCTAGCCAAACCATCAGTCATTTTCAAGAAAAAAATAACAATTTATACACTTTTTAACCACGAATGCTCGACTTCGGTGTTGTGATTCTTCACGGCGTGTGACGCCATTACGTCGGAAAGGTCGCAGCCGTGACGTAGGTGCAAGTACCGACCCAGTGTTAAAACGAACGTGCAAAGACTAAATCAAACGCCCTTTACAAAAATAAAGGTAAAACAGCGATGTTGGACGATTTTAAAGTTGGAGGAGAACATAAGATGGAGTTTTTTGTGCACTGCAAAAAATGCTTTTCTTACTTATTATATTTGTCTTGTTTTAAGTCCAAATATCTAAAAATTCTTACATTTAAGAAGCATTTACTAGGCAAGCAAAAGTTTTTGTCTTGTTTTGGGAAAAAATAACTGAAAAAATTAAGTGAGTTTTTGCTTAAAATAAGCAAAATAATCTGCCAATGGGGTAAGCAAACTAATCTTGTTTTCTGTTTGAATTAAGATTATTTTGCTTACCCCATTGGCAGATTACTGTATTTTGCTTATTTTAAGCAAAAACTCACTTAATTTTGAGTTTTTTTCCCCCCAAAACAAGACAATAATTTTTGCTTGCCTAGTAAATGCTTCTTGTTTTAAGAATTTTTAGATGTTTGGACTAGAAACAAGACAAAAATACTAAGTAAGAAAAGCATTTTTTGCAGTGGAGAGGAATCCTTTTATTTTTAATATTTAAAAAAGTTTGTGTGCTGCTGCGCATCCCTGTGTGTGTAATAATCAGAGTGTACACGCGTTGTGCACCCGCCTATAGGCTCATATTACTAACACGCCCTATAAATAACACAAAAAATACTGCGCTATTGACTTTAGACAAGGTTTTTGTTTTTCCCCAAAACAAGACATTTTAAGAATTTTTAGATGTTTGGACTAGAAACAAGACAAAAATACTAAGTAAGAAAAGCATTTTTTGCAGTGTGTGACCTTTCCGGCGTGATGACGTCATACGCTGTATGTCGTGCATTCGTGGTTAAAAGTATATAAATTTTTTTTTTTTTCTTGAAAATGACCGATCGTTTCACAGCCTACAACCCTCATATCTTACATAATCAGTATATAAACTGAACATATTGAAATGCATACTGTATATGAATCTGAGTATAATCAGAAACACCATTAAAGTGTGTGCTGATAAAAATGGCAGGAGAAATGGCAGCTCTTTGTGTCTGTATTTGACTAGTAAAGATCACTCAATCTTCTTCATTCAAAGCGCTTTTATTTCAAACGCTAAGCCTGCTGGAGGTTCATGGACACTAATTGGCTTTAGTCCAGCAGCTTTTCAGAGTCCAGAGCGATTTAGTGTGGACGTTCAGCTCAAGGACACTCCAACACTAGGGCCGTATTGCATAACGCCCAGATGCAGATGACCTTTAACAGAACTAAATGTTCCTGGAAAAAGAAAAGGAGAACGTCATTACTGTACTGTACAATTGTTATCTTTATTGATTGAGTTTCACTGACCGTATTCACTTATCTGGACTAATAATTGTTTTTTTCAGACAATGCTGACAGCCATATCAATGAGTGCCATTGCTACAAACGGTGTTGTTCCAGGTATTACATTTATTATTCTCAACTTGTATTTAAACAGGAAATGACATCATGTTAAAACCATGTTAAACCTCAAACACACAAGCAGCGTCGTCGATTATGGTGTTTTTTGTAACCGGTAGAAATGCACTGCTGAGTGTGTCTCATACCCTTTTTTTATCCTGTGTCGCATTTAACTATGTTTGATGATGTTTTCCCCCAGCTGGAGGCTCTTACTACATGATCTCTCGGTCTCTGGGCCCTGAGTTTGGAGGTGCGGTGGGACTGTGTTTCTATCTGGGCACCACGTTCGCCGGGGCCATGTACATCCTCGGTACCATCGAGATCTTCCTGGTGAGTGTTGTGTGTCCAATTAAAGGTTACAGTCAGATTAAGTCCAGAAAATCCAGAGAGAGATTTTAGTAACTGGTAATAAGCCACTGTGACGTAAGGATCATCTAAGAATAACTTTAGACTTTAAATTAAGGAATTATGTCATGTTTATTGTGTGATATATTGAATATTTATGACATATTTGCAATGATTTTACTGCCTATATAAAATTAAGCAACATTGCTAATATTTTGGTGATTCATTAAACTAGATTTGTGAGTTAAGGTAAATAGACATATTTTTAATAATATTGCATATATATATATAATATAATATAAAAAATTGTTTGAAAAATAAAAAAAATGCTTAAATTAAATAAATAATAAAATTGGACTCAAATAAATAATAAATACTTCTATGATAGATGGATGGAATGACAGATCCATCCATCCATCCATCCATCCATCCATCCATCCATCCATCCATCCATCTATCTATCCGTCATTCCATCCATCCATTCATCCATCCATCCATCCATCCATCTATCCGTCATTCCATCCATCCATCCATCCATCCATCTGTCATTCCATCCATCCATCCATCTATCTATCTGTCATTCCATCCATCCATTCATCCATCCATCCATCCATCTATCTATCCGTCATTCCATCCATCCATTCATCCATCCATCCATCCATCTATCTATCCGTCATTCCATCCATCCAGTCATCCATCCATCCATCCATCCATCTATCCGTCATTCCATCCATCCATCCATCCATCTGTCATTCCATCCATCCATCCATCTATCTATCTGTCATTCCATCCATCCATCCATCCATCCATCCATATCTATCTGTCATTCCATCCATCCATCCATCCATCCATCCATCTGTCATTCCATCCATCCATCCATCCATCCATCTATCCATCATTCCATCCATCCATCCATCCATCCATCCATCTGTCATTCCATCCATCCATCCATCCATCCATCCATCCATCCATCCATCCATCCATCCATCCATCTCTATCTGTCATTCCATCCATCCATCCATCCATCCATCCATCCATCCATCCATCTGTCATTCCATCCATCCATCCATCCATCCATCTATCCATCATTCCATCCATCCATCCATCCATCCATCTGTCATTCCATCCATCCATCCATCCATCCATCCATCCATCCATCTATCTATCTGTCATTCCATCCATCCATCCATCCATATCTATCTGTCATTCCATCCATCCATCCATCCATCCATCCATCCATATCTATCTGTCATTCCATCCATCCATCCATCCATCCATCCATCATTTCGGAATGTTTAGAGAACATTCTGAGAATGTTTGTAAAATGCTAAAATGGAATGTTTCCCTAACTTATTATGACCTTTAGCAAAAAAAATTGTTAGCTGGGTATAGATGAAAATATAACTTTTAATTTTTCGGATGGGGGTCTGTGTTCATCTAACAGATTGAAATCCCTGCTCTAACGCAATTCAATCCTGTTCCCGTTTTTCCCCCCATTATTTCCTCTTTATTTTCTTCTTTAAAATAAAATCTTCATTCTGTGTTGTGCCACAGACCTACATCGTGCCCAGCGCTGCCATCTTTAAGGCGGAGGAGAAGGCGCAGGAGGCCGAGGCCATGCTGAATAACATGCGTGTGTACGGCACGTGCTGTCTAACGCTCATGGCTGTGGTGGTGTTCGTCGGTGTGAAGTACGTCAACAAGCTCGCGCTGGTTTTCCTGGCCTGCGTGGTGCTGTCCATCCTGGCCATCTACGCTGGCGTCATCAAAACCATCTTTGAACCTCCGGTTTTTCCGTAAGTTCATGAAGGTTGGAGAGCAGCGTTCATTATATAGTATGCAACAGGGATCACTTATTCAGGAGCCTTAGATTTAAACCTTAACCCAATCCAACCAGCTCATTATAAACACTCAAAAACATTTTTTGCTACGTTTTTGTTTACTTAATTAAAATGAGTTAAAGCAACACAATTCTTGAACATTCTGTAAAAATTTTGTTCAATTTACTTAAATTTATAAAAGGGAAGGTTACTGATTTAGATTTTTGTGTTTGTGACTACATGAATAACCATCTGGATAGTGAATTCCTAGTTCCCAGCATGCTTTGCATGGGACTGCATTAGAATTATATGGATGCTTGTTTCCGCTACGGAATAAAACAAGATAATTTAAAAAGATAATTTAAAAGATAATTCTGACTTTTTATCTCACAATTCTGACTTTTTTCCCTCAGAATTGTGAGATATAAACTTGAAAATGTGGGATATAAACTCGCAATTGCGAGGGAAATTTTTTTTTTTTTAAATATATAAACGCAATTCTGAATCTTTTCTCACAATTGCAAGTATATATCCTGTAATTATGACTTTTTTCTCGCATATTGTGTTTATATCTCGCAATTCTGAGAATTAAGTGTATTCATTTAGTGTTTTTTTGTTTTGTTTTGTTTTTTCTGAGTAAAAGGAAAGTTTAGAGTTTATTTCCATAATTTCCAGTTATATTTTCATGTGGCTACTATTGCATACATTATTTTCCGAGTTTACTAAATTTATATAATTACACAAGACATGATTCAAATAAGCTTTGAATAAATTTCATATACTAAAAGTATATTAAATGTATACATTTAATCATTTTTAAAATGTATAGGTTTATATTAGTAATTTTCAAGCAGGAAACTGTACACAAAATTATTTAGTTGAAACTACTAAAAAACAATTAGTAGCATGACCTTAAAATAAATATCTAAATGCGGATGATTTTATTGTGTGCAACCACTTGCCCAAAAAAATAAATATTTTATTTATTTATTTTATTTTAGCACTTTTATTTCAGTCTCTATGGAGAAAAATGGGATTTTTTACTTCTGAAACCCAACTACTGCCCTCTATTGCTTCAAAATGCCTCATTGCACCGTATGTTTTACAGCGTTGCCTATTTAAACTAAACAGAGCCTCTTTATAGATTTTAGCA
Organism: Coreius guichenoti; assembly: GCA_039654105.1. Classification (NCBI taxonomy): domain Eukaryota; kingdom Metazoa; phylum Chordata; class Actinopteri; order Cypriniformes; family Gobionidae; genus Coreius; species Coreius guichenoti. The sequence goes on along the minus strand of CM077189.1, from coordinate 33,472,836 downwards.
GAATTGGGCAGCCCTCAGTGCCTTTTGTTGAACCACGAACATCCGCAGCAGTGTTTGCTTCACTGGCTTTCTCAATCACCACAACCCTCCTGACAATAAACTCTGATTTAAATTTGTGTTTTGAATTCTTTCTGAACGCTCTTTTGTCCTCTCCAGGGTCTGTTTGTTGGGCAACCGCACCCTGCAGAACCACGGCTTTGACAAGTGCTTGAAGACAGAAATGATAGACAACGTGACCGTGACCACGAAGCTTTGGTCTCTCTTCTGTGAAGGACCGGAGCTCAACGCCAGCTGCAATGAATACTTCAGCCTCAATAACGTCACAGAGATCCAGGGCATTCCCGGCCTCACCAGCGGAGTCATTTCAGGTGAGATCATCACTTTTGCTTTGTGAGAGCAGGGGTTTTCAAACTTTTGGATGCTAAGCATTATATATTTTCATATATAAATACATTTTACTGTCTGAGAAAGATGTTAAATGTGGTATTAAGACAAGAAAAATGATTTCAACTTAAATGATTGGCTTTAACATTGTCATGCTAAAACAAATAGTTAAAATATTATCTTGAAAATATTTCATTTTTATTAAGATATTTTTATTTTAGAAAAATATTTTTCTAAAGAAAAAAATATTAGAAAAATAACAAAAACTTATTGCAATTATTTCTGACCAGTTTTTTTATTAAGTTGACAGATATTTTTATTTTAGAAAAATATCTTTAAAGAAAAAAATATGAGAAAAATAACAAAAACTTTATTATTTCTGACCAGTTTTTTATTAAGTTGACAGATATTAGTTATTTTTAGAAAATTATTTTTTAAAGCAAAAATAACAAAAAATTATTGCAATTAATGTCATTTATTTCTGACCAGTTGTTGAAAAAGAGATTGAATTATTATTAAATTTAGTCAATGGGAAATAAATAAAACATTTCATTAATATCTTAAGTGTACATTCACTTTGAAAGCCATAAAAATTTATTTTGTATGTAAAAAAAAAAACTCTCCAATTTTTATTGTATTTAAAATTGGTCTAGGATTTACTTTGCAACAATTTTCACTCAGAAATTTCTAGTAAATTTCACAAATAATAACAAAGAAACAAGTAACATTTTGAAATACTGTGAAATTTCCTTTTTTTTTTTTTTTATGTACATTTAAAAAAAAAAAAAAAAAAAAAATTTACAGATTGAAAACTCCTGCGTTTGAGCATTAAATTGACCTCTGACCCCAAAGGTCTCTACCGTAGAGGGACAGAGCATGGCAAGAGTTCAAGCTATACAAATCTGTGTGTATTTGTAATATCTCCTCTGATCACTGCCATACGCTCTTGCATTCAGCTAAAGCCCATCAGGGATATTGATCGTGAAGCCGCTGTGGCCCTTGTCAATGTCATTGATGATGTCTGCTGCTCCAGACTGGATTCTGCTGGATTTAACAGGCCAGGCCTGACATTAATATCTCAACAAAACTGATGTCAAAGTGAGCAGAAATAATTGTTTTCACGCAGCATTACAGTGTCTGGCCTGGAGTTTTGTGTAAGTAGGTCAGTACAGTACATTCAAGTGGTTTCAATTTGTCCTCATAATTTGATCAAACCAGCACAGCGCTTGTGTTTTATACTCTTAACATTGATTTTAATGTAGTGGGCGATGAAAAAGGACACTTATGGAATATTATATGAGACATTTCATGCCTGAATGAGATTTTTGGTAAAAATCGATTATTTTGATTATTTTGAATAAGTATGTTCTATATAGTATGAATGTGTGTAGTATGAATGTAATCCAGACGTACTACATTCGCCATGTTGTCTTTATCATGTGACCTACCAGCGTCAGTTGTTTCGCTTCACTGCCATTTACAAATCCTCTCCCGTGGCCTCATGGGATAGTGAAGTGTCCATCGTATGCACACTTAGTAGGTCATCCAGGTGCTTTTTGCCTACTCTTTTATGGGTACTGTGAATTCGGACTTCTTTTGTCACATACTGTATAGTAGGGAAGTATGCAATATTTCAGATGCAGCCCTTGCTTTATCTGGCAACACTTTATAATATTTCCATTAGTTAAAGGTATTTAATGCATTTACTAACATTAACAATGAGCATTTCATTTGTTAAAGTATTTATTAATCTTTGTTAATGTTAGTCAATAAAAATACAACTGTTCATTGTTAGTTCATGTCAGCTCAGGTCTATTAAATAATATTAACAAACACAACTTTTAAAGCCACAATATGTAATTTTTTGCCGCTAGATGTCGCTTATTCAAAACAAAGGCGTGTCTTGATGGCTTGATTTGACGGAGCTTTTATTCTGTTAGACGAGCGTTTCCGCGTCTTCCGCTCATGTGTATGTGTGGTAACACAGCGCTGTTTATCATATTAGATACATTTGAGTGTGTTAAAGTTATGTTATAATGCTACTCTGTGCGTTCGCTCGGCGCTGCTATGAGACACTTGTTCACACTGCAGTAAGAGATCGATATTAGGCATGGTAAAACATGGCACTCACGGTAAATCAAAAACACCAGATTTAAACAATAAGACTAACTGTGTTGAGCTGTATATCAATGATTAGTTTTCCGTGCATGAATGATCCAAACAGTTGCTCACCTGTCTAATAAAACATCATATATATAAAGCGTCTTTGGGGTTTCCATGGTTTCTACAAAATTGAGGGTAACGCGGGTATGATGTCATTGATAGGTGACACACGGTCCGTGTCCTGGTTAAAATTGCTTATTTCTCTGAATTTAAACATTGTTGGAAACATTTGGAATAATGTAAGTACACAAGTCAACAAAATATATAAAACTGTTGTGGTTTTTGGATATTTCAATCTAAAAATCTTACATATTGTGCCTTTAATCTTTGTTAATGTTAGTCAAAAAAATACAACTGTTCATTGTTAGTTCATGTCAGGTCAGGTCTATTAAATAATATTAACAGACACAACTTTTAATTTTAATAATACATTATTAAATGTTGATATTAACACCAACTAAGATTCATAAATGTGTTTTTTTAATTGTATGTTAACTAATGGAACCTTATTGTGAAGTGTTACACTTTATCTTGTGTCTTTTTTGGACTTCTGAGAATTTCCATCAATGCTTTTTGTTTTCAGACTGGACATGAATTTGATGAAATGTATCAATTTTAGTGGTTTCTCAAATGCAGATACTGAACCGAATGGCCAAAAATCAAAGCTAATCTCATTGTTTTAGTTCAGTATCTTGACCTTTAGTGCTGATTTTCTTGGGTTTGCACAGAGAACATGTGGGCAAGCTACGGCCCCGCTGGTATGCTGGTGGAGAAAGCCCTGCCGTCGGAGCCGGTGACCGCTTCGCCTCAGGACCAGTACATGCCGTATGTAGTCAATGACATCACCACCTTCTTCACACTGCTGGTGGGAATCTACTTCCCCTCGGTCACGGGTACGAACACATTCATGCTCTTTACATCACTGTTATGTTCATTACATAGCTTCTTTCCTCTCGTATACTCTTTGCTGTTAATCTAGATTGATCCGGTCATGAGCGTGAACGGCGATCTGTCTTATCGTGCTCTCAGATTCACACTGAGCTCAGCAGGAGCGCATGTTGAACTCTCTGTAAACAGAGCGATAGCGTTTCATGCTGCGCTGCAGTATCAGGACATGACCTCAGTGCAATAACATGGATTGAGCTTTTGGAAAAGACCCTCATATTTGCCTTGCACATTAGAACTGGGTTATATAATACATATATATATATATTTATGTATCTGCCCTGAAGTGGCTTTAAATGTTGATTTTATTTTGTTTTCAGAGGAACATTTTACCAAAACGGTCGTTTCAGTTCAGTTTAATACAACATACAGAAAAAAATCTACTTAAATTAATAAACCTAAATTTAAATGTTTATATGTGTACTGTGTGTATATATAGCAATACAAAAAAGCAACAAAATCTATATATTTTTACTAAAAAATTGTAATGTATGAAAATTTTTGAAAATAGTGTTGTTTCACTGAATGAACTGGAAATTCACAGAAACTCTAACTAGTATTATTTATATACTATTATAGTATTTGAGGTAATATTTTTGAATCAGCTTTTATTTTTATATTTTAAATTTTAGTTTTATTCATTTGTTATGTGCTTTTGTCATTTTATTCGTTTTTTAAATTTTTCTTTAAATTTTTTAAATACATTTTATTTAATTTTATTTTAGTTGGTTTCCAAGGCAACATTTCTAAAAGTTTTTAATCTATTCATACTCTATTCAAACTAACAGTTTGAACTGGAAATTCACAGAAATTAATTGAAATTACTAACTAATTAGTGTTATCTAAAATTTATTTATATACTATATTTTTATTTAGATTTTTTTATATATTAATTTTAATTTTAGTTGGTTTTATTAATTTTATTACGTGCTTTTGTCATTTTTGTTTTTATTTCAGTTTTAGTAATTTTAGTACTTCATCTTTTTATTGCAGTTAGTCGTTTAAGTTTTTCATCTAATATTTATATATTATTCCAGCTTTATTTCAAATAACAAAATTTATTTTTTTACTAGTTTTAGTTTTATATTACATTTTATTTTAGTTAGTTTCCAAGGCAACATTTCTAAAAGTTATATTTTTAATAAATATTTTTATTTTAATCAATTAATGAAAATGATTTTTAATAGTTTTAGGTTAGTTTTTTGTTACTAAAACAACACTGACTCTAACACTGTTTTTGCTATTAAATTTTGAATTAGAGACAACATGAATTTTCTCACATCTGAATGATAAGAATTTTATTTTGGCTTGATTTGATAACGCACACCTCCTCTTTTCTGCAGGAATCATGGCTGGATCCAACAGATCCGGGGATCTGAGAGACGCTCAGAGGTCCATTCCCATCGGAACCATCCTCGCCATCATAACCACCACCATCATCTGTATCCTTACTTCCTTTACAAACCTTCCCTTTCCTTCCTGAAGTTCCTTTAAATCCATTGCACCGTTTACCATGTAGTGAACCAATTTTGGAGTCTCTAACTCAATCCCTCTAGCGCCACCACCTGTCCAAAGTTTGACTTAAGTTTGTGCTAATAACTTTTGAACCGTAAGGGCTAGAAACAAAATTTGTTTTCCTCTGATTCGATTGTTCGAAATTGTCCCGCCATTTTTAATTTTCAGAAAAACATAACTTCTTCGAACTCCTCCTATGCCGTTGCTCTGATTTTTACGAAAATTGAACCAGATCATCTACAGACCATGCCAACAAAAAGTTATGGAATTCAAGTTGATTGGTCAAATCATTCTCGAATAACGTGCAAACGAATTTGATGAAGTGCCCTCCAAAATGAATGTGAGGCTCTGCAGCGCTTTAGCGTATCCATGGCAACCATGACCTGAGGCTAGCTGCAGCTTTTCAGCGCAGTGCCACCTAATGATCAGGAGATATGAAAAATTGACATTTTTGCTTTTTGCTTTTGCCTTTCTGAACACTTTGGCCAAAAACTGGTCTCTTTAGATTTGGTGCATCATGCCGAGTCATACGATACCCAATTTTCCCATATCGGCCATTTTGTGCGTCAGCCATTTTTAATTTTATCAAAAAATGCTATATTTTACGAATGCATTGGCAACTCAAAAAGCTTCGGGGCAGCGCCACCTTGTGGTCAAAAGTTATAATGAAACTTTTGATTAAATTAGCCTATTGTAATGAAACTGGTCTTAATAATTTTCTCATGCCGAGAACATAGATAACAAATTTTGCCATATTTGGTCGACTCTCTGACCACTCTGACCACACCATATCACTTTGGTCACAGCGCCACCTACTGATAAAAAGTGATAAACCATTAAATCTTTACTAGTGACTGTATTAAAATCATCTTAATATGGCTTTAATTGCTCATTGTTGCAATTGGTCTGATGTTCCCAGCCATGGTGGCAAGACTTATTGTGCCTTCTTTGTGCTTGGCCCCTTAATGGCTGCTTGCAGCTATATTTTGTATTGTGTCTGTATGAGAGAAAGTGTAAGGAGAGATGCTGTTTGTCGTCTCTCATCCTCTGGGAGGATCGTTTTCTTAACGCTGTAAATCAGATCTGTCCTGCGTTGTGTTGTTTGGCGCCTGCATCGACGGTGTGGTGCTCCGAGACAAGTGAGCACTTTCTATCCCTCATTTTCCTGAATAAACTTACAGGAAATATACTTTAAATAACGGTCGGTTTCTGTGCAGCCTGAAACCGTTTATGAGCAGTTTAGGTACTGCAGTCAAAGAACCCTTTATGTGAAGTATCCCAAGAGTCAACTTGTGGTGTGATTATATCAGGAAAATTCCAAAACATAGTGTGCTCCCTACCTAGACAGTACTTTAGGGCATCAGGCTGTTCCAAAGATAGGCAGCAATTATGTTTCCTCCCAAAATTCATAGTAAGAAAGCCTGTGAGAAATACTTCAATCATATATAAATGTGTATGTATACATACACCAATCGGGCGTAACATTATGAACATTATGACAGGTGAAGTAAATAACACTGATAATCTCTTCATCACGGCACCTGTTATTGGGTGAGATATATTAGGCAGCAAGTGAACATTTTGTCCTCAGAGTTGATGTGTTAGAAGCAGGAAAAATGGGCAAGCGTAAGGATTTGAGCGAGTTTGACAAGGGCCAAATTGTGATGGCTAGACGACTGGGTCAGAGCATCTCCAAAACTGCAGCTCTTGTGGGGTGTTCCCGGTCTGCAGTGGTCAGTATCTATCAAAAGTGCTCCAAGGAAGGAACAGTGGTGAACCGGCGACAGGGTCATGGGTGGCCAAGGCTCAATGATGCACGTGGGGAGCGAAGGCTGGTCCGTGTGGTCCGATCAAACAGACGAGCTACTGTAGCTCAAATTGCTCAAGAAGTTAATGCTGGTTCTGATAGAAAGGTGTCAGAATACACAATGCATCGCAGTTTGTTGTGTATGGGGCTGCATAGCCGCAGACCAGTCAGGGTGCCCATGCTGACCCCTGTCCACCACCGAAAGGACCAACAGTGGGCACGTGAGCATCAGAACTGGACCACAGAGCAATGGAAGAAGGTGGCCTGGTCTGATGAATCACGTTTTCTTTTACATCACGTGGATGGCCGGGTGCGTGTGCGTCGCTTACACATGGCACCAGGATGCACTATGGGAAGAAGGCGAGCCGGCGGAGGCAGTGTGATGCTTTGGGCAGTGTTTTTCTGGGAAACCTTCTGCTGCTAACATCTTGGTGCCAGATACCACAGCACACCTTCAGGGCTCTAGTGGAGTCCATGCCTCGACGGGTCAGAGCTGTTTTGGCAGCAAAAGGGGGACCAACACAATATTAGGTCATAATGTTATGTCTGATCGGTGTATATAACTAAACATATGCACAAAATGTTTAATATATTATATTATATACAGTATAATAGATGTTAATATATAATATCAATCCTGTTCATTAGGTTTGGAGACTCTGTGAAAGGGAACTTGGTGATTGGCACGCTGTCCTGGCCCTCCCCCTGGGTGATCGTGATTGGTTCTTTCTTCTCCTGCTGTGGGGCGGGGCTTCAGAGTCTCACCGGCGCCCCCCGACTGCTGCAGGCCATCGCTCGAGACGGCATAGTGCCCTTCCTTGAGGTACTTCTGCACTACGAATGTATCGGATTCAAAGTGCCAGAGCTCAATAATGGCTATTCAGATTTCATTTTTAAAGGGATAGTCCCCCCCAAAATGAAATGCTATCATCATTTACTCACCCTCAAGTTGTTCCAAACCTGTATGAGTTTTTCTTTCTTCTGTTGAACACTAAAGAAGATATTTTGAAGAAACAGTTGACGGGCCCCATTGACTTCCATAGTAGGAAAAAAAAATACTATGGAAGTCAATGGCTACCGTTAACTTCTTTTGTGTTCAACAGAAGAAGGAAACTCGTACAGGTTTGGAACAACATGAGGGCGAGTAAATGACAAAAATTTCGTTTTTGGGTGAACTATCCCTTTAATAAATATTTTTTTTTAGCCGATTAATTGAAACTGAACAGTTTGAACTGAAAATTCACAGAAATGTATTGAATTTACCAACTCTATCTAGAATTATTGATATAGTATTATAGAATTTATTAATATTTGTAATTAGCTTTCATTTTTATTTTCAGTTTTCATTTTAATTTAGTCTGTTTTAGTAATGTTATGTGCTTTTGTCATTTTTATTAGTTTTTTGTGTTTTTATTTCTATTTAGCTTTCATTTTTATTTCAGTATTAGTAATTTTATACTTCATCTTAAACTTTTTTTATTTCAGTTAAAGTTTTTCATCTAATATTTATATTTTATTTAATTGAACGAAATTGATTTTTAATAGTTTTAGTATTATGTAATGATAACAGTTTTTGCTGTTGAATTTCGAATCAGAGACAGGAGCATTTTATAAAATGTATTTAAAAAAAAATCTAAATTACTTCAATTATTGTTTCTATTAGAAAATTATAAATCAAAAATTATAAATTCATTGTGAATATGTGAATTAAAATGGTATTTACTTCAATCCGTTTTTGTTGATTTTTTTTATGTTAAAGCCAATGCCGGTTAATACCAGATTACCATGGTTTATTTTAGTAACAGTAGCAGTTGAACTGTTTTCTTGTTTTGTTTTTTGAATCATTCAACACATCTTTGTACTATTCGACACATAAGCATCCTCATATCCTGCCGTATAGCGCTCTGACTGTCATGTGATCGTCTCTCAGGTGTTTGGTCACGGTAAAGCCAACGGAGAGCCGACGTGGGCTCTTCTTCTGACGGCTCTGATCTGTGAAATTGGGATTCTCATCGCTTCTCTTGACGCTGTGGCGCCCATCCTTTCAATGTAAGTCTCATGTCTAATGTGCCTTCTCCTTCGCTGTGGTGACAGACTGTGTGTTTGACTGTTTCTCTCGTCAGGTTCTTTCTCATGTGTTATCTGTTCGTCAATCTGGCCTGTGCGCTCCAGACGCTGCTGAGGACGCCCAACTGGAGGCCGCGCTTCAAATACTACCACTGGTGAGACACACAACAATCATATCTATCATGTGGATTGAGTTTAGGGTCGGTGCAATTTTTTCACATTTTCGAAATAAGTTTCATCTGCTCACCAATGTTGCATTTATTTGATCAAAACTACAGCAAAAAATGTGAAATATTATTACAATCTAAAATAACTGTTTTCTATGTGAATATATAGTAAAGTGTAATTTATTCCTGTGATCAAAGCTGAATTTTCAGCATCATCAGTGTCACATGATCCTTCAGAAATCATTCAGATATGAGGATTTGACGCTCAAGAAACATTTATGATTATTATCAGTGTTGAACAGTTCATATTTTTGTGGAAACCGTGATGCATTTTTGTTTTCAGGATTTTTTTAATGAAAAGAAAGTTCAAAAGAACAGCATTTATTTGAAATAGAATCTTCTGTAACATTATAAATGTCTTTACTGTCACTTTTGATCAATTTCATGCATCCTTACTGAGTAAAAGTATTCATTTCTTTTAAAAAATGGCAATTGAATGGTAATGTGCATTTGTTTGTATATTTTTTAAATCTTGGGTTACTCTTTATGTTAAGGTGTCTTTGTTACACTGTAATTATACATTTAAGTAATATTAAGTAACTACATGTATTTACTATAGGGTTAGGATTAGGATTTGGTTAATTGCATGTAATTATGCATAATTATAGTTATTACTATAGTAACTGCGTGTAACATATGTAACAATGACGCTGTAAAATAAAGTGTTACCAAATATTGCTATTTTTGCATATGTGTTTGGTGACGTTAGTGGCACAGTAATGTCTCCATTTGCTTTCCATTTAATATTATTGCCATCTAGGTGATTTATTGTTTATTATTGTTTTATTTAAAGTGTTTTGTGTACTTTAACTGAGCTGTTCTCATTCATCAGGGCTCTTTCGTTTCTTGGCATGAGTTTATGTCTGGCTCTGATGTTCATATCCTCCTGGTACTACGCTCTGGTGGCCATGCTCATCGCTGGATGCATCTACAAATACATCGAATACCGCGGGTAAGAGCTGCAGAAGCGCATTACTGCCCATGCCGTGAGTCAGTGCAGACGATAAGCTGATTACAGACGTGTGATTGTCTGCGGTGAGTCATTGTAAGTGAAAACATGGTGATTTTTACGTCTGTGTTCAGGGCGGAGAAGGAGTGGGGCGACGGAATCCGCGGCGTGTCCCTCAATGCGGCGCGCTTCGCTCTCATTCGGCTGGAGGAGGCGCCACCGCACACGAAAAACTGGAGGTGAGGATCAAAAACCATCTTAATACACAAGCACTTTGATATAGACCAATTAATCCATATTAAAATAATCACCTGTCCAAAATCATAGTTCAAAAGTTTGGGATTTTTTTAAAGAACTTTAATACTTTTATTCAGTAAGGATGCATGAAATTGATCAAAAGTGACAGTAAAGACATTTATAATGCAAAAGATTATATTTCAATAAATGCTGTTCCTTTGAACTTTCTATTCATCAAAGAATCCTGAAAACAAAATGCATCACGATTTACACAAAAATATAAACTGTTCAACACTGATAATAATCATAAATGTTTCTTGATCATCAAATCATCATATAAGAATGATTTGTGAAGGATCATGTGACACTGAAGACTGGAGTAATGATGATAAATTCAGCTTTGATCACAGGAATAAATTACACTTTACTATATATTCACATAGAAAACAGATGTTTTACACTGGAATAATATTTCACAATATTACTGTTTTTACTGTATTTTTAATTAAATAAATGTGAGCATGAAAGTATTTTTCAAAACATTAAAAAATCTTAAATTTATCCTAACCTTTGAACAGTAGTGTATATTATGTGTTTTTCACAATGTTATTTATTAATTTATTGTTGTACATTCAATTAAAACATTTTATTATTTTATTCATATGTATTATATAAAATGTATTGAAGGTTATAGTGTTTTGGAAAATTCAGTAAATTAAAAGTATAGCAAAATATCTAGCAGTCAACAGATTTCAATACCGGCTTTCTTTCTCTCCTTCACCCTGCACTTCAGTGTCATAATCCAGAGAGAATCAGTATTGGATTTTTCCCAGAGCTCTCAGTAATCTTTCATGGATTAAATAACCTGCATACAATGAGATGCAATGAAACTTCAGTCGTCTTTCAGGATTCAGGTCAGACCTGTTCATTCCTCGTCGCAGCGGTCTAATCTACGGCAGGAGAAAATGATCTGCAACATCTGTGAGCCGCTAGACAATCTCTGTCACAGGTCTTCCGTGTTTTTCCCGTGTCTAAGCCTCTTTAGCTCCTCTGATTGACATGATGAGAGTCTGTCATCACATCTCATGCCCAGGGTTATTATAACTAAAACTAAAAACATAAAAAAACACATTTTTGTATGTTGAAATAAAATAAAGAACTGAAATAAAGTATTTAAAAAACTAGTTGCCAACTAAATACAACAAAATTACTAAAACTTTAACAAAAAATAAAAATGGAAAATATAAACTAATACCTATGATAACTATAATAATATCTCAATAATACTACAATAACATTGCTCACGACTTCCCAGCTGCACTATAATATCCCAGTTTTAATTTTAGTGGATTTTATTTATACAATTTTTGCCGTGTTCAATAAAGAGTAATTGTCGTTAATGATAATGGCAGATATCCTGAACTCTTGACTCTAGCCTCAGATTGACCTCATTCACCTGAAAGCATCACACCTCTCATAGTCCTGCATAATCTTTTAATCCCGAGCTGGAAAAACCTCCACAGTTTGATTTGAGAATGCAGAATCCTTTCTTTTTTAGTGCATTATAATGTGTTCTTGTAAATAATTGTAACCAAGGTTATGCACTAATACATTACACATACCTATACAGTGCTACATTTTGAAGAGTGTAATGCATTAAAACACATGATCAACAGCACATTTCATATGAGTTGTACTATGAAAAGTTGTAGCCATGAATAATTATATAAGCAGGCTTCGAGTGAAGTATAAGCAGAAATGTCTTGGGAACATGCATGAGTTGTGGTAGCTCATGATGGAGTATCCGCCCTTGATTTACTCCATTCCTGATGTTCTCAGACCGCAGCTGCTGGTGCTGCTTAATCTGGACTCTGAGCTGTCGGTGAAACACCCTCGTCTTCTGTCCTTCACCACGCAGCTGAAAGCGGGCAAAGGTCTGACCATCGTGGGCTCGGTGCTGGAGGGAACGTACCTCACCAGAGACACAGAGGCCAAACAAGCAGAACAGGTGTGAACGTGATGAGTGTGAGTGTATGAGTGAGTGAGTGAGTGTGTGTGTGTGTGAGTAATATGATGATTTTAACATTTTTATAAATTTATTATAAACTGATTTTACAATAATGTCCTATTAGTTAAAGGGGCATAACACACAGTTTCTGCCAGTCTCATGTTAATCTTGAGTATCTATAGAGTAGTGTTGCATCCTTCATATCTCAGAAGAGTCTTTAGTTTAATCATATTTATAAAAGACAGATACGCTGTACCGATTCTTTCAGAAAACAGCCAAGCTCGTGAAGGCGTGCAGTGGGTGAAGCTAAAGTCACAAACACACACACACACACACACACACACACACACACACACACACACTCACACACACTCATGTTGGTGCAACTACATTATGAGGACATTCCATAGACGTAATGGTTTTTATACTGTACAAACTGTACATTCTCTCCCCCTACACTACCCCTACCCCTAAACCTACCCATCACACACACACACACACACACACACACACACACACACACACTACCCCTACCCCTAAACCTACCCATCACAGAAAACATTCTGCATTTTTACATTTTTAATAAAACATTGTTTAGTATGGTTTTTTTTAAGCTATTTTTATTACGAGGACACAGGAAATGTCCTCATAAACCACGTTTACGTTGTAATACCAGTGTAATACCCATGTCATTATACAAACTTGTGTCCTCATAAATCACATAAACAAGCACACACACACACACACACAATACATCATGGCATTATCCCTGGATAACTTTTGATTCACTATACGTTGGTGTTGTTCACATTATATGGACTTGCGCGCCGATTCCCAACCGCCTGCGGTTTCCACTCATGACCGAGATCTTTTATTGCTGGGACCGCTCCATCTTTCAGTTTCAAACGATCTGCAAATCCGGCGTCGAACTGGGCAAACACACTTGCACAACTCCTGCTGCTCCGGAAAAACAAACTGCATCCACTGTTTCCATAAAGGGATAGTTCACCCTGAAATGAAAATGTTGTTGTTGTTCCAATGTCCTTCTATCTTTTTTGGACCTCAAAAAGAGAAATTTTGAAAAACGTCCTGACACGCTCCTCCATATAATGGCAGTGAATGGTGACCAGGCTAAAACTTTACAAAAAAGATACAATAGTATCACGTAATGATACAGTGAGACGCGCAACACATATGGAAAGTGTTCAGGAGGCATACTATAAGGTTTTGCGAGAAAGAAACCTTATTATTCAGTCAAAATACTGAGCTCGGCCGTTACTCTGTGTGTGCTCCTGGGAGTGCATGTGAGCCGTCAGCAGCCGCTCACTCTTACTATAACTCGCATTGTTGTCATGACAACCGGAGTGCTCGGAAGTCGAAACAAACGCGACTCTCGTCTCTTCTATAAGGTAAATAATAAGAAATAATACAATAAAACTAATAATAAGGTAAACCTCCTGAAGTGAATGTTGTGTACCGGTTGTCATGACAACACTGCGTAAGAGTGGCTGCTGACGGCTCACATGCACTCCCAGAAACACGCATAGATTAACGGCCGAGCTCAGTATTTTGACTGAATAATAAGGTTTCTTTCTCGCAAAACCTTATAGTATGCCTCCTGAACACTTTCCATATGTGTTGCGCATCTCACTGTATCATTACGTGATACTATTGTATCTTTTTTGTAAAGTTTTAGCCTGGTCGCCATTCACTTCCATTATATGGAGGAAAGTGTGCAGGACGTTTTTCAAAATTTCTCCTTTCGGGGTCCGAAAAAGATAGAAGGACATTGGAACAACAGCAGGGTGAGTAAAAGATGACTTTATTAACTCGTTGATGGGCGCGCTTTTGCTCTCGCTCTGGTTGATGTGTGTGTGTGTGTGTGTGTGTGTGTGCTTATCCGGGAGAAGTGCCCATACAAGGAATTCTGCCCTTTATGACCTCATACAGGGCCATACTCATCTAACTCATTTTTTGAAACTCTTTAACAGTGTAAATAAGTCCGAATGCATTAACATTAAACTATTATTAACTATTATTAAAATATTATATTTGTATTAATTAATTTTATATATGAATATGTTTTAATTTTTTTGTTATTATACTATATTATAATCATTATAAATATTTATTATTGCTACATAATTAAATTGAATTGTCTTATTATTTTGAAATGTATTTAATATATTAATATAATGTTTTAATCTTTGTGTTAGAGTGTAAAGCTATTATAATCCACCCATAGTTTAAAACAAGAATCACTGATTGTTTTTGTGACAGTATTTTGTCTTTAAAATCACCCTAGACAAAAAGTTCCTCTAATTTAAGATTCACCCTTATGTAAATTGATTTGACACATACACAGTACGAACAGTCAATTACAAAATGTCAAGGCAGTTTGTCCTCAAATAAACTGAGCCAACAGGACTCAATCATTGAACTCATACTGACACCCAGTGGCCACACAGAGAACTGAGCAATCCAAAATCCATTTTTGTTCATGTTAATGAAATGAGGCATTGTGTTAACACATTATTTTCTGTAGAACATAAAATCAGCCATGGCCGCTGAGAAGACGAAGGGCTTCTGTCATGTCGTGGTGTCGTCGAACCTGCGCGACGGCATCTCTCACCTGGTCCAGTCAGCCGGGCTCGGAGGAATGAAGCACAACTCTGTTCTGATGGCCTGGCCCGGGAGCTGGAGACAGTCCAACGACCCTCAGTCCTGGAAGAGCTTCATAGGTCTGAGTCGGACTTTACATCCAAACACTGTTTAACTGTATCTCATTTAAAGAGAAAGAAACAAACATATAACAAGACTTGTAGGATTTCTAAGATCTTTAGAGGCTGTTTGGCATTTCTCTCCACAGAGACGGTCCGAGAGACGACTGCCGCCCATCAGGCCCTGCTGGTGGCCAAAAACGTGGACAGTTTCCCTCATCAGGAGCGTCTCAGTGAAGGAACCATCGACGTGTGGTGGATCGTTCATGACGGCGGCCTGTTGATGCTTCTGCCGTTCTTACTGCGACAGCACAAGGTGCGGCCCTGAACTTTAATCAGAGCTTTATCCTTTTAGGAAAGTGTCATCGCAACTTTTCTCGCTCTTCTGTGTCCGCGTCTCTCAGGTGTGGAGGAAGTGTAAGATGCGCATTTTCACCGTGGCTCAGTTAGACGACAACAGCATCCAGATGAAGAAAGACCTGCAGATGTTCCTCTATCACCTCCGGCTGAATGCTGAGGTGGAGGTGGTGGAAATGGTGAGCAGATACACATGCTTTTTTCTGGCACGGGATCTAAAATTGGTTTTGCTGTACAGTAGGACTGCATAACTTTTTTTTTTTTTTTTGTCATTTATTGGAATCTGAACTGTGATTTGCTAAACATGCTGTAAAAAATATTATTATATTACGTTATAATTTTAATAGTGTTAATTAATTTAATATATATGCATATATAATGTTTTCATTTTTGTATTATACTGCATTATGATCATTCTAAATACAGTATTATTGCTACATAATATTGAATTATCTGATTGTTATTAATCATTTATTCACTATATGAATATAATATTTTAATAATAATAATAATATGTCATTATATTATAATTATTTATTATTGTTGCATAATATTACATTATCTTTATTATTATTATTATTATTATTATTTTTGTGTTATTATTTTCGTATTATTATTATTATTATTGTTATTATTATTATTATTATTATTATTTTATTTAATATATTAATATAATGTTTTAAACTTATATTATAATAATTATATTAAATTATTTCTACATACTGTTGAATTATCTGTTGTTGTTATTATTATTATTAATAATAATAATAATAATAATAATAATAATTTCATATCTTAATAAAATGTTTTATTTTTTGTTATATTATTTTGTAATACAATTATTATAATTATTTATTGTTGCTACCTAATATTGAATGATCTTATTATTATTATTATTATTATTATTAATTTAACATACTAAAATATTATTTACATATTCTAATATAAAATGTCATTTTAATGTACATTTTTACATATATTATTTATTATTAACATATATTTTATTATGCAATAATAATAATTCTGTCATAATTTATTAACGCGTCATAATATTTCTTTAACAGCATCAATTTTCACAGGGAGCCTTTTGACGTTTTGTGTGTGGTTGATTATAATTTTTTTTTTATATCTTTGTTGAGGTTGAACTGTGATTTGCTAAACATGCTGTAAAAATATTATATTATTTCATAATTTCAATAGTGTTAATTTATTTAATATTATTTAATATTTATTTTTATTTTATTTTATTTAATATATTAATATAATGTTTTAAACTTTTATTATATTATTTAATTTATTATAATTTATGAATGATTTATTATTATATTATATTAATTATATTATATTATTGCTACATAATGTTGAATTATCTTTTATTGTTATTATTAATGATAATAATAATTTAATATTTTAATAAAATGTTTTATTTTTTATTATATTATTTTATAATACAATTATTATAATTATGTATTATTGCTACCTTTTATTGAATTATATTATTATTATTATTATTATTATTATTATTATTATTATTTATTTATTTAACATAATATTTGATCATTTGTGTAATATCTTTATTGAGGTTGCTCATGTGTGTTGATGTCACTGGTGTAACTGAGCCTGCGGTGTGTTTCTCTCTAGCATGACAGTGACATTTCAGCGTTCACCTACGAGAAGACGCTGGTGATGGAGCAGCGCTCACAGATGCTGAAGCAGATGCAGCTGTCGAGGACGGAGCGCGAGCGAGAGGTGATGTTTCAGCGTACGAGAGCGTCCAATGAATGAATTCACACTCATGATGTTTGCCTTCATTAATACTACATGAGTCAATCTCACCAAAACTATCAAGAAATGTAAAAATGTGCATATTTCACTCTAAAATCAAAAGAAAACAAGAAATTGTATAAAGAAAGCCATTTGTTTTTTTTAAATTGTGACATTATTTTCATGCTATATTTTGTAAACCAATGTCAGTAGGCAACTGTAATATGGTCAAAAATTGTATTTTCATTAGAGTAATGTAGATATTAATTTTCATTAATGCATATACTGTATGTGTGTATATAAATATAATTGTGTATTATAGTGTTATAGTATTATAGAGACATAATTATAGAAAAATGTGTGATTAATTAGTTAATTTTTTTAATCGATTATCAGCACTAGTGTATATACACTCACCTAAAGGATTATTAGGAACACCATACTAATACTGTGTTTGACCCCCTTTCGCCTTCAGAACTGCCTTAATTCTACGTGGCATTGATTCAACAAGGTGCTGAAAGCATTCTTTAGAAATGTTGGCCCATATTGATAGGACAGCATCTTGCAGTTGATGGAGATTTGTGGGATGCACATCCAGGGCACGAAGCTCCCGTTCCACCACATCCCAAAGATGCTCTATTGGGTTGAGATCTGGTGACTGTGGGGGCCATTTTAGTACAGTGAACTCATTGTCATGTTCAAGAAACCAATTTGAAATGATTCGAGCTTTGTGACATGGTGCATTATCCTGCTGGAAGTAGCCATCAGAGGATGGGTACATGGTGGTCATAAAGGGATGGACATGGTCAGAAACAATGCTCAGGTAGGCCGTGGCATTTAAACGATGCCCAATTGGCACTAAGGGGCCTAAAGTGTGCCAAGAAAACATCCCCCACACCATTACACCACCACCACCAGCCTGCACAGTGGTAACAAGGCATGATGGATCCATGTTCTCATTCTGTTTACGCCAAATTCTGACTCTACCATCTGAATGTCTCAACAGAAATCGAGACTCATCAGACCAGGCAACATTTTTCCAGTCTTCAACTGTCCAATTTTGGTGAGCTCGTGCAAATTGTAGCCTCTTTTTCCTATTTGTAGTGGAGATGAGTGGTACCCGGTGGGGTCTTCTGCTGTTGTAGCCCATCCGCCTCAAGGTTGTGCGTGTTGTGGCTTCACAAATGCTTTGCTTCATACCTCGGTTGTAACGAGTGGTTATTTCAGTCAAAGTTGCTCTTCTATCAGCTTGAATCAGTCGGCCCATTCTCCTCTGACCTCTAGCGTCAACAAGGCATTTTCGCCCACAGGACTGCCGCATACTGGATGTTTTTCCCTTTTCACACCATTCTTTGTAAACTCTAGAAATGGTTGTGCGTGAAAATCCCAGTAACTGAGCAGATTGTGAAATACTCAGACCGGCCCGTCTGGCACCAACAACCATGCCACGCTCAAAATTGCTTAAATCACCTTTCTTTCCCATTCTGACATTCAGTTTGGAGTTCAGGAGATTGTCTTGACCAGGACCACACCCCTAAATGCATTGAAGCAACTGCCATGTGATTGGTTGATTAGATAATTGCATTAATGAGAAATTGAACAGGTGTTCCTAATAATCCTTTAGGTGAGTGTATATATACAATATATACAATTAAGCACATTTGTAAGTATATGTCATGTTAGTATTTATGAGATTATTGTATTTATTGTTTATAATACTACTGCAATATTTATATTTTTATCATTTATGCTGATTTCAATTGGACAGGATTATATTTTTGCATTACGGTAATGACAGTTGTCATGAAAATAATGTCACAATGCAAAAAATTCTTAATGGCCCTAAAAATAGGCAAAATATGGTTTCTTGCTTTTCATTTTGCATTGACATTTCTTCATGAGATTCAAGAAAACATCTGAACTGCTGTGATTGATAATGTACAAGGGCTGAGGATCGCGGCGGTGGCACATGATTTCAGCTTTGTGACTTGTGGTCCCTCTTTCATTTCTGCTACTCTCGGGGAAACACACACCTCAGATTCAAAGCATCACGGACGAATCGCGTAGCTCCATTCGGAGGAAGAACCAGAGCGGAGCCCACAGCTCAAGCGTCAATAACCAGAACAGCCAACTAGATGAGGAAAATCAAGACGAGGTAGTGAATTCAAAGGATTGAACACCTACAAGTGCAGAGCCAGAAGACTACTAGTTTGCTCACGTATTTTACACTCGTTCATGTGTGCATAGCATTAGCTTTAGCATTGGCTCTGTAGCTGTACCGGTGTGCTCCTCCCTTCAGAAACCTTCCCATCATGCATGTGGCAGTGACTTCATGCACGAGCACCTGTGAACTCTTGTGACCCCACGTGATCGTCAATGACCCCTCTTTCCTTTCACCTTATTATCAATAAATGTAAAAAGAATGAATGAAAAATGGTTCATACTGCATGTTAGCAGTCTGCATATTACACACTAATATAGTTGCATGTGTGCAGACAAACTAAAACATTAATCTGACATGCTTTTCTATGAATATAGATCTCATAATGTTTTGTGCTCAACACATTTAAATACCTTTGATATAGATGCATTTGTTCATCCTGGGATTTTTTTTTTGTTTTTTCATGGAAAGTATTTGCAGCTTAGAGACAAAAAGTAAATCTGTAATTTAGTGATTGTTTAGTAGTTTATTTATTGATCTAATCTGACGTCACAGGCCCAGCTGATCCACGACAGAAACACGGCGTCTCACGCGGCGCTGAACGACAAGGCCGACGCGGCGCCGGAGCGAGTCCACATGACCTGGACCAAAGAGAAGTTCTTCACCGAACGCAACCGCAACCGAGAGCCCAACACAAACATGGCCGTGCGAGACCTTTTCAACATGAAACCGTAAGTTACCAGCTCTACCGACTCTAGTTTGCATCACTGTGTGGTTTCAATACTTCAAATGCTCAGATGAAAGTTTGACTGGGATGCATGAGCACAAAAGCCCAGTGTCTTCTGAGTATTTAAAGCACACGGTCTGCATGATGTGTGTGTGTGTGACGTCATGACCACAGTGTGTCATCATGTGTGATGGTCACGCTTTCATCATGTGTCTGTGTCTTCATAGATTCATAGATTATTGAGTGTGGAGTTATTTTTTGCATAAAGAAAACAACGATAATTTTAGGACCATAACTTTGTGACATTATTGTCATGACATTTAAGCACATTTCCCCCCTAAATGTTCATTATTGTACTTTTTATTTATTGTTTTTCATTCATTATTTTTTTCATTAATTAATTTATTTATTGTTAGTTTGTTTCTAACTTCTTTTCCATTATTTATTTGGGAAGAATCATCTCAAAAGATGCAGGATAAAAAACCTGTCACCACCGTACACACTATTTCTAATAAAATACTCTGAAATCTTTGTATCATTATTATTATTATTATTATTATTATTACATTTATTTATTCAATTCAATATATTATTATTTCATTATTTAGATATTTATTTAATTATTTGATTTTTTTTTTTTTATTTAATTTGTCATTTTCCTATTTCTTTATATTTTTATTTTATTTATTTTTTTATAATTTCCTATTAATTTTTAAATATTACCTCAAGGTTAAAGTCTATCAGGAACAACGTTAACGTTTTTGTTAAGATCAACATTTTCCTATTAATTATTTTAGAAGAATAAACATACAAACACAATAATATCAAAAGCTGTCAACAACTTGGATGCTATTTTTTAATAAAAGTGATCTTAAATAGTTGTATCATTATTATTATTATTATTATTACATTTATTTAATTATTTATTTATATATATATTTGATTATTTATTTATTTTATTTAATTTGTCAACAATTTTTTATTTTTTATTATTTGTATTTTATTTATTTTTTATCATTTCCTATTACTTTTTTATAATATTACCTCAAGGTTAAAGTCTATCAGGAACATCGTTTTTGTTAAAATCCACATTTTTCTATTAATTATTTTAGAAGAATAAACATACAAACACAATAATATCAAAAGCTGTCAACAACTTGGACGCTATTTTTTTAATAAAAGTGATCTTAAATATTTTTATCATTATTATCATTATTATTATTATTATTATTATTACATTTATTTAATTATTTATATATATTTGATTATTTATTTATTTATTTTATTTAATTTGTCAACAATTTAATTTTTTTTATTATTTGTATTTTATTTATTTTTTATCATTTCCTATTACTTTTTAATAATATTACCTCAAGGTTAAAGTCTATCAGGAACATCGTTTTTGTTAAGATCAACATTTTCCTATTAATTATTTTAGAAGAATAAACATACAAACACAATAATATCAAAAGATGTCAACAACTTGGACGCTATTTCTAATAAAAGTGCTTTGTGAGATTTCTGTGACAGCATTATTTATTTTATTTGTCATGAATTTCATATTTTTCTTATTACTTTCTTTTGAAATATAACCTAAAGGTTAATGTAAGTTTATGCAGAACATCATTTTTGTCAAGATCCACATTTTCCTGTTATTTATTTGAGAATCATGATCTTAAAAAAACATGACCAAACTGGACAGATATAATGATATGAAGCTGTGTGAGGGCAGTGATGGTGTTGATCTTTCAGTGTGTGTGTGTGTGTGTGTGTGTGTAGCTGGAGGAAGCGTCTAAGCCTGTCTCTGTTGTTCTGTCCCGTTTTCCTCTTTCTAGCGAATGGGAGAGTCTGTAAGTCACATTTCTCTGTACTGTAGCTGTGTCTGTCTTCATGTCTGTCTCAAACCCTCCAGCACGCTGGATTATTCACGCATATACGTGTGTATGTGAGCTTCAGCATGTGTGTGTGTATGCATGTGTGTGTGTGTTTCCATCCCAGCATTCCCTCGTGTCCATCACCACTTGTCCTGAGAGATGCAGAAGCTCATGTGTGCTCATAATGGAGAACTTGTGCTTCACCTTCACCTGTTGTGCCTCACATCATCTTTTATTTCCATTTAATATTTATTTATTATTTAGTAATAATAATAATAATAAAATATAAATAATGCAAATAATAATAATAATGCACGTAGTAATAATAATAATAATAATAATAATAATAATGCAAGTAATAATAATTTTAAAAATATATATATTATTAATTAGATAATTATTTATATGTTATATACAGTAAAATTTTTATTTATTTAGTATTATTGTGGTATATTTACTATAGTTAATAGAGTGGCATTATTATTATTTATATATTTTTTATATACAGTAACTTTTATTTATTTATTTATTTATTTATTTATTTATTGTATATTAGTTGTGGTATATTTGCTGCAGTTAATATAGTGGCATCATTATTATTTGCATTATTATATTTTTATATACAGTAAAACTTTTATTTAGTATTTATTGTGGTATATTTACTGCAGTTATTAGAGTTGCATTATTATTATTATTATTTGCATTGTTTATATTTTATATACAGTACAACTTTTATTTATTTAGTATTTATTAATTGTGGTACATTTACTGCAGTAAATAGAGTGGAATCATTATTATTATTTGTATTTATATTTTGTATATAGAGTAAAACTTTTATTTATTTAGTGTTTATTTATTGTGGTATTTTTACTGCAGTTATTAGAGTGGCATTATTATTATTATTTGCATTATTATATTTTATATACAGTAAAAAAATATTTATTTAGTGTTTATTTATTTTGGTATTTTTACTGCAGTTAATAGAGTGGCATCATTATTATTATTTGCATTATTTATATTTTTATATACAGTAAAACTTTTTTTATTTATTGTATATTTATTGTGGTATGTTTGTTACAGTGAATAGAGTGGAATCTTTATTATTATTTGCATTATTTATATTTTATATACAGTAAAACCTTTATTTATTTAGTATTTATTTATTGTGGTATATTTACTGCAGTTATTAGAGTGGCATTATTATTATTATTATTTGCATTTATTTTTTTATATACAGTAAAACTTTATTTATTTTTTTAGCAGTTCATAGTGGCACCAGGTGGCGCTGAGGCACAAGTTTTGATTCAACTGTATTTGTGATGTCATAATTTATGCTTTATTAAAGGCATGTGCATATGCTGTGCATGTCAAATCTCAATGTTGCGCACACTAACCTCAAACAGGCTTTATTATATCACATAAGGTAAATGATGCTTGAATTACAGTGCATATTGTATGTAATTATCATGCCATATTCAAGAGCTTTGCAATGCTTACATAGCACACATTGCACAGCTGTCTGGAACAGTGATCTCTGTTATACAGTTTAGCATCTTTATATACTAATATTTGAGCACAGAATGACAACATTGACCAATCAGGATCAAATATCGCTGTGATAACAGAGACATTTGTATTTGAGCCCAGATGTCACTGTAAACTATGAATATAAAGCTGTGCTTTGCAAATATATTAAAAGTAGACTGAACATTTAACAAGCTATTTTTAGCCCTGTACTTTGGCAGGAATTTGAAAGTGTAATAATATGATTGGGTCACACGGTCTGACTTGTATTTTTTTGTCCATCATCACATGACTCTGAAACAGGAACCAGTCAAACGTGCGCTGCATGCACACAGCTGTCAAACTGAATGAAGTGGTGGTCAACAAGTCTCAGGGGGCACACCTGGTCCTCCTCAACATGCCCGGACCGCCGAGGAACAGGGGCGGCGATGAAAACTGTATCCTCATACAAACTACACCTCGTCTGTGTGACGTTTATAAAATCATGTCAAAATCGGATTAGAAACTTTTTTGTTAAAGGGATAGTTCACCCAAAAAATAAAAATTCTGCCATCATTTACTCACCCTCAAGTTGCTGGTCCCCATTGACTTCCATAGTATGAAAAAAAAAATTATATACACTTATCAGGCATAACATTATGAGTAAATAACTCTGATTATCTCTTCATCACGGCACCTGTTAGTGGGTGGGATATATTATGCAGCAAGTGAACATTTTGTCCTCAAAGTTGATGTGTTAGAAGCAGGAAAAATGGGCAAGCGTAAGGATTTGAGCAAGTTTGACAAGGGCCAAATTGTGTCTGCAGTGGTCAGTATCTATCAAAAGTGCTCCAAGGAAGGAACAGTGGTGAACCGGCGACAGGGTCATGGGCGGCCAAGGCTCATTGATGCACGTGGGGAGTGAAGGCTGGCCCGTGTGGTCCGATCAAACAGACGAGCTACTGTAGCTCAAATTGCTCAAGAAGTTAATGCTGGTTCTGATAGAAAGGTGTCAGAATACACAGTGCATCGCAGTTTGTTGCGTATGGGGCTGCATAGCCGCAGACCAGTCAGGGTGCCCATGCTGACCCCTGTCCACCGCCGAAAGCACCAACGGTGGGCACGTGAGCATCAGAACTGGAACATGGTGGCCTTACAGCTTATAGGACTTAAAGGATCTGCTGCTAACATCTTGGTGCCAGATACCACAGCACACCTTTAGGGGTCTAGTGGAGTCCATGCCTCGACGGGTCAGGGCTGTTTAGGCAGCAAAAGGGGGACCAACACAATATTAGGATGTTATGCCTGATCGGTGTATATATACTATAGAAGTCAATGGGGATCAGAAACTGTTTGGTTCCCAATATTCTTCAAAATATCATCCTTTGTGTTCAACAGAACAAAGAAACTGAAGGGTGAGTAAATCATGACATAATTTTTATTTTTGGGTGAACTATCCCTTTAAATGATGAAATAAAATTAAAGATAAAAATTAAATGGAAAACTAAACAAAAATTAGAAATGTTGCATTGAGCTGAAGCATTAAAATTACTAACCGGAAATAAGATAATTGTGTAGTAAAATAATTACTAAAAATGTCACTAAAATGAAAATGGAAAAACTAAAGCTAATTCACAATATTAATAACTATTATAGTATATAAATTATACTAAAACCACACTGATTCAGAATTTTTTTTATTTCCATTTATTAATAAAAAAAGTTTACGTTATTATTTTTTAATAATTATATTTTAATTGTTGTATTTATTGCATATATAAGATTTTAAGTTTTAAACAACTAAATGCATTAAATATATTTAATGCAGTTTATAGAAATAGTTCTATTATAGTTCTTTAAATTCTGTAATTTTCCAACCACAAATGGCCTAAATCTAATGAAGTATATTATCTTTATTGTTTATCATTTTATTGTAACTCATTATTGATGATTATTATTCAAAATGTAAGTATTTATTGAACATTACAGTTTCATAAAAACAATAAGCCTCTTGAGACTCTACATTAGTAAGATTTTAGTCATGTCATGCATAACAACACCTGTTTACTGTGGTAAAATCACTGTAATTCACGACCTCGAGAAGATTATTGCTTTATTTAAATCACTATTACTAAAACATTTCTCTTACTATGCGCAGACGTCTTCCAGGAGCATTAGCGTGGAATACATGTTTATCCTTGACCGATGTGTCTCAGACATGGAGTTTCTGGAGGTCATGATGGAGGGTCTCAACCGGGTCCTGTTGGTGCGCGGCGGTGGCCGAGAGGTCATCACCATATATTCATAAAGTGGATTGCGGCCTGACGCCCATGAAAAGCTAGCGGTGGTTTACAGCAGCATCACGTCCGGCTGCGTTTATTAGGGGACAGAGACATTGTGACCCTCTGAAGAGACTCAACGTGAAGCACCTATGAAGCGGCGAGACCATCCATAACGCGGCATACCGACACTTTAATTTATGCTCATTGACTGTTTCATTGTTTTTTGTTCGTACAATGCTAGTTTATGTCTGTGGCAGTGGTTGTTTTTTCCGTCTGGTTGGTTGGTTTTCAAGAGGTCGAAGTCTTTTTTCGGAGGTGCGTGTGAATGGCTTTAGCTTTGCAATGTTTGCGCAAAAGTAGGAGCGTTTCGTAATGCCTGTTTAATATGGATTCATTCATAAAGTCCATCTGCTCGCCTCCATCATGAACCTGCATCGCTTTTATTATTTGCGTATTTAATTGTCGCTTGATACCCAAAATAACATCTGTCTTCGGAGAGCCAGGCACGTGTTTCCCTGCGGCGTTTGGCTGATCATATCCATGATGGGAAAACAGACGCGATATCAAGGGAATTTGTGAGGCTAAGATAGTGATGCTGAATGTGTCAGGTGACGTTACTGACTTCATGATATGAAATGTGCAATAACTTTTATTTTTTTTAATCAAGGCATCACTGCCTAAGGGTTCTGTATTATGAAATGTTTAATGCGAACAGCGTTGAAGGAGAATAGCCATACCGTGTGACCGGCCGGCGCTGCTCTCATTATTGAGTACTGAGGTTTGGTTTTGGCTCCATCTCGGCATGAATCACTGAAATCCGTTTAATCAGGATGATTTCAGCTGTATTTGCACTTTTTAGTTATTTTTTTATTGTGTGATAAAAGCAAAAGGCACAGACCCGTCCAGCACAACATTTGCTGATGATCAGAACCAGCACTCTCAGCAATAAACATGTTTTCTCATAAGCTGGAACAACATTTAAAAAGTGTCTGTCTTGACGTACACGGTTGTTAACCAGTTACCGTCCAGTTTATTATCTTTTTCAACAGGCTTGAAGGTGAAGTGTGTTATTTCTGCAGCAGTGACAAAAACGAGCTGGACATAGAGACATTGGCTTGACCAATGGAGTGACGTTGGGGGGCGGGGCTATCTGTTTTTGACCAATAGCAGATGGAACAGTTTGAAGGCAGTCATTCTTTTTTAGGAATTACACACTTCACCTTTACAAGGTTTAGCTAATGATTGTGTTTAGACTCGGACAAATCAAGAGTTACAACAGTTTATTTTTCCTTCTTATACACCGTGTCCTTGCGCCTCATTGGTCCAAAATCACTGAATATTAAACAGCTATTTTCTGTGATTTTGTTGAACTTGGTTCGGACACGGTGTCACATGTAACCCACACACACACTACTGTTCAAAAGTTTGGGGTTAATACTTACTTATTAATACTTTTATTCAGCAAAGATGCATTAAATTGATCAAAAGTGACAGTAAACACATTTATAATGTTACAAAAGATTATATTTCAATAAATGCAGTTCTTTTGAATGTTTTATTCATCAAAGAATCCTGAAACATAAAATGTACCAGTTTCCACAAACATATGAACTGTTTTCAACACTGATAATAATCATAAATGTTTCTTGAGCAGCAAATCCTCATATCTGAATGATTTCTGAAGGATCATGTGACGCTGATGATGCTGAAAATTCAGCTTTGATCACAGGAATAAATTACACTTTACTATATATTCACATAGAAAACAGCTGTTTTAAACTATAATAATATTTCACATTTTTTACTGTATTTTTGATCAAATAAATGCAGCTTTGGTGAGCAGAAGAGACTTCTTTCAACCCCAAACTTTTGAACGCTAGTGTAGATTGATCTGATGATTCAGAGTTATGTTTTTGTGTGCCAAAAATATCTGATTTGAAACTGCACAGGTTGAACACTGTGGGCTGACGCTCATTCAGGCGCTTTCTTTCTTTCTTTCCATCGTGATCAGCAGCTTCAGGGTGTGAGTCCGTCTCAGTGTTTGTCTCAAAGCCCTGTCAGCGGTGCAGTATTTTGTTACCAGGATTATTACTGTATTTTTCTACAGTGTGTTGTGATCTAGAGGAGGCAGGAGGATGTGGTTAGATCAGTTTATCTTGTGTTATCTGAAGGCGTAGTTTCTGCTCTGCTCAGCTGTGCTCAATGTGTTTCCCTTTAGGAGAAATTGTGAATTTTAGGATGGGATATTGCGTAAAATTGCTTTTTAAATTGTCTTTATTTTATGTTTTATGTGGTCATTTCTTTTACTCATTCAACATGCTATAGTTTTCCATCTGAGTTGTTTGTAAACTGGACTTTTTCTTCATCAAAAGGACCTGGAGGTTATTGAACTGATTCATACAAACATACAGTTACTGAATTTCTTTTCTTTGTCCTTTCAGACACCAAAGAAAACACTAAAGTTTTGTGTCGTCTGTGATGAAGTACAGATAACCTCGCTGAGAGATGTGTTGATCAAAATGAAAAATACCAGAATAAAACAACAGATGAAGAGCAGAGGATGATGATGATGATGATGATGATGATGATGATGATGATGATGATGATGACTGTGTTGAAGCGCCCTCTAAACCAAAACTGACAAGAGTTCCTCATGTAGTGTTTAATCATAAACAGACCCACTTGGAAACTGTGGATTTACATAGAATTTTAAATTCATTGTAATATTTTAGAATATATACAGTATATTCCAAAACTCTGAGATCACTAGTGAAAATACGGCTGTTTTGCATTTAATACATTTTTCTATTACAAATGATATTATCAGCATTGTGCTTTGAGTGAAAATAGAACTGAATAAAATAATTATATGTATGTAGAATTTAATATATATATATAAAAAATTATATCAAATTTTATTTTAAATTCTATATACATATAATTTTCTTTATTTTATTCAGTTCTATTTTATATATATTAATGAAAATTAATAAAATTATAAAAAGTGTGTGTGTATATATATATATATAATAGTTTTAATATATAAAATGATATATTTGTTAATGTTAATACAAATGTTAAAATATATATATATATATAATTATATAAAATTTTATTATATATAATTATATATATTAAATTCTATGTACATATTATTTTATTTATTTTTATTCAGTTCTATTTTATATATATTAATGAAAATTAATAAATTATAAAATGTGTGTGTGTGTGTGTGTGTGTGTATATATATATATATATATATATATATATAAAATAGTTTTAATATATAAAATGATATATTTGTTAATGTTAATACAAATGTTAATATATATATATTATATAACATTTTATTATATAATTCTATATATTAAATTCTATGTACATATTATTTTATTTTATTATTTTTTATTTTTATTCAGTTCTATTTTATATATATATTAATAAACAATAAATAAAATTATAAAATTTATATATATATATATATATATGTTATAATTTTATTTATATTTATTAATATATAAAATGATGTATTTGTTAGTTAATACAAATATTTATATATATATATATATATATAATTATTATTTATATATTTTTAATATTTATTATTATTTTTTAATATACTGTAGTTTACATCACAACATTGTTTAACATATTTAAAATCCTAAAACTGTTTATTTCCATGTTTACATTTGATTTTGAAAGTGGCAGATTTTCAGTGTGGTCTCAGACTTTTGAATTCTGTTGGTATATGTGTATATTAATAGTTTTCTGAGTACTTTCGGCTGAGTTTAACACACTTAAGTTTACAACATATTTTTTACACGTTTAAATCCATGTTTTTCTCCAAACTCAGCAGTGAAAATGTGAAAGGCTGAATCTTCTGTCTGGGTCATGTCTTCTACCTCACAGTGTGTGATGGTTTCACTCGCGTCCAGTGTTGTACGATGGGTCATGCTTGTGTGTTTTGTTTTTTAAGAATGAGAATCATCTGTCATTTCAGATCACCATCCCCAGACCACAGGTGTGTGTGTGTCTGAATTGTCTGAGTGTCTGAGGTGAGTGTTTTCTCTGTGAAGCTGCTCTCAGGTCAGGTTTCATGCTCAGCACTGTTGGCTAGCGGTTCTAAACTGATCTGAGATCTGCTCCGTGAGAAGCTGTGTAAATGTGCGAACAGTGTTCATCTGAGGCCGTCGACCGTCACAGACTCTCGTAGGACGTTAAGGATCTCAAAGGGAGAAGGATCTCCCTTTAAGTGAAATTCGTGCCTCTGAGTAATTTAAATAAAAGTGCTACACTATCATTCGGATGCGTTCTGATTCATTTCATCTGGAATGATGCAAGAGTGGAATGTTTCAGTGGAGGCGGGGAGATTAGAAATGTCAAGCACTGACATGTTAAACCTCTTCTGAAACTTATTTTAAATTCTTGTATAGTTATTGTACATGGAGTTTGAGTATGAGCTCAGATGAACTGAGAGACTACACATCACAGGAGCATTTAAAATGAACGAATAAAGGCAAAACGCTGATTTATTTGAACAATAGCAGCAACACTTGTGAAGTGAAGAGGTCAAAATAATCATGAGTGGCTGAAAAAATACAGTTCATTTCACCACCTGCACGTTTCGGCACACGGGCCGTCATCAGGGCTGAAAGACTGCAGGTGTACAAAAGTCATTTAAATACTAGCAAAGACAGAATTCACATTTGCAAATAACCAATAAGAAAGTCAGATGGTCTGGCATCCACAAATCACGCAACATATAACATAAAAACTGTGATTTAGAAATGTTGCAAAACAAAATTGTGAGCAGTGACAGCTCTTAAAATATACAGTATTGGCCTCCTTGGTAAATATGATCAAAGATGGCTGTAAAAAATAAATCTGCATTGTTTATCCTTTTGATCTTTCATTCAAAAAATTCACAAAAATCTATCATTGAAGTAAAAGAACTGAAAGTGGGGGAAATCACATTATGAAATAAAACACGTTGGACACAATTATTGGCACCCCTAGAATTATAGTATATTCCTATAATATATTCCCATTTACATTTTTTTAGCACACCAGGGTGACTAGGAACATGAAGTTGTCCAGCTATGACGTCTTGTTCCACAGGAGTATAAATATGAGGAAACACAAAGGCCAAATTCCCTTAATCATCATCACAATGAGTAAAGCCACAGAATATAGTTCTGATGTGCAGAGAAAGATTGTTGAGCTTCACAGAATAGAAAGTGTCTGTAGGAAAACAGCTAAAGCATTGAAAGTTCCCATTTCCACCATCAGGGCAATAATGAAGAAGTTCAATCAACTAAAGATGTTATGAATCTCCCTGGAAGAGGACGTGTGTGTATATCGTCCTAATGCAGAGTTTGAGTGGCCAAAGACTCTCCAAGATCACAGATGGAGAATCGCAGAGATTAGTCGAGTCTTGGGCTCAGAAAGCCTAAAAAAAAAAAAAAAAAATCAAACAACCCCTACATCACCACATGTTGTTTGGGAGGGATTCAAGAAAAATCCTCCTCGCTCATCCAGAAACAAACTCAAGCATATTCAGTTCAGACTGGAAATTCAAAAGGGACCTGGTTCTGTGGTCAGATGAAACTATAAAAAGAGCTTTTTGGCAGCAAATCCACCAGATGTGTTTGGTGCAAACAAGGATAAAAAGCACCCCGTGCCCACGGTTAAAAACACAGCTGGATCTTTAATGTTGTCTATTTTTTTGCTGGAGGTCCTGGACATCTTGTTCATGGTATCATGGATTCTAGCAAATACCAACAGATAAAAAATCAAAACCTGACGGCCTCTGCTAGAAATCTTATAATGGGCCGTGGTTGGATCTTCCATCAGGACAACGATCCAAAACAAACATCAAAATCAACACACAAATGTGTCACTGAACACAAAATGAAGCTTCTGCCATGGCCGTCTCAGTCCCCTGACCTGAACCCTATACCACAGCACACCTTCAGGGGTCTAGTGGAGTCCATGTCTCGACGGGTCAGGGCTGCTCTGGCAGCAAAAGGGGGACCAACACTATATTAGGAGGGTGGTCATAATGTTATGCTTGATCGGTGTATATGAGAATATATGAGAAGTGTGGTTTGCATGTATCCAACACCAGGTGGCGCCTTAAAAAGTGACCTTACAGTCAAAGTCAAATTTTGACTGATAAACTGAGACATGATGAGAGTGTGTGTTCAGTGCAGTTATTCTCTATTCAAATGCATTCATTGACGTTTGCTGGTCTGAGGGTCAAGAGCCATCAGCCAAATCAATATTTGTCCTTTGCTTCATTGGGTTTCAGGAGACATGAATAAATGATGTGAAACCTGCCCTTCACTTACACACAAGAACAGTTGTTTAATGCATTAGGATTCATTCCAAAACATGATTCCATTAGAATTCTTGGTTACACTTTATTTTACAGTGTCCTTGTTACATATGTTACATGCATTTACCATAGCAATTCTTGGGAATCCTCTTATTATCTTCTATGCCGTTTATTAATTGATTTTCGCTGGGTTATTGTGTTTCCCTTCACTGCAGTCACTGTCTCCCGCTGAGATCAAACGAGCTGTATGCATAATTCCGCTGCTTTTGCTTATGAATATTAAGCATTTAACCACGCTGATGTTGCTTGGTAACCCTCTCACTTAAATATATAATTACACTGTAACTATGACACCTTAAAATAAAGTGTAACCGAATTCTTTTATTGTGATCTTTTTCTAAAGCAAATGTTCATCTGGCAATACACACTGCAATTAAGCAATATTCACCAATAATTATTAAAAATTTAAAAAATTGGGCAATCGATTAATCGCATCCAAAGTAAATGTTTGTGTTTACATAATATATGTGTGTGTACTGTGTATAATTATTATGTATATATATATAAATACACACACATGCATGTATATATTTAAGAAAAATATGTTATATTTATATATAAAATATTTAAAAAATTATATAAATATATATACAGTATATACATGCAAATATTTCTTAAATATATACATGAAGGAGTGTGTATTTATATATAGATACATAATAATTATACACAGTACACACACATATATTATGTAAACACAAACGTTTATTTTAGATGCGATTAATCGATTGCCCAGCACTAGTAAAATTATAAAAAAAATAATATATTAAGTTGTTATTCTGTATACCAGAAAGATCATATTCCTCCCTCTCCCACATTCCAGGGTGTTTTCGGGTCACATGCACGTCACATGATCACAGCACACAGATCACACACACGAGCGTCTGATTAAATCACTATCACAGACAGACTTATGGGTGGACAGTCGTTTGACAAACACACACTCAAAAGAGTCCACTGTATACATAATCTAAACACTCTTTCACCTCATGTTTTACATGCAAAAGTAATGCAATTTTTAGTAACAATAAAACATTCACCTAATATGTGACCCTGGACCAAAAACCAATCATAAGCGTCAATTTTTTGAAACTGAGATTTATACATCATATGAAAGCATTGATGTATGGTTTGTTAGGATATGACAATATTTGGCTGAGATACAGCTATTTGAAAATCTGGAATCTGAGGGTGCAAAAAAATCTAAATATTGAGAAAATCTCCTGTAAAGTTGTCCAAATGAAGTCCTTAGCAATGCATATTACTACTAATAATACATTTCTGATATATTAACGGTAGGAAATTTACAAAATATCTTCATGGAACATGATCTTTACTTAATATCCTAATGATTTTTGGCATAAAAGAAAAATTGATAATTTTGACCCATACAATGTATTGTTGGCTATTGCCACAAATATACCCGTGAGACGCATGACTGGTTTTGTGTCATCAAATTCTGGATGACTTTTGAACTCTTCTGATGAGTTATGATCAGAAAGGTCATAGGTCAAAGTACATGTGTTTCTGAATAGTGTCAATCATCATCCTCCTCCATTCTTCCATTGTGAACATGCAAAAACCCCAGCAGTTATTGACTCACTGCTACTGTACTTTCCATCTGAATATTGACTCATGCTCCAACCAAATTTTAACACATCATGATGATGGTGAGGTTTGCATTTCCCTTGGAAACAATGATGCAGTGGGTATGTTTACTGCTTGTGATATTTTATTCTTAAGCATTCTTAATTAAATATCTTAATATGACATACACAATTCTTGGGAATCCTCTTATTATCTTCTATGCCGTTTATTAATTGATTTTCGCTGGGTTATTGTGTTTCCCTTCACTGCAGTCACTGTCTCCCGCTGAGATCAAACGAGCTGTATGCATAATTCCGCTGCTTTTGCTTATGAATATTAAGCATTTAACCACGCTGATGTTGCTTGGTAACCCTCTCCGCGTCCTGTTACGTAACGTAGTTAATATTCATAAACCACGCCTTCATCGCCGTGGATTCGCCAGCGTACCCAGCGCCCACCTGCCCGCCAACCAATCAGAGCGTTCTCTTTATCGAACGTCACGCTGCGTAATGAATATTCACGTACCACGCCTTCGCCATAGTAGGATCGGTGGAGCCTCTCTCCGGTTGTGAAGGGGTTAACGGGGAGGGCGGAACTCCGCACCGGCCGCAGTAGATGAGCGCAATATTGATAGCGAGAGGTGCGGAGACGCTACAACGCTGCTCGGAGTCATGTTTTAGAAATATTATTTGGATTTAATTTGCATCGCTACGGGAACGTGACGCGACCTCGGCGTTCGCGTCTTTTTGGATGATACCGAGTGGACGCGACGCGAGTGTTGCGCGTCGCGCAGATACTGAAGCGGATCCATTTGTGAATATAATATTATATTATCGCGTATATTCAGACAAGGGAGCGTTTACAAATGCGCAGACGCGGGTCGCAGTGTGCAAGTGGAGGATGAATCCATCTCACCTTTCTCATTTGAATGAATAGTTATTGATTACTCTCATTTACAGTAGATTAAATACAGGGAGGAGGATGGTCATAGTTCATGGATGCGCCCTGCTCGGGTTCGAACCTGCACCCGCCGGGTCACCCGCCTCAGGTGTGTGAGCATCAGCGGTCAGCCATCCGTCATGTTGCCCGGGGTGGGTGTGTTCGGCACTAGTCTGACGGCCCGGGTCATCATCCCTCTGCTGAAGAACGAGGGCTTCTCGGTGAAGGCGCTGTGGGGTCGCACGCAGGAGGAGGCGGAGGAGCTCGCGCGCGACATGAACGTGCCCTTCTACACTAACCGGATCGATGACGTGCTGCTGCATCCGGATGTGGATCTGGTGTGCATCAACCTGCCGCCGCCGCTCACGAGACAGATCGCCGTCAAGACACTGGGTGAGTGACACTCATAGATGTATGCGAGCTTGTTTTGTTTTCTCGCAGTTCTGAGGGAAAAAACTATTCATTTTTATATCTCAGAATTGCGAGATAAAAGCTTGAAATTCTGAGGAAAAAAGTCAGTTTTGTAATAACTTGCCAGATATAAAGAAGAATTGCAATTCTGAGAAAAAATGTGCATTCATTTTTTTTGTATCCCAGAATTGTGAACTATAAACTCAGAATTGTGAGATAAAAACTTGCAATTCTGGGAAGAAAAGTCAGAATTGTGAGATAATTACCTTGCAATTACCTTTTTTATTTTTATTTTATTCTGTGGTGGACACAAGAAAAACCAACAAAAAACAATCATGAGATGTAAACTTAGAATTCCGAGAAACCTCAAAATTGTAAACTTAGAATTCGAGAAACGTCAGAATTCCGAGAAACGTAAAAATTGCAAGATGTAAACTTAGAATTCCGAGAAATGTTAAAATTCTGAGAAACATGTCAAAATTGCGAGATGTAAACTCAGAATTCCGAAAAACATCAAAATTGCGAGATGTAAACTCAGAATTCCGAAAAACATCAAAATTGCGAGATGTAAACTCAGAATTCCGAGGAATGGCAGAATTCCATAAAACGTAAAAAATTGAGAGTTTTCGGAATAGTGAGATAAAATTTGCAATATTTTTTTTTATTCTGTGGCGGAAACAAGCTGCCATGTAGATTTGATAGATGTTTCGATCATATTTTATTTTCACATCATGTGAAATGCTTCATTTGGATGAATTGCTCAGTGTTCAGTGATGGTTCTCATGATCAGAGCGCGTGTCAGATCTTGTTTTTGTCAGGTTAGGTGTGGCTTTAATATACGACTACATCAGAAAGCACACTGACTGCATCATCAGCCATTGCATCAGAATTGGGTTTTCTGGTCAGTAAAGCTCCATTGAGAAACACACAGTGATTGTACAGACTCAAGGTCATATTTATATCCAAATGTTTTATTCACACAAAGACTGAACCATCGCTTTATTACAGCGTCTGAACCAGCTCACGATACTCACATTCAGTATAAAAAGGCCTTAAGGAAGATTAGGAGAAGATCTGAGGTGAAGTAAGGATTTGGGTTTTCACTGTTAAGTCTCCTGAGCTGTGAAAGAGCATCTCTGAGCAATGATATGTAGTGATTCATGTGTTCATGACTGAGACAGAGATCTTCTGCATCTGCCGGAGGTCAGAACTAGTGTTTAAGATCTTCAGAACATCTCAGGCTCGTGTTTCTGTCCGTTGCTCACTTGTGTTGTGGTTCTGGAGTCTGTTGTTTAGTCAGTAGAGACGGGCAGACTGACGTTTGCAGGTGTCCAATAACAGTCAGAAATACCCTGTGAGGAATTATTCATCTCTGAGGACCGTGACCCTGAAATAACCTCAGACGGGAACCATCAACAGACTGGATTACCTCTCTCCTTCTTTTGGCTGGTGAAATCCCTATATTTAGCGTTACATTTAGAAATAGCATTAAATCACTTTTATATTTAGATTATAGTGACCTAGAGTGTTGGAGGTTGTTGCTAGTTGCCTGACATACACACTATATCGCCAAAAGTTTTGGGACGCCTGCCTTTACATGCACATGACCTTTAATGACATCCCATTCTTAATCCGTAGGGTTTAATATGGAGTTGGCCCACCCTTTGCAGCTATAACAGTTTCAACTCTTCTGGGAAGGCTTTCCACAAGGTTTAGGAGTGTGATTATGGGAATTTTTGACCATTCTTCTAGAAGTGCATTTGTGAGGTCAGGCACTGATGTTGGACGAGAAGACCTGGCTCGCAGTCTCCGCTCTAATTCATCCCAAAGGTGTTCTATCGGGTTGAGGTCAGGACTCTGTGCAGGCCAGTCAAGTTCCTCCACACCAAACTCACTCATCCATGTCTTTATGGACCTTGCTTTGTGCACTGGTGCGCAGTCATGTTGGAACAGGAAGGGGCCATCCCCAAATTGTTCCCACAAAGTTGGGAGCATGAAATTGTCCAAAATGTCTTGGTTTGCTGAAGCATTAAGAGTTCCTTTCACTGGAACTAAGGGGCCAAGCCTAACCCCTGAAAAACAACCCCACACCATAATCCCCCCTCCACCAAACTTTACACTTGGCACAATGCAGTCAGGCAAGTCCCGTTCTCCTGGCAACCGCCAAACCCAGACTCGTCCATGGGATTGCCAGACAGAGAAGCGTGATTGGTCACTCCAGAGAACACGTCTCCACTGCTCTAGAGTCCAGTGGTGGCGTGCTTTACCCCACTGCATCCCACGCTTTGCATTGCACTTGGTGATATAAGGCTTGGATGAGCTGCTCGGCCATGGAAACCCATTCCATGAAGCTCTCTACACACTGTTCTTGAGCTCATCTGAAGGCCACACGAAGTTTGGAGGTCTGTATCTATTGACCGAAAGTTGGTGACTTCTGCGCACTGTGACCCTCAGCATGCGCTGACCCCGCTCTGTGATTTTACGTGGCCTACCACTTCATGGCTGAGTTGCTGTTGTTCCCAATTGCTTCCACTTTGTTATAACACCACTAACAGTTGAGCGTGGAATATTTAGTAGTGAGGAAATTTCACGAATGGACTTATTGCACAGGTGGCAACCTATCACGGTACCACGCTTGAGTTCACTGAGCTCCTGAGAGCGACCCATTCTTTCACAAATGTTTGTAGAAGCGTCTGCATGACTAGTGCTTGATTTATACACCTGTGGCCATGGAGTGATTGAACACCTGAATTCAATGATTTGGAGGGGTGTCCCAATACTTTTGGCAATATAGTGTATGAGTAAATGAGAGAAATATTGTTGATGTTTTTCCTCTTACCTATAGCAGTGTTGTCATTCTTGTCAGGTCATGTGACCTCAGCTGTTCCTCAAGTCAGGTCACATTCACATCATGGAAACTGCACACTAGCTGTGATTTATCATGATAAGAAGCTCATAATCTGAAGATTGTTTATCTATGGAGTTCATTACGATCATAAAATCATGTACGTGAGTTTCCACATGCTGATAATACAACATGTTTACCTTAAAAGCCTTATTGTTAAACTGAATAGACAAGAGTTTTCTGGCCTGTTGTGTTGTAGCATTAGTTAGCACTCAAAGTTTACCCTGGTCAAGTTGTGAAATGTGTCAATAAACGAGGTAAAAGAGCATTGTGAGCGTTCAGCTCTGAGTAAACATGGACTTCAGGGCAAATATTTGAGTTGTGCTTGTGTCGATTCCTGCTAATCCATTTAAGAGCACCATTGATTTTTCTCCTTTTTTCCTCATTAGATATTAAGGATCTATTTTGGTGCACACATATTAGCTGTGTTCCAAACCCTAGTGAACTGCCTACCTAGGCAACATTATAGACACTTTCCAGGTTGTTGTGATCGTTTCTCCCATCCCCTGATGATCATCAGCATTAACAGCAGCTGTACCACAGCAGTTATTTCTCATTCTGAAACTAGTTTGAAACCACACTTCCTCTTCTGAAGGTGTGTGTGACGGTATATCTGCGTGTTTACTGCGTCGATGAGGAGCATGAGCTGGACGGAGATCAGATGGAATGAGTTTGGACGTATAGTGACAGAAATGCTTTTAAAGTCACTCAACAACAGCCTGATGCATGTGATACACGTGCCTGTCCCGTCTGTCCTGCTGGGCTGCATTTGAGCAGAGTTCAGGGGAATTCTGGGACGTTATGGCATTTTCCTAGTCATCTTAGGGCTGCACAATCTGGGGGAAATCTAATTGTGATTGCAATTAAAAATGCAATTATTATTATTATTTTAAAAAATCTTTAGGTTTGCTATGCTTGTTGGTAGGGATGCACAATTTGGCCCAAAATGTTGTGATTTTTATATTAATTTGACCATAATAATAATAATAATAACAATATTATTATTATTTTTAAAAATCGCCAGGTATGCTGTGCTTGTTTGTAGGGATGCACAATTTGACCAAACATTTTGTGATCAATTTGACTATTATAATAATAATAATAATAATGTTATTATTGTTGTTATTATTATTATTAATATTATTTTCATTAAATAAAATTGTATACAAAATAAGATATATAATTGTAATGTTTTACTAAAAATAAAAAATAAATAATATTTTTTCATGTATTTTTCATGCATTTCATGCAGTTTGCATTAGGGCTGTTAAACGATTAATCGCATCTAAAGTAAAAGTTTGTGTTTACATAATATATGTGTGTGTGCTGTGTATAATTATTATGTATATTTGAATACACACACATGCATGTGTATATTTAAGAAATAGTTGCATGTGTATATATATATATACACTCACCTAAAGGATTATTAGGAACACCTGTTCAATTTCTCATTAATGCAATTATCTAATCAACCAATCACATG
This sequence comes from Coreius guichenoti, assembly GCA_039654105.1. Classification (NCBI taxonomy): domain Eukaryota; kingdom Metazoa; phylum Chordata; class Actinopteri; order Cypriniformes; family Gobionidae; genus Coreius; species Coreius guichenoti. Next base: position 33,433,421 of record CM077189.1, on the reverse strand, counting down.
GCAGTTGCTTCAATGCATTTAGGGGTGTGGTCCTGGTCAAGACAATCTCCTGAACTCCAAACTGAATGTCAGAATGGGAAAGAAAGGTGATTTAAGCAATTTTGAGCATGGCATGGTTGTTGGTGCCAGACGGGCCGGTCTGAGTATTTCACAATCTGCTCAGTTACTGGGATTTTCACGCACAACCATTTCTAGAGTTTACAAAGAATGGTGTGAAAAGGGAAAAACATCCAGTATGCGGCAGTCCTGTGGGCGAAAATGCCTTGTTGATGCTAGAGGTCAGAGGAGAATGGGCCGACTGATTCAAGCTGATAGAAGAGCAACTTTGACTGAAATAACCACTCGTTACAACCGAGGTATGCAGCAAAGCATTTGTGAAGCCACAACACACACAACCTTGAGGCGGATGGGCTACAACAGCAGAAGACCCCACCGGGTACCACTCATCTCCACTACAAATAGGAAAAAGAGGCTACAATTTGCACGAGCTCACCAAAATTGGACAGTTGAAGACTGGAAAAATGTTGCCTGGTCTGATGAGTCTCGATTTCTGTTGAGACATTCAGATGGTAGAGTCAGAATTTGGCGTAAACAGAATGAGAACATGGATCCATCATGCCTTGTTACCACTGTGCAGGCTGGTGGTGGTGGTGTAATGGTGTGGGGGATGTTTTCTTGGCACACTTTAGGCCCCTTAGTGCCAATTGGGCATCGTTTAAATGCCACGGCCTACCTGAGCATTGTTTCTGACCATGTCCATCCCTTTATGACCACCATGTACCCATCCTCTGATGGCTACTTCCAGCAGGATAATGCACCATGTCACAAAGCTCGAATCATTTCAAATTGGTTTCTTGAACATGACAATGAGTTCACTGTACTAAAATGGCCCCCACAGTCACCAGATCTCAACCCAATAGAGCATCTTTGGGATGTGGTGGAACGGGAGCTTCGTGCCCTGGATGTGCATCCCACAAATCTCCATCAACTGCAAGATGCTATCCTATCAATATGGGCCAACATTTCTAAAGAATGCTTTCAGCACCTTGTTGAATCAATGCCACGTAGAATTAAGGCAGTTCTGAAGGCGAAAGGGGGTCAAACACAGTATTAGTATGGTGTTCCTAATAATCCTTTAGGTGAGTGTATATATTATATATAAAAAAAATGTCTTAAATATACACATGCATGTGTGTGTATTCAAATATACATAATAATTTATGAAAAAATGTATTATTTTACATTTTTCATGTTGGCATTTTATCTGAACTTGTGCACACACACGGCATCTTTAGTCTGAAGAAAATAATAAGACGATGAGTGACAATGACCTCAGTGCGTCCTCCATATTGGCTGTTGAATAATGAGGCAGTGCTGTCCTCTATCAGGTCCTCTGCTCCTCTGACTGGTTTTTAGCATCTCACGAGCGGCGGATTATGAAGGTGCAGCTCTAGCGGTGGCTCTAGTGGAATACATTAGCATCTCCAGCGCGTCTGTCCCTGCTGGTTAAAGAAACAGCGTCTCTACAGGCACTGTGTCCTGATTCTCACACATGAGAATATCTATTCCCTTTTGGCCTTCATTATTGCTTGCTAAGGGCTTATTATTTATAATCTGACATGAAAGGAAATGAGGCTGTGAGGGATAGACGTGCATTCGTTTATTATGTTGTAATGTTGTATATCTTAGTCTTGTTCTTTTGATCAGAAATACATCTTTCCACTAAAGTCCCAAAGGTTTGTTCTTTGAAAATTCAACATGACATTGGACAACTACTGTACGCACTGTGCACGTTACAAACACTCACAACAGCAACTAAACACAGCAGCATCATGGCCTTGAGTTTTGTACTGGCAGACATGACTAGTGTATAGTATAAAGCATGTAATATATGTTCTTAAACTCAAGCTAGTGTTGTGTTGTTGTGCTGTGGACACTGACTGATACTGGTGCGGTTGTGATTTGTCCCGTGTGATGTGACCGTGTGAGCCGGCGGTCCTGCAGAGGATCGGATGTCAGTCTGGCTGCAGTCCAGCGGCTCAAACAGACGCTCGCTCATCTCTGAACTGAGAACAGACCAGATCCTGAGAGAGTCGCTGACGCTGTACAGTACGGGACTGATTATACCGTCTCAAAAACACTAGGGATGTCGCAGCGTGTGTATGTAGGGCCCTGTTACCTTTTTTTTTTGTTTTGTTTTTTTTGTTAATGTTGTTGTTGTTTGTTTTATTTTTTCCCAAATTCCATTTTATTTTTAATTGTATTTATTTATTTATTTTATTTATTTAATATTTATTTAATTATTTAATTTTATTTAATTATTATTTAATTTTATTTAATTCCATTTTAATGCTTAAAATTTAAATTTTAGCAATCAAAAGTATGTCTAATTAATTGTAAACTTATACAGTTTAACAACAATTTATTAAAAGTTTAACAATAAGTGATTTTTATGGCACTATGAAATTAATTTATTTTTCCCAAATTAAATTTTTTCAATTACGTTTTAATGGTTCAAATAAACGTTACAAGCATGAATATTTTTTTTTAATATAGTAAAAGAATATATATATATTATTATTATTATTATTATTATATATTTTTTTTTTTTTTTTTTTTTTTTTTTTTTTAATTTATTTATTTTTTTAAGTTTAACAGATTTCATTTTATGGCACTATGAAATTCATTTATTTTTCCCAAATTCAACTTTTTCCATTTTAATTTTTCTGGATTCCATTTTTTTTCCCCCCATTTTAATATGTTTTAATAGTTCAAATAACCAAAAGCATGTCTAATTAATTAAAATCAAGAAACTTTTACAATTATTTAACAACAATTTATTAAATTCTATGGCAGTATGAAATTCATTTATTTTTCCCCAAATATGTTTTTAAATAATTGTTTATATTTTAATAATTGAAATATGTTTTAATGGTTCAAATAACCAAAAGCATTGTTTAATTAATTAAAATCAAGAAACTTTTACAATTTAACATCAATTTATTAAAAGTTTAACATTCAATTTTAGGGCCCTTATATGAAATTAATTAATTTTTTTCCAAATTCTACTTTTTTTTTCTTCTGCATTCTGTTTTAATTAATCAAAATGCATGTCTAATCAAATGACATCATAAAACTTTAGCAATTTAATAATTTATTAAAATTCTTGGGCCCTATAAGGTGTTTTATTTACAGAAATTCTGTATGTTTTTCTGGATTAATGTTTTATTACCAATTCATTATCAAAAATGGCGTAAAACAGATCCTTTTATTTTTTGCTGCACAAAAAAAGTTTATAAAGGTGATGTTCTTTTAATATAAAGTTTTAATAATTCTAGTGAAGTACATTCTGCTGTACAGTAGTAACATATTTCTCACGTCACGTTTATTTTGACGTGTTTGTGGAGAGCTGTGAGTTTCTGTGTGTGTTATGACTGATATATATTGCATTACTGATGTTTCTCTGTCTGAACACCGTAATGAGGCCTTCACTGAAAGCACAAGGACCTTCGTATGGTCTACACGGTGAGCGAGCCGCCCGAGACCCCCGGAGACGCCGTTCCCATGCTTCCGCTGAATACCGCCACTTGTTTCGGGAGTCCCCCGGCCCGCCACCCTAAGCCTTCTGGTCCACCATTTACATGCTAATGTCTGCTGGGAGAGTGAGTGCGAGAGAAACGCTCTCTGAGTCCTGTGAAATTCTCTTTGTCCGCTCAAATGAATCGCAGCCGGAGCTCTTTCAGCCGCTTTCTCTGAGCCCTGACAAGTGAGCATTCCTGAGCACATGTGTGGACGGAAGAGACTCTCGCTCTTCATACATCGGTTATCCGTCTCATATAAGCATGACTAAACTCACACCAGTGCACTGGAGCATGTTTGCTGCTGGTTTCTCCACTGCAGTAGTTCCTGTACATCTGTGTTTGTATCTGTGACGCTCAGTAAATAAAGTCTTGTTTGGCGAGGTGAAGGTGCTTATATTCTTCATATCTCCATTGCCTGGCACTCGGAAGATGTTTTATAAGGAAGCAAAATGGTAATGCTACCTTTATCTTTGCAGGTGTTGGACTGTTAGTAAAAACATGTCGTAGTAAACGCTGGAGGATAAATGATGCTATTTAACACTAGCATTGTTTTTCAGGTGTGTGATGATCATCAATAATCGTCTCTGCTAATGTTATCATGCTTTTGTTAAAATTGAATGTTATTCGTGATGCACATATGTCTGTTCACGTGATGTCAAACTAAAACCATAAAAAAATCTGTTACTTTAAATAAAATAAGCATTAACTCAAATAAATGAAAAAAAAAAATATATATATATAAAATGTAACTTATTTTATTTCAGCCAAGGCAACATTTCTCATTTTCATCTAGTTTAAAAAATAACTGAAAGTAGTTTATAATGATATAAAAAAAAATAAAAACTTTATAGATATATTTATATTAAAAAAAATAATTAAATTTGCATTTAATCATAAATCGAGAAAAAATTAAACAGACAACACATTTCTGAAAAACATTTCATACGGTCCTATTATTGTAAAAATTGAAATAATTACTGGTCAATTTTATGCATTTAATTGATTAGACCTCCTTTTTGGTTATTAAAATTTAATTAAACCATTAAAACAGAATCCAGAAAAATTAAGAAAACATGGAAATTGGGTTAAAATTAACAATAAATAAAAAGCAAAAATAAATAAAATGCCTAAAACACACAACAAAATTACTAAAACTTTAACTAAAATTAAATTGAAAACGCTTTTTTTCATAATAAATTTGTATTTAATCATAAATCCAGAAAATTTAAATAGACAACACTGAATTTCTGAAAAACATTTAGTACGATTCTGTTATTGTAAAAAAAGAAATAATTATATATTTTTTTTTATTTTATGCATTCAAGTGCTTAGAAATGCCAAAATTAAACAAAATTAAAACTTTAACTAAAATTAAATTGAAAATGCTTTTGCATAATAAATTTGTATTTAATCATAAATAAATACAAAAAAATTGTAATTGACAACACAGAATTTTTTAATTTCTGAAAAACGTTTCATACGGTCCTATTATTGTAAAAAAAATATTATTTTATGCATTTAATTGATTTTTTTTGGTTATTAAAATCTATTTAAACCCTTAAAATAGAATCGAGGAAAATTACTTTAAATTTTATTTGGGTTAAACATTTTAAAATAAATAAATAATGTAATTAATTAAAAAACATAAATATACAACAAAACTACTAAAACTTTGACTAAAATTAATTTGAAAACAGAAAAAAAAAAAAAAAAATTCAAACTATTAATAAAACTGTAGTAGTGTCTCAGTGATGCTTAAATAACAGATGCTGATGCAGTGATCTAGTCCGTGTAAAAACTCTGAAATATTGTGTAAAACAGTCCAGTGCACTTTTCTAATGCCATAGAGCACCAGATGCCAGGTTTGATGTAGAGAAGCCACATGCGCTCTCACTTCCTGTGGTGTGTGACTACATCCTGTCCTCGGAGCCGGGAGAAGGGTCTGCATGTGGGTGGACTCGTCATACCTTTTCATGGTTAAAGTCGCTCTACCATCCTGGTAACATGGTGTGATGTCACAGGAAGTGAGAAACAGGAAGTGTTCAGGGGCAGCGGCGGTGATGTGAAGAGCAGATTTCTACAATGCTGTCATTGTCTTAATAAGGCAAGAAGGTCAAACCACAACGTCTGATAACATCCTTCCACAGCAGGGCCTTTTATGGAAGTTATGCAAAAATAGAAAAAATTTTAAAATATAAATGCTGATTCACATTGCATTTCTTTTACAATTTAGTGTAAAAGTGTGTTAATGTTTGCCAAACAGCAAAACTAGTATGAGTAGCATGCAGTTCTAAATAAAGTCTGAATGAATGTCACATTTGTCCAAACTTTCCAGACATGTCTAAAATATACTGTCTGGTTCTGCACAAAATATAGTGTTTGAAAGTTTGACTCCTACAGACCGATTCAGCTGAAGCCACCGCACACACTGAAAGAGAAAGAAAACAAAGAGAACAAAACACAAATTGACCTGCCAATCAAGTGACGACATACTCAGGCCGCTCGCGGCGACCTTTGACCTCTGCATGCTCTGATAAAGTGTCATTTCAGTTGGACTATGCAAACATTTGGCTTTGCATGCGACGAAAACAGCCGTGATAGTCAAATGCTCTTCTCTCAGACTGAACAAAACAGCTCGTCTTCGAAGAATCCGTAAAACCTGGAACACTTCAGCACCGAGAGAGAACTTCTGGCTTCGTATTTAGTGCTTGAATAGTGTTTAAAGGGATAGTTCTGTGTTTTCATGAAGCTTTCAGACTAAAGTCCATATGACTCATGCACTATATTCCAAATCAGTCAGATTCTCTCCTGGTTCATGTGAGTGAATCATTCAGTGAATCAATTAATCGTTCTTTTGAGTCAGATCCTCTCCTGGTTCATGTGAGTGAATCATTCAGTGAATCAATTAATCGTTCTTTTGAGTCAGATCCTCTCCTGGTTCATGTGAGTGAATCATTCAGTGAATCAATTAATCATTCTTTTGAGTCAGATCCTCTCCTGGTTCATGTGAGTGAATCATTCAGTGAATCAATTAATCGTTCTTTTCAGTCAGATCCTCTCCTGGTTCATGTGAGCAAATCATTCAGTGAATTTATTAATCGTTCTTTTGAGTCAGATCCTCTCCTGGTTCATGTGAGCAAATCATTCAGTGAATCAATTAATTGTTCTTTTGAGTCAGATCCTCTCTTGGTTCATGTGAGTGAATCATTCAGTGAATCGTTATTTTGAGTCAGATTCGCTCCTGGTTCATGTGAGCGAATCATTCAGTGAATCAATGAATCATTCTTTTGAGTCAGATCCTCTCCTGGTTCATGTGAGCAAATCATTCAGTGAATCAATTAATCGTTCTTTTGAGTCAGATCCTCTCCTGGTTCATGTGAGCAAATCATTCAGTGAATCAATTAATCGTTCTTTTGAGTCAGATCCTCTCCTGGTTCATGTGAGTGAATCATTCAGTGAATCAGTGAATCATTCTTTTGAGTCAGATCCTCTCCTGGTTCATGTGAGTGAATCATTCAGTGAATCAGTGAATCATTCTTTTGAGTCAGATCCTCTCCTGGTTAATGTGAGCAAATCATTCAGTGAATCAATTAATCGTTCTTTTGAGTCAGATCCTCTCCTGGTTCATGTGAGCAAATCATTCAGTGAATCAATGAATCATTCTTTTGAGTCAGATCCTCTCCTGGTTCATGTGAGCAAATCATTCAGTGAATTAATTAATCGTTCTTTTGAGTCAGATCCTCTCCTGGTTCATGTGAGCAAATCATTCAGTGAATCAATTAATCGTTCTTTTGAGTCAGATCCTCTCCTGGTTCATGTGAGCAAATCATTCAGTGAATCAATTAATCGTTCTTTTGAGTCAGATCCTCTCCTGGTTCATGTGAGTGAATCATTCAGTGAATCGTTATTTTGAGTCAGATTCGCTCCTGGTTCATGTGAGCAAATCATTCAGTGAATCAATGAATCATTCTTTTGAGTCAGATCCTCTCCTGGTTCATGTGAGCAAATCATTCAGTGAATCAATGAATCATTCTTTTGAGTCAGATCCTCTCCTGGTTAATGTGAGCAAATCATTCAGTGAATTAATTAATCGTTATTTTGAGTCAGATTCGCTCCTGGTTCATATGAGCGAATCATTCAGTGAATCAGTGAATCATTCTTTTGAGTCAGATCCTCTCCTGGTTAATGTGAGTGAATCATTCAGTGAATCAGTGAATCGTTATTTTGAGTCAGATTCGCTCCTGGTTCATAGGAGCGAATCATTCAGTGAATCAGTGAATCGTTATTTTGAGTCAGATTCGCTCCTGGTTCATGTGAGCAAATCATTCAGTGAATCAGTGAATCGTTATTTTGATTCAGATTCGCTCCTGGTTCATGTGAGCAAATCATTCAGTGAATCAATGAATCGTTCTTTTGAGTCAGATCCTCTCCTGGTTCATGTGAGCAAATCATTCAGTGAATCAATTAATCGTTCTTTTGAGTCAGATCCTCCCCTGGTTCATTTGAGCGAATCATTCAGTGAATCAAAGAATTGTTATTTTGAGTCAGATTATCTCCTGGTTCATATGAGTGAATCAGTGAATCATTCTTTTCAGTCAGATCCTCTCCTGGTTCATTTGAGCAAATTAAGCATATCTGCTATATTAAAAGAAACGGCTCAATAAAATATTGCATAGATAGATACACTACGCATCGATATATCTTCCCTTTGTGTTTTGAACTTCTCAATGCGGACGGAGCGCTGCGCGCTGTGACTCCATGTTGCTTCAAGCGCATCATCGTGCGCTCGGGATGTGCATACGCGCTTTGTGCCGCTCTGTATTGGAGCCTTTCATATTATAATACTTTTGTGCTATGAAAGATTATTAATAGCCTTTCTTGTTCTGCCCTATCTATAATATGTTGCTGCCTCATTAAAAAGCTACACTATACATTTAAAATAAATGTCTTTTAATTTTTTAGTATATAGGCCCTATTTCTATAAATATATTTATTTGTTTTTCATGAATGTATTTTACAACAATGTGTAACATTTTACCAGACTTAGTGCTACACTTATTCACTTTTATTTATTTATTTTTAAATATTTTTTTCCCACTAAATGTTTAGATTTTATACTATTATTGTGCACTCTTTATTTTTCTAGAGTAACTTTTGCTGCTGAATTATCCACTAATCTAGTTTATCCACCATCTAGTTTATAGTAGTATTTTTGTCATAGATTGTGATTATTTTTTTAATTTTTTGTTTTTCTTTATAATGAAGTTGTGTGTATTTAGTAGATTGTGTTTAACTCACAAAAGAGTGATTATCAGTTCAACACACTGAGGTATAGAAATTCTACATTGAATTTTTAAACAAAACTGCACTGGTATCGGATTGGTATCGGTATCGGCCGATACTCAGAATTTTTGGTATCGGATTGGATCGGTTCTGAAAAAATGGTATCGGTGCATCCCTATCCAGGACTGAAGTGCTGCAAAGGCCGTGTCGTACAAGTGTGTGCCATTGAGTCCCGATAAACACTGAGCAGAAAACAAGACGCAAGTCACAGCGAGAGAAGAGAAAGAAGACATTCCAGCCAGTTTGCTAGGATGAATAGATGCGCCACAAACACACGCTGATAAACAAGAGTTTCTGCTGACTGAAGCCAACACATCATCCATTAGCATTAGCATGTGAAAGCGCTGTGATGGATGAGTCTCCAGTGTGTGTGTTCTTGTAAGAAACCAGCCGGACAGACGCTCAACAGAACAACGCTCCTTTCTGAATTTGATCTCAGCTGGAAAACGATTTCGTGGGACGGTCATGATGTGTGATGTTCGTGTTTTGTGTCACCAAATGAAATTGCAAAAATAACTCTTTTCAAACAGGTATTTGTGACCCTGGAGCACAAAACCAGTCATAAGTTGCACGGGTATATTTGTGGCAATAGCCAGCAATACATTGTATGGGTCAAAATGATCAATTTTTCTTTCGGAGTGTGAAGTGAGTGCTCTGCATTTAACCCATCCAAGTGCACACACACACACACCGTGAACGCACACCCAGAGCAGTGAGCAGCCATATTGCTTGCCATGCTCAAGGGTCTCACCTCAGTCGTGGTATTGAGGGTGGAGGAGTGCACTGGTTATTCACCCCCACCGACAATTCCTGCCGGACCTGAGACTCGAACCCGCAACCTTTGGGTTACAAGTCCAACTCTCTAACTATTAAAGTGCTATTTACACTAGCTCCGCCTAACAATCCCTGGTTGGGCCAAACAAGATTAAAAAAAGACAGATATTTTAACATCTTCAGTGGCGCAGTCAGTAGAGCGTAATGATCATGGTTTTGACACGATCGACCCGGGTTCGAATCCGCCTTTTGCCGAGCTCGCCCTTTTCCCATCACATATCACATCAGAAAGGCATTTACTTTCAATAAAAATTTTCTAAAAGTGGAAATAAAGTGCCTAATGAAATGTTTAATAATAATAAAAGCATTTATTGGGTAGGGTTATGGGTCGGTGTAGGGAGGGCTTTTATTGTCCCATTAAGGCGGCATCCATTTAATAATTTTAATAAATATAATCATTTACACTCTGTTATTATTGCATCCTGTTAATGTACAACAATACTGAGGTGCAAATAGTATGTATCTGTCAAAATAAATTATAAATAGCGTCTAATTACTATTTATACATATTGCAAAGAACTGCTACTTTTATATGGTGTAAATAGAATATATCACTATTTTCACTTAGTAAATAGCCGCTGCCTTTTTCTTTTATGCCAAAAATCATTAGGATATTAAGTAAAGATCATGTTCCACGAAAGATATTTTGTAAATTTCCTACCGTTAATATATCAGAAATGTATTATTAGTAGTAATATGCATTGCTAAGGACTTCATTTGGACAACTTTAAAGGAGATTTTCTCAATATTTTGATTTTTTTTGCACCTTCAGATTCCAGATTTTCAAATAGCTGTATCTCAGCCAAATATTGTCATATCCTAACAAACCATACATCAATGCTTTCATATGATGTATAAATCTCAGTTTCAAAAAATTGACCCTTATGACCAGGGTCACATTTTTGTTGGCAAAAATTAACCCAATATTATCTACACTACTCTCAAAGATTTGGAATAAATAGGATTTTTAAATGGTTTTGAAAGTCTCTTTTTTGCTCACCAAGCCTGCATTTATTCAATCAAAAATACAGTAAAAAAAAGCTAAATTGTGAAATTATTTAATTACAATTTAAAATAACTGTTTTCTATTTGAATATCTATTTAAAATATAATTTATTCTTGCGATGTAAAGCTGAATTTTCAGCATCATTACTCCAGCCTTCAGTGCCACATGATCCTTCAGAAATCATTCTAATATGAGGATTTGCAGCAAAATGTGGATTTTAAAATCCTTATTATTCCAAACTTGTATATCTATACATATACAGTCAAACCAAAATTTATTCAGACACCTTCAACATTTTCTCACACTATCACAGTTTCGCTATAGTTTAGAAAATGGTAATAAAATATGACAAGAACTGTGTCAGAACAAATTCATCTTGATAATGTCAGATAACTATGATAGAAAGGGATGTAATGGATTACAATCAACCAATCAGCTGTTAAATTTAAGTACACAATTAGATAATACCAATTTAGGTCAACCAATGACCAAGCAATGCTTCATTTTGTTCAGTCTGTGGTGTCAAAGGTCACATTAGCAATTAAAGAATGAACACTTCAGCAAAACATGCTCAGATCAAAGTGTCTGAATCATTTTGCTCCCAAATTTTTATCAGTTTTACTGGTAGTCCAATGTATGAAGAATTTTTGGGTATAATATGTCACAGTTTACTTTATTTAGCTCTCCTCACTTACATAAATGAACTATAGTGTCCTGCACACACTAGTAAAACATTATATCTGTGTCTGAATCATTTTTGGTTTGACTGTATATGTAGTCTCATTAGTATAAAAAGTGCAGTAAAAAAGTGGTTGTTTCCAAGTGAACGCCACATATAATTGCAAAATGGGAAAAAATACCTTCTAACACATGATTTTTGTTGTTGCTGTGCGGTCATAATCTGCCTCCTCTTTCTCCATCGATCTGCTGTGGAAGTGTCTCGTGTCTCTACGGGCCGGTTAACCACAGCCTCACCTTCATCTTATTAAAACCACACACAAAGTGCAGTAAAACGACATGCTTACTGCAATAAAACATCAGCCAGACTTACAAAGGAGCTGTGCAGATTGCATTCATAAATCACTGGAGTGTCACATAAATTAATTGTAATTCTAGACGTCCTTGTATTTCTTTTTCATGCAAATGCAGGGACACAATTAGCCGCCCGTCTCTGGTTAATCTGTCAAAACAATTACAGGACATTCAGCGGGAGTGAAAACGTTTGTTGTGGAGCTGATAATTGAGGAACACGTCGCAGGCGCGTGTACAGTCCATCTGCGGACATCTCTGCGTCCCAGCGGACGGTTATTTGACTCCGTCATCTCTTGTCATGATGTAGTGCGCCTCACTCTATTGTGTCTTGGTGAATTCCTCCTCATTGTGTTTTTCTAAGACAAACGCCTCAAGCTAATAAAGCGGGAAGGCAGGGTCCCTTTCAGGACACGCTCCGTCACCCCTGACCTTTCTGCTCAATCCAACCCACAAATCTACATCACGTTGTGCAAGATTTTATACATAAAAAAATAAACATATATATATATACTGTATATATTTGTTTATTTTTTTAGGTAGGGTTTTACATACAGAATGGTAAAAAAAAAATAAAATTATATATATATATATATATATATATATATATATACACACACACTCACAATATATATATATATATAAAAATGCTACAAATTTATGATAGAGCTTTATAATAAATAAATAAAAAATATAAATATATATAATTATATTTAAATATAATAATTTGACAAAAAATGCTACAAATTTATGATAGAGCTTTATAATAAATAAATAAAAAATATAAATATGATATAAATATATATAATTATATTTAAATATAATAATTATGACAATAACTTATAATTATGGGTATTTATAAATAAATAAAATGCACAGCAAATAAATAAACAAAATATTGTGTATATATAATTACAAACCCGATTCCAAAAAAGTTGGGACACTGTACAAATTGTGAATAAAAAAAGAATGCAATAATTTACAAATCTCATAAACTTATATTTTATTCACAATAGAATATAGATAACATATCAAATGTTGAAAGTGAGACATTTTGAAATGTCATGCCAAATATTGGCTCATTTTGGATTTCATGAGAGCTACACATTCCAAAAAAGTTGGGACAGGTAGCAATAAGAGGCCGGAAAAGTTAAATGTACATATAAGGAACAGCTGGAGGACCAACTTGCAACTTATTAGGTCAATTGGCAACATGATTGGGTATAAAAAGAGCCTCTCAGAGTGGCAGTGTCTCTCAGAAGTCAAGATGGGCAGAGGATCACCAATTCCCCCAATGCTGCGGCGAAAAATAGTGGAGCAATATCAGAAAGGAGTTTCTCAGAGAACAATTGCAAAGAGTTTGAAGTTATCATCATCTACAGTGCATAATATCATCCAAAGATTCAGAGAATCTGGAACAATCTCTGTGCGTAAGGGTCAAGGCCGGAAAACCATACTGGATGCCCGTGATCTTCGGGCCCTTAGACGGCACTGCATCACATACAGGAATGCTACTGTAATGGAAATCACAACATGGGCTCAGGAATACTTCCAGAAAACATTGTCGGTGAACACAATCCACCGTGCCATTCGCCGTTGCCGGCTAAAACTCTATAGGTCAAAAAAGAAGCCATATCTAAACATGATCCAGAAGCGCAGGCGTTTTCTCTGGGCCAAGGCTCATTTAAAATGGACTGTGGCAAAGTGGAAAACTGTTCTGTGGTCAGACGAATCAAAATTTGAAGTTCTTTTTGGAAAACTGGGACGCCATGTCATCCGGACTAAAGAGGACAAGGACAACCCAAGTTGTCATCAGCGCTCAGTTCAGAAGCCTGCATCTCTGATGGTATGGGGTTGCATGAGTGTGTGTGGCATGGGCAGCTTACACATCTGGAAAGGCACCATCAATGCTGAAAGGTATATCCAAGTTCTAGAACAACATATGCTCCCATCCAGACGTCGTCTCTATCAGGGAAGACCTTGCATTTTCCAACATGACAATGCCAGACCACATACTGCATCAATTACAACATCATGGCTGCGTAGAAGAAGGATCCGGGTACTGAAATGGCCAGCCTGCAGTCCAGATCTTTCACCCATAGAAAACATTTGGCGCATCATAAAGAGGAAGATGCGACAAAGAAGACCTAAGACAGTTGAGCAACTAGAAGCCTGTATTAGACAAGAATGGGACAACATTCCTATTCCTAAACTTGAGCAACTTGTCTCGTCAGTCCCCAGACGTTTGCAGACTGTTATAAAAAGAAGAGGGGATGCCACACAGTGGTAAACATGGCCTTGTCCCAACTTTTTTGAGATGTGTTGATGCCATGAAATTTAAAATCAACTTATTTTTCCCTTAAAATAATACATTTTCTCAGTTTAAACATTTGATATGTCATCTATGTTGTATTCTGAATAAAATATTGAAATTTGAAACTTCCACATCATTGCATTCTGTTTTTATTCACAATTTGTACAGTGTCCCAACTTTTTTGGAATCGGGTTTGTATAATAATAATTAATTATATATATATATATATATATATATATATATATATATATATATATATATAATAAATATAGATACAAAATGAATATATAAATAAAATGTATCACAAATACATAAATAAATATAAAAGTATTATATACATAAATTGTAATATAATTAACGATAACAATTTATAATAATATAATTTTATATTATATTTTAATTTATATTATAATTATAATAATATAAATAAAATGTAATAAAATAAAATGTATTGCATATATATATATTTGTATGTAATGTATGATAGATACTGATAGATAGAAATGTGCAGCAAATAAAAAATAAATAAAATAACCGTACAAGTAACAATTTATGTAGAAATAAATATATTATTATATAAATATATATAATTTGGAATAATGTGCACAAATTAATTGTTCACAATAAGAGCAGGAATGTAAATAGGGTCACATAGGGTGATTTCATGCTGGATCTTGTGTTTATGAGACTCATAACCGCCGTGGCTCATGAATGGATCAGTCATGATGACTCCGCCCTGAATTCCAGCAGCTTCTCCGAATCCTAATCTCATTCTTCCTGATATGATGATGACACAGCGACACAGGACTGGAAGAGCTATGAATATCTGGATTATCTGATCATGCTGAGATGCGTCACCACATGCACATTCACAGAAAATATCATTCCATTATTTCTAATCAAGCAACATTAATTACGGCTCCAGTATTCCAGTGTCGAACTGTAACGTCTGTAATTGTTTTTAAACAAAAAGGTAAAGGCTGTATTATACGGTAAATGCTAAAGGGCGTCACAGTCATGCCAATGCTGTCAGATTTTATTGCTTGTTACTGAAACGTAACCATGACAAACATTTTTAGAGACTTCAGACTTCCAGATTTTTTTTACCAGTTGCACAGCAAAAAAATCCCACAGATTTACACTGAATGAAGGACCCATATCCACCACAGTACTATAGAAATGACTCAAATGAGAATTTACTATACAGCCTGAACACACAAAACACCCTAGCAACTGCCTAACAATGCCATGGCAACCACCCACAACACTACGAGCAAACATCACTCACATATTTAAAGGTGACATGCGACTCTAAATCCAAAAACATCCCGTCAGTCAAATGAACAGTTCTGTGTGAGAGGCGAGATAAAGATCATCTGATCTAATTTAATACATTATTCATGTGATGCTGCATTTTGTGAAATGCATGTTTACAAATATAGTAAAGGGATGCAAAAAGTAATTTTGGTTATTTACTCAACCTGCTCTTTATTTTCCTTTTTTTTTTTTTTAAATGAACAGGGACATTCATACTGGTTTTGTGAACCAGATTAACCAGGAGAGGATCTGGCTCAAAAGAATGATTCACTGAATGATTCGCTCATATGAACCAGGGGAGGATCTGACTTAGAAGAATGATTCACTGATTCACTGAATGATTCACCAGGGGAGGATCTGACTTAGAAGAATGATTCACTGATTCACTGAATGATTCACCAGGGGAGGATCTGACTTAGAAGAATGATTCACTGATTCACTGAATGATTCACCAGGGGAGGATCTGACTTAAAAGAATGATTCACTGATTCACTGAATGATTCGCTCATATGAACCAGGGGAGGATCTGACTTAAAAGAATGATTCACTGATTCACTGAATGATTTGCTCATATGAACCAGGGGAGGATCTGACTTAAAAGAATGATTCACTGATTCACTGAATGATTCGCTCATATGAACCAGGGGAGGATCTGACTTAAAAGAATGATTCACTGATTCACGGAATGATTTGTTCATATGAACCAGGGGAGGATCTGACTTAAAAGAATGATTCACTGATTCACTGAATGATTCGCTCAAATGAACCAGGAGAGGATCTTATGGGATGATTTTAGTCTCAAAATGATTAATAAATGCACGCACAATTAACTATGAACTTGATAAATGTTGCAGATATGTTTTATTATCCACAAACAAATGCCTTTCAACTTGTGTGTGCAAAATACAGAATTACATGAATGTGCAGCGATTTGTACAAATAGAGACATTTTTGTGAATACAAATTTTTTATTTTGCATTAGTGTATCATAATTTGCGGATGCAACAAAGAAGATGTGCATTTGTGGATCATGTGGCACGCGTGCATTTATTGACGTCTTTTCTGAGTCGATCTCATTTGATTCATTTGGATTTTGAGACTTTCTTTTCACGTTTTCAAGCATTTCACAACCCACACAAACAACTACCACCAGTGAATAAGCCTGGTGCTAATTATTAATGTATGCACAAATACCAAATGTGCATTTCTACATTTAAACTAAGACTTTACGACGTGTGTGTACAAAATCCAGATTTACATGAATGTGCAGCATTTTGTATAAATTTTGTACAAAACCTTTGATTTTGTATTAGTGTTGGTCAGAATTTGTGCGTGCAACGAGTAAGCGTTTTCTTTTATAATAGGCTCTATGGGAGAAAACGCTTAGCCTACTGTGTACAGATAAGAGCCGAGAATATGAACGATGCGCAAAGTTTCACGCATTTCCTCCCTTAGAGCCGTTAAAAAGAAAACACTTAACGTGAATCTCCCCAGTTGCGCTCATATTTCTAGGCTTCTTTTTATCTGCTATATTAATAAGTTATGTAGGCCTACGGAGTTTGGTCTTTTAATATCACGGTCTTACTACAGTAAGCCAGGTTAAGCGTTTTCTGGGAACGTTACTAGGTGACGTCCTTGACACCAGCGGGAACGTTCTGGGAACGTAAAATTTATAGCGGGGTAGGCAGCGGTAAAGTATGTGCAAAAAAAGGCAGATGAGCCCAGAATATGAAGCCAGCGCGTTTATAATTACACGTTAAGCATTTTCTTGCACACTTAATGTGGCTTAATTAGACAGTGATATTAAAAGAACAATTTCTGTACATACCTCACTAATAAAGAACAGGCTAGTAGCTATGTAGTATACGTACATAAAAACAGATGAGCCTAGAATAAAGTTTTACATTAAGCCTTTTCCTAGAAACCCGTTATAAAGAAAACGCTTAACCTGGCTTACTGTAGTAAGACGGTGATATTATAAGATCTAACTCCGTAGGCCTACATAGGCTAACTTATTAACAGTTTAACATTTCAGTTACCGTGTGTGTGAAGAACAATACAATCTCTAGTCCAGTGTTGTGATCTAACACACACCCGGTAGAAAGTAACACGATTTACAGCAATAAACTCCAGATAAAGTCATTTTATGCGAAACCATAGAGCGTTATCTTCAGATCACGCATAATAACAGGAACATTGAATCATTTTGGAGATAGGGATGGGCGATACCACTTATTTTGTTTTCGATACGATACCGATACTTTCAAGGCCAGTATCACCGATATCGATACCGATACCGATACGATACTTCTAAACTGAACTTTTAAATTATTAAATGTATTAAATTATTAAAATGACTAAGAATAAAATTGGTAAAGATACCCACTTAACATTATATTTGAAAGGCATTTTAACATTCAATACACCTTAATTGCAACTTATTAGATCATATTTTTGTTTACACATGGTTAAAGTATGTTTACTTGTAGTGGTAACCATGGTAATCTACCAATACTAGTTGAACTATGGTCGCTGTAGTAAAAAATAAACATTGGTTCTTTTTCACAAGGGATTGCCAGTGACAGGTCGTTGCCCCCATACAATGCAATATTGACAACATTAACACCCATAAAATGAGTGAGCGAACGCTCTCTCTGTGATCGATTGGTTCTGTCTTGCAGCATTTGCGTGTGTACTGTGTTCAGATCATGGCTCAGATGAGCAGGAAAATAGTCCTATACTACACAATTATTTGCTTTCATAGGTTATTCATATTGTATGCATTAAATAATCTTTTTAAATAAACAAAATTACTGGTAAGAAAAAAACACCTTATATCGATATTTTTATTTGAGTATCGATACTTTTCGATGCTCACGTCAGTATCGACATATCGATACGCCCAACCCTACTTGGAGAGAGTTTCATCGTGTTGACTGTCGTAACCGAACGCGACACACAGTTTAAAGCTGAATGGAGAATGACTGACAGCCGCAGCGGAGGAAAGCATTGACGTGAACTTAAATATTCATCTGTACCTCACATTAAACTATGGAATGGCTTCAGAACACTTATAATATAGTGCACGAAGCGTTGATGATGCTTTATAATGTTTTTGTGCCTTTTGTGGGGCACTGGGGCTTAACAATAACACAGAATATAATACGCACAGTATCAGATTTGGATCGGTCCTGTCTGACCGATACCCGATCCGGCAAATAATGGCGTATCGGAGCCGGTACCGATACTGAGTATCGGATCGATGCATCCCTAGTCCTGGACTATTGCATTTATTAAATATTACTGGTGTTTACAAGCTTTTTAAGCTTGATTCATGAGTGAATATAAACACATGATCAACCAGTTCATTGTTTTGCTGTGATTCTAACTGTAAAACACATCCTATAGCAGTTCCTGTATGTGTTTCATGATACTGGCAGTGTTTGTTTGGTGAAACACGCGGCTGAGAGCGTCAGATGGAAAGTGGTTTTAATGCGCTTCCTGGTTTTCTGTCCTTGGCGGATGGAAGTAGATGATGAGCATGTGCACAATAGCATAATAGATGGGATCTGATGAAGGCTATTCCTTAAATGCAATGCAAGTGGCTTTGGATAAAAGCATCTGCAAAGTGAATATATGCAAATGTAAATGTATTTCGTGTGCCATGCATTCCTGAATTTGAATTGATGTATAAAACAGCATGTGGATTTGCTATTTGAATTTAAATGTAAGGAAGTAAAATTTAAATCAGCTGAAATTCAAACAATTTCAAATGCATGCCCTTTTAACTAAGCAAAGTTTGATGGGATAAAGTTTTAAACAGTTTAAAATGCCATGTTTGTACCATGTTATTTGTTTGGATTGTGAAGCAAGAATAACCCGTTTTATTTCCGGGTTGTAATGTCCTGTGCTACGCTGAACGTTGTAAATAAAGTATGTTTTATACTAGAAAATACCATTTCAGTCTTTCAAAAATTCACATTTAATGCAATGTGCGACTTGCCATTTCTTTGTAACTATTTGTGAAATTGTGAGAGTGAGTGTTTGAGCGTGTGTGTGTGTGTGTGTGTGTGTGTGTGTGTGTGTGTGTGTGTGTGTGTGAGAGTGAGTGTGTGACTGTGTGTGTCTGTGTGTGCGTTTGTGTGTGAGAGTGAGAGTGAGTGTGTGCGTGTGTGTGAGTAAGTGTGTGTGTCTGTGTGTGCGTTTGTGTGAGTGTGTGTGTGTGTGTGTGAGAGTGTGTGAGAGTGAGTGTGTGCGTGTGTGTGAGAGTGAGTGTGTGACAGTGTGTGTCTCTGTGTTCGTTTGTGTGAGTGTGTCTGTGTGAGAGTGAGTGTGTGCGTGTGTGTGAGAGTGAGTGTGTGACTGTGTGTGCGTTTGTGTGAGTGTGTCTGTGTGAGAGTGAGTGTGTGAGAGTGAGTGAGTGTGTGCGTGTGTGTGAGCGTGAGTGTGAGTGTGAGAGTGAGAGTGAGTGTGTGAGAGTGAGTGTGACTGTGTGTGTGTCTGTGTGAGAGTGAGTGTGTGAGAGTGAGTGTGTGCGTGTGTGTGAGAGTGTGTGTCTGTGTGCGCGTTTGTGAGTGTGTCTGTGTGAGTGTGAGAGTGAGTGTGTGCGTGTGTGAGAGTGGGTGTGTGACTGTGTGTGCGTTTGTGTGAGTGTGTCTGTGTGAGAGTGAGAGTGAGTGTGTGCGTGTGTGAGAGTGAGTGTGAGAGTGTGTGTGTCTGTGTGTGCACGTTTGTGTGAGTGTGTCTGTGTGAGAGTGAGTGAGTGTGTGCGTTTGTGTGAGTGTGTCTGTGTGAGAGTGAGTGTGTCTGTGTGAGAGTGAGTGTGTGAGAGTGAGAGTGAGTGTGTGTGTGAGAGTGAGTGAGTGTGTGCGTGTGTGTGAGTGTGTCTGTGTGAGAGTGAGTGTGTGAGAGTGAGAGTGAGTGTGTGCGTGTGTGTGAGAGTGAGTGAGTGTGTGCGTGTGTGAGAGTGAGTGTGTGACTGTGTGTGTGTCTGTGTGTGCGTTTGTGTGAGTGTGTCTGTGTGAGTGAGTGTGAGAGTGTGTGTGTCTGTGTGTGCGTTTGTGTGAGTGTGTCTGTGTGAGAGTGAGTGAGTGTGTGCGTGTGTGAGAGTGTGAGAGTGTGAGAGTGTGAGAGTGTGAGAGTGTGTGAGTGTGTGAGTGTGTGAGTGTGTGAGTGTGAGTGAGAGTGAGAGTTGAGTGTGTGAGAGTGAGTGTGTGCGTGTGTGTGAGAGTGTGTGTCTGTGTGCGCGTTTGTGAGTGTGTCTGTGTGTGTGTGAGTGTGAGAGTGAGTGTGTGCGTGTGTGAGAGTGGGTGTGTGACTGTGTGTGCGTTTGTGTGAGTGTGTCTGTGTGAGAGTGAGAGTGAGTGTGTGCGTGTGTGAGAGTGAGTGTGAGAGTGTGTGTGTCTGTGTGTGCACGTTTGTGTGAGTGTGTCTGTGTGAGAGTGAGTGAGTGTGTGCGTTTGTGTGAGTGTGTCTGTGTGAGAGTGAGTGTGTCTGTGTGAGAGTGAGTGTGTGAGAGTGAGAGTGAGTGTGTGTGTGAGAGTGAGTGAGTGTGTGCGTGTGTGTGAGTGTGTCTGTGTGAGAGTGAGTGTGTGAGAGTGAGAGTGAGTGTGTGCGTGTGTGCGTGTGTGTGAGAGTGAGTGAGTGTGTGCGTGTGTGAGAGTGAGTGTGTGACTGTGTGTGTGTCTGTGTGTGCGTTTGTGTGAGTGTGTCTGTGTGAGAGTGAGTGTGAGAGTGTGTGTGTCTGTGTGTGCGTTTGTGTGAGTGTGTCTGTGTGAGAGTGAGTGTGAGAGTGTGTGTGTCTGTGTGTGCGTTTGTGTGAGTGTGTCTGTGTGAGTGTGTGCGTGTGTGAGAGTGTGAGAGTGTGAGAGTGTGAGAGTGTGAGAGTGTGTGAGTGTGTGAGTGTGAGTGAGAGTGAGAGTTGAGTAGTGTGAGAGTTGAGTGTGTGCGTTGTGTGTGAGAGTGTGTGTCTGTGTGCGCGTTTGTGAGTGTGTCTGTGTGTGTGTGAGTGGTGAGAGTGAGTGTGTGCGTGTGTGAGAGTGGGTGTGTGACTGTGTGCACGTTTTGTGTGAGTGTGTCTGTGTGAGAGTGAGAGTGAGTGTCGTGCGTGTGTGAGAGTGAGTGTGAGAGTGTGTGTGTCTGTGTGTGCACGTTTGTGTGAGTGTGTCTAGTGTGAGAGTGAGTGAGTGTGTGCGTTTGTTGAGTGTGTCTGTTGAGAGTGAGTGTGTCTGTGTGAGAGTGAGTGTGTGAGAGTGAGAGTGAGTGTGTGTGTGAGAGTGAGTGAGTGTGTGCGTGTGTGTGCGTGTCGTCTGGTGTGAGAGTGAGTGTGTGAGAGTGAGAGTGAGTGTGTGCGTGTGTGTGAGAGTGAGTGAGTGTGTGCGTGTGTGAGAGTGAGTGTGTGACTGTGTGTGTGTCTGTGTGTGCGTTTGTGTGAGTGTGTCTGTGTGAGAGTGAGTGTGAGAGTGTGTGTGTCTGTGTGTGCGTTTGTGTGAGTGTGTCTGTGTGAGAGTGAGTGAGTGTGTGCGTGTGTGAGAGTGTGAGAGTGTGAGAGTGTGAGAGTGTCGTGAGTCGTTGGAGTGTGTGAGTGTGAGTGAGAGTGAGAGTTGAGTGTGTGTGTGTGTGTGTGTGTGTTGTGTGTGCTGGCCTAGACTCTCACAGGATTTGTAATTCAATCTCTGAACTGGCCTCTAGCTCTCCGTCAGAAGTCTTTCTCTGTCCTGCAGTCGTGATGTGATGCTCTGTGTGTGAGTGTGTTTGTGTTCTCAGTCTCATACACATATACTGTATGTATTAAGTGTGAGCAAATTTTGAGCAAAAATATTATGCAAAGTAAGTTGGTGTTATTTAAATGTTTTATAATTTGTGTTATTTTTATCCCTGGGTGTATATAATATTCATGATATATTCATGATGATTTTGATGGTGATATAATATTAAGCAACATTGTGAGTGTTCAGAGATGTTTTAATATCGTCTCTCTCTCTCTCTCTCTCTGTGTGTGTGTGTGTGTGTGTGTGTGTGTGTCATGTCTCTGTCTGTGCTCATGGACCGAGACTGTGTTTGAATATTGTGTGGTGGAGCGTCGAGCCGCTCGCTGTGATTGATGTGAGCGTGAGGTCACTCAGATCTCTGCATAAAGATGCAGCTGTATCCTATCACACACTCACACACACACACACACACATGTATTATCTCTCCATTCATCTCTTCAGATGGAGTGGAAACGTGAGATCAGGGCCGTTGCTGGATCTATTTCCAGCACACATAGCAGGACCAGTTCAGGTATTCCCTACATTATGAGGACAAAATATACAGTTTATACGTCTATGAAAGTCTCTATAAAACATGAAAACCCAACGTGTGTGTGTGTATCTGTGTGTGTGTGTGTATGTGTGTGTGTGTCTGTCTGTCTGTGTGTGTGTATCTGTGTGTGAGTGCATGTGTGCGAGTGTGTGTGTGTGTCTGTGTGAGTGGGTTTGTCTGTGTGTGTGTGTGTGTGTGTGTGTGTGTAGTTCAGGTATTCCCTACATTATGAGGACAAAATATACAGTTTATACGTCTATGAAAGTCTCTATAAAACATGAAAACCCAACGTGTGTGTGTGTGTGTGTGTATGTGTGTGTGTGTGTGTCTGTGTGTGTGTCTCTGTGTGTGTGTGTGTGTGTGTGTGTGTGTGTGTGTGTGTGTGTGGGCCAGTGAAACTGTTGATAGAGCAAGTAAACTGGGCCAGTAGAAAAGCTCTTTATTGTTGAAGCCTGAACTGAACACAGTGTACAGAATAGATTTGATACAGTAAACCTGAACATATACTGTTGGAAAATATGAATCCTTTGACGATGGCATTCATAACTCATTTTCCTTTTATATTATCTCATATTTCAGAGTGAAAGAGAATAGAAATGACATCAGCCAAGGAAGTTATTGCAATTTGATGAAAGATTTTGAAGACAGAGACATTTGTTTTCCTTGAAAC
>CM077189.1:33209265-33409525 GCA_039654105.1 Coreius guichenoti | reverse complement strand
CTCTCATCATCTCTCTCTCTCTCTCTCTCTCTCTCTCTCTCTCTCTCTCTCTCTCTCTCTCTCATCATCTCTCTCTCTCTCTGTCTCTGTCTCTCTCATCATCTCTCTCTCTTTCTCTCTCTCATCATCTCTCTGTCTCTCTCTGTCTCTCTCTGTCTCTGTCTCTCTCTCTCTCTCTCTCATCATCTCTCTCTCTCTCTCTCTCATCATCTCTCTGTCTCTCTCTCTCTCTCTCTCTCTCTCTCTCTCTCTTTCTCTCTCTCATCATCTCTCTCTCTCTCTCATCATCTCTCTCTCTCTCTCATCATCTCTCTCTCTCTCTCATCATCCTCTCTCTCTCTCTCTCTCTTTCTCTCTCTCTTTCTCTCTCTCTCATCATCTCTCTCTCTCTCATCATCTCTCTCTCTCTCTCTCTCTCTCTCTCTCTCTCTCTCTCTCTCTCTGAGACAAATATCCATTAGTATGATGGATGTGTAATTATCTCCTCTCCGCTGCTCTCTAACGCACCAATTAAACTCAGCACCTGGAAAAGAGCGTTTCTGAACTCAGCAGTGAGGCTGAACCTCAGCTTAGCAGTTTCCATCCAAAAATATAATGAAGTATATAAAAAATGTTGCCTTTCAATTTATCAGTTATTCAGAAATTAATAGTTTGTCTGTACATTACTAAGCACACCCACTAACTAGAATATTGAAAATAATGCAGCCCGATACTCGAAATGGCTAATGTTAATAATTATAAGAGATTTTATTCTTACCAGTCAGTTGGTGCCATATTCAATGTGACGCAAATATATTATACTGTTTTAGAGTCGCTTCTGAATTTCCCATCATTTCTGCAGGTTTTTTTATTGACTGCAATGCAAAAAAATAGTTTTTAATGAGTCTTTTTTTTTTTTTTAAATTTGTTTTCCAGGTAAATCCTTAAAACGAGACAATTTTACTTGAGAAGCAACATTACATAAGATATTCAGACTTATTTTAATAGATCATCTTGTATTTTGGTTAATGCACTGGCAGATCTTTTCACGTTTTAAGTGTAAAGTTAAAGACAAATGCAAAACCTGCACTGCGGTAAAATACACTTACACTTCAAAATAAACTTCAAAGTACACATACAATCAGCGGCTGTGTCTGAAATCACCCTTAAATAGGGCACTATTTGCACCATTTGTAGTGGTGTCTGAAACCATAGTGGACGTTATCAAGTGCACTCATTCAATCCCATAATGCACTGCAGTAACGAGTGTTCAAGAGATGTACGCTCAACGGCTAGAGAATACCCATAATGCACTGTGAGAGTCGCGGCAAATGAATTCCTGTGTCTAACCAGAAGACGGCAATAAAGATGACTCTTTTCATTACTCCTGCAAAAAATCCTATGCAAAAGTGACAGCCCTTCCGGCGCACTCAGTGTCCAAATTCACTCACTTCGTTTCCATTCATTCCCTCAAGTGGACTATATTAGTGGAGTAATGCAAGGAATAGTGAATAGGGGGTGATTTTGAACACAGCCTATGAGTCTTAATGTCTTAAAGGGTTCCTGTTATGCCCTTTTCACAAGATGTAATACAAGTCTCAGTGTCTCCAGAATGTGTGTGAAGTTTCAACTCAAAATACCCCCCAGATCATTTATTATACCTTAATAAATGCCCAGTTTTGAGTGGAAGGAAAATCTTGCTGTTTTCGTGCATGTGTCTTTAAATGCAAATGAGCTGCTGCTCCCCCGCCCCTTTTCCAGAAGAAGGCGGAGCCTGTACAGCTCGTGCCTCCGATACTCTGCCAAAAACTAAAACATCTGTTTGGTTTTATTTATCATCTCACAGTCGTTTATGTCTGTGAACGTAAACAGCAGGGAAAGAAATGGCATGTGTATATTAGATCTGTGTATTAAAGTGAAATATACAGGACCTACTGCTATTATATCTGCTGTTAATATGAATCAACAAAAGAAAAACAGAAAATCACTCACTGCTCTTGACTGAATAACTTTAGTAGCTTTAATAAGAATACTTTTCGGACTTGAATGCTGCTGTTAAATGCTCTGGCGAGATAAACATGG
Source organism: Coreius guichenoti (assembly GCA_039654105.1). Classification (NCBI taxonomy): domain Eukaryota; kingdom Metazoa; phylum Chordata; class Actinopteri; order Cypriniformes; family Gobionidae; genus Coreius; species Coreius guichenoti. The sequence continues at coordinate 33,407,464 of CM077189.1, read as the reverse complement.
CGGACTGTGTACAGCTCACTGATGGGCGGAGCTATGATAATAAGGCGGAGTCTGTCAGCAGTCATGGGCGGGGGCCTACTTATATGTGACGTCACACTGCTAGAATCTGCAAACGGCTTGTTCTGAGACACTGATTATGATTTATGGGGATTAAAAAGAGGAGTGTGTGGATTTTTATCATTATAGGGTGGTTGTGTACACACACTGCCGACACATATATGTTTAAACACCATGTAAAATTTAATTTTTCATAATAGGTCCCCTTTAAGGATTGTTAGATTTTAACTTGAAAACAAGACATCTACTCATTAAGAACAGGATTTTATCCTTTAATAGGAGTTTATCCTTAACTTGTTTTCATTTGTGTCCAATTAAATTGCCATCAAATGTCCATAAACTACAATACACACACAAACATTGTGCTATTATTCTATTAAAAACCTTCCACATGCTACACTCTTAAAATTAAACACAGCGATGCCATAGAAGAACCTTTTCCGTGGATGCTGAAGGTTCTTCATGGACCCATCGCTTTATCCTTCAGAGTGCAGTGTTGTTCTGATGGAGAAGCAGGCGAGTGTTTCTGTCAGATGCTGATGTGTGTGTCACTCTCAGTTCAGCGCTTTGAAGTCTCAGTCTCTCTATAATTCATGACTGGAGAATCAAACACAATCCCACTGATTTTATCCTCCTTCACAAACCATAAACGAGGCCATTTGTGATTTTTGAAGCTTTTCAACACATTTTATGTGTCACAGACTTTCAGAACGGTTGATTGTAACTATATTTTCACACAGCTCTTAACATCACGATTTTCTGAAAAGATGTGCGTTGTGAAAGTGTTAAATTTGTCTTTATTTGACTTGTCGATGTGAACTAGATGTTTGGGTGTTTTGAGCGGTTGCCAGGGCGATGCTATGTGGTTGCTAGGGTATTCTGTTGGTCGCTGGGTTTCTAAGCTAGAAGATGCATAATTGTGTACTGAGAGGATAATGACATAGGATGCAGTGTGTGTGTGTGTGTGTGTGTGTGTGTGTGCAGGTACAATGTGGATTAATGGTGGTTTGATCCCTAGAGAGGAAGGAATTGCAAAGCCTTAGCATCCTCACACTAATGATCTCTCTCTCTCTCTCTCTCTCTCTCTCTCTCTCTCTCTCTCTCTCTCACTCGCTCTCTTATACACCAGAATTGAGTGAGGTTTGAGGGAAGGGGGTTAAAAATAAGAGGGACTGATGACATCATCTGAAAAGGAAAGTCATTTCAGAAGCAGAGCAAGTAATTTTTTTAATGGATGATCATAAGGACACAATTTTTTTCTGTGAATTACATACACGGAGTCATTCACAGTAAGACCAGGAGCGTGTTTGAGAAAGTAAAAAGTCAGTTTTTATTTCATGTTGACATTTCTGAACCAACATAGATTTATTTTCTCTATATGGGTGAGCTGGAAAATGCCGTTCATCAGACGGGACCCTACAGGACGGACGGTTTCACTGGACTAGTAACGTCTCTGAGCCGGACACTCAATGCCCTCATTGATCTCAGCCTTTAGAATATGCATTATTATTAGTTATTCTTATATCACAGTCTGTCTGTATACTTGATTCTGATGGACTACAATGCATTACTTTATACATACTGTTACTGTTGAGTTACTTTTGAATAGCTTTTTTACTGTTCAAAAGTTTTTTGGTCAGTAAGATGTAAGAATTGAATGATGTAAGAAATGCATGTATGAAGCAAGAATGCATTAAATTAAATTGACATGTATATTCCCCCGTTATAATGTTATGCTATTTCAAATAAATGCTTTTCTTTTGAACTTTTTATTCATCAGTGAATCCTGGAAAATAGTTTCCACAAACATATGAACTGTTTTCAACATTGATAATAATCATAAATGTTTCTTGAGCAGCAAATCATCATATTAGAATGATTTCTGAAGGATCATGTGACACTGAAGACTGGAGTAATGATTGTGTATATTTCACAATTTTACTGTATTTTTCATCAAATACATGCAGCCTTAGGAAGCAGAAGAGACTTTTTGTATTCATTTTTTTATTGGATAACTAGTTAATAAAGTGGTATTTTTATTGATATAATTCAGTTCAGATTAGTTTATTGATAAAGCACTATTAAAACAATAGAGCTTTGACCAAAGTGCTGTACAATAATAAAATTATTGCTAATAAAAGGAAACAACATCATAACACAGACAAGACAGATTATAATTTGATTGTAATTGATGTAATCATAGTATGATCCAAATACACAAACCTATAAGACATATTTCATTGTTTTCAAACCAAGTCTGGCATTACATTGAAATTAATATTTGGGAAAGATTGCCATCTGCTGGTATTTAGAGGTACTGAAATGAAAAGAAACCTGTGATTAGAGCTGTTTATTAACGTGATTGTTCCACACACACACACACACACACACACACACACACAATCATCATTGTAACGCTTTATTTCACAGTCCCTGTTACACATTTGACTATATGTAGTTACTATAGTTACTATTGATAGTTTTCAGTCATGTGATTGTTGCGGAGCCCTGGAAGGCAAAACAGCCATAGAACTGCAGCACAAGACAATTTTCCATCTTCAAAACAAAAATATGGGAACAAGATGCAAGTTTTGGGCACTTGTGATCCATATACAGCACCTGCTGCAGTATTTCAAGCACTAAAAACAGCGGGATGTTCTAAAACGCTTAACGTGAAAAACACTTAGGGTGGGTTGCACCAATAAGGATTAAATTAAATTAAAAACAACACGTTTTCTTTATAATGGTTTTAAAAACGCTTAACGAGAAATGTTGTGTTGCCTGCATCATCAATAAGGTGTATATTGAATTTAGTCTTTTAATATCACTGTCTTACTACATTAGTACTTACTACAAACCTGGTAAAAAAGACTGTCAAGCAATGGAGGAAAGCCTTGTTTTGTCCTCCAGGTGGGCGTTCCTGTAACGCTGCATTCACACGGGGCGTCTGCGTCAACGCTTGATGGAGGGCGTGTCTGAAGCTTGGTGCTGACGCGACCGTCATAGTGACAGCAGCCAATCATACTACTTTTCCGGTGTTGCATGAACGCAATTGGCTAGCGTCTGCGCTAGGGTATTTGCATAGGCGATCTGATTGGCTGACGCCTGCATTGGCGCTTGAAAAGTTTAAAACTTTTCAACTTCTGCCGCGAGCAACGGCAGTGATGCGACGCAACGGAACCCACAATTCAGTTCAGCAACGCATGACGTCACCCATTCAAAGTAAATGAGAAGCGTTGACGCCGACGCCCCGTGTGAATGCAGCTTAAGGGTGTGACGTCACGTGAAAACTGTGAACAGTAATGACAGTCAATTATGCATAGTTACATGCAACTAACCCTAAACCAAACCTTAACCCTAATTGTATAGTAAGTACATACATGTAGTTAATTACTATTGCTTAGTGCTTGATTGTATAATTACACTGTAACAAGGAGACGTTAAAATAAAGTCAGAAATTGCTAGTAAATTTCACAAATAATTACAAAGGAAGACTGAAATAGTATTTTCTTGTAAACATACTCCAATAATCATGAGGCCAGCAATTCCCTAATGTCTTTTTATGTCTCTAAGCTGTTCATTTGCTGTATTTTAGGTGAGTTTCGATTATCATCTACACGTCTAACGTTCTCTCTCGTTTCCTCTTCTAGGTATTGGAAAAAATGTAATATGTGACCGGACGGCGACGCCGCTGGACGCCTTCCGCATGATGTCAGCGGCCCAGTACTACCCGAAGCTGCTGAGCATCATGGGTAACGTGCTGCGCTTCCTTCCCGCCTTCGTGCGCATGAAGGAGCTGCTGGAGGAGGGTTACGTGGGCGAGCTCCTGGTCTGCGAGGCGCAGGTTCACGGCGGCAGCCTCCTCGGGAAGAAGTACAACTGGAGCTGCGACGACCTGATGGGTGGCGGCGGACTGCATTCGGTGGGCAGCTACATCATCGATTTACTCACGTTTCTGACCGGCCAGCGGGCGGCCAAGGTGCACGGCTTCCTCAAGACCTTCGTCAAGCAGACTGACCACATCCGAGGAATCCGGCAGATCACCAGCGACGACTTTTGTACCTTCCAAATGGTGCTGGAAGGAGGCGCCTGCTGCACGGTCACGCTCAACTTTAACGTCCCCGGTGAGTTTCGGCAGGAGGTTGTGGTCGTGGGAACGGCGGGAAGGTTGAGGGTTTGCGGGACGGACCTGTATGGGCAGAAGAACGATGGCGAATGCGGTCAGGAGCTTCTTCTTAAGGACAAAACCCAGATAGAGAACGCGTCCCTGCCTGACAAGGCTTTCCGGGACATCCCGTCTCCGTACCTCACCGGCACCATCTGCATGGTTCAAGCCGTACGGCAGGCGTTTCAGGACCAAGACGACCGGCGCACTTGGGACGGACGGCCGCTCACGATGGCCGCAACTTTCGAGGACTGTTTGTATGCGCTTTGCGTCGTAGACACGATCAAGAAGTCCAATCAGTGTGGAGAGTGGCAGAACATCGTCGTGATGACGGAAGAACCGGAGGTCAGTCCTGCGTACCTGATCAGCGAGGCCATGCGACGCAGCCGGATGTCGCTGTACTGCTAACGCAGCTCATGCATGGATGCAACTGGAAATGGATTATCGTCCCAAACATCGTCGCTTGCTGGAGTTACGAGCCAAGGCGCTGTTCACAGCAAGATGAATGTTTGATGCAAAAATTTGGATGTGACTGTTTTGACCAATGCATTGTTTTTCTTTTGCGAAGAACAGCTAGTTACAGGTACTTAGCTCAACATATCAAATTCATTAAAGATTTGACATCAAACGCACGATCCTTGTGCTAAAACTTCAATTTGTTCAAATCTAAAAATTGCTGCGAATTTGCATGTTTGCAGTTGGAAAAATATTTACTTGTTTTCCTAAATTAAATATAATCGCTTGCTAGTGTTACAAGTTAAAGCCTGTTTTCAGCAAGACGAATATTTGTTGCAAACATTTGATGTGATAAACATCTGTTAATGCATCTGTTCAGATCGACAAAAATTTGCATGCATGCAACTATTTTCTACGGAGCACCTAAAGGGACATGAAGAAAAAAATATAAGATGGGTGGAAAAGTTCCATGTCAGTGTTTTTGCGTTCTCTCCCAAATGTTTGCTTTCCATCTCAGAAATTTTGGGTTTGCTCGAAAAATGTTGGCGTTCCCCTAAAAATCTTTGCGTTCGCTTGCAAAATGTTGGCGTTCTCCCGAGAATCTTTGCGTTAGTTTTCAAAATGTTGGCGTTCCCCTAAAACATTTTATGTTCATTTGCTAAATGTTGGCGTTCCCCTAAAAAATTTTGTTTGCTTGCAAAATGTTGGCGTTCCCCCGGGAAATTGTTTGTTTGCAAAATGTTGCCGTTCTCCCGAGAATCTTTCCATTAATTTGCAAAATGTTGGCGTTCCCCTAAAAAATGTTGTTTGTTTGCTAAATGTTGGCGTTCTCCCGAGAATCTTTCCATTCGTTTGCAAAATGTTGGCGTTCCCCTAAAAAATTTTGTTTGTTTGCTAAATGTTGGCGTTCTCCCGAGAATATTTCCATTCGTTTGCAAAATGTTGGCGTTCCCCCGGGAAATTGTTTGTTTGCAAAATGTTGGCGTTCTCCCGAGAATCTTTCCGTTTGTTTGCAAAATGTCGGTGTTCCCCTAAAAAATGTTGTTTGTTTGCTAAATGTTGGCGTTCCCCCGGGAAATAGTTTGTTTGCAAAATGTTGACGTTCCCCTAAAAAATTTAGTTTGTTTGCAAAATGTTGGCGTTCCCCTAAAACATTTTATGTTCGCTTGCAAAATGTTGGCGTTCCCCAGAAATTAGTGATTATGTATTCAAAATAAGTACCTACTCAAGAGAGTATGCGATTTTCAGACGCAGCCTTCTTCGTGACTACCGGGTGCCAGAAAGTTGCGTAGCGTTCAAAAAATTCCAATCGGAAGTGAGCATCCCTATGCCCTACTCACTCTAAAGAGAAGAACATGACTCTAAATTATTAAAGTACTTCCTTGAAGTAACCATTGCATGTTCCCTTCGCTAACGGATTTGTGGAAGGGGCTTTCGTGAAGGGATCAAGGGTGCAAAAACGCTGTTTGGAATTCGCCTGCTTTGTAACTCTGATATCTGAGTCTGCTTCTCTAACGCCGCCACCTGCTGTCAGAGAGTGAATCTGCAGTCTGTTTATTTATGCATTGGTCTGAACAGAGAGATTGCATGCGAAAATCATTTGTGCTGAACATTCGTGTTGGTGTGAACAGAGAGGTGGGATTCTGGGAATACTGGAATACTTCAGGACATACAACTGGAGGAAACGTGTTTGTACCTCTTGAGTTGAACGTTCAGCTGACGGGCTTGACTTCGGCTGCTGGGACTTTAAGTGTCCAAACGCTGGTCAAGTATGCAATAAAAATCTGCTGTTGGAGGAAAAAACAAACAAGGCCACGCTTTGCTGAAATGCCTTTGTTCCTGCGACGTGTTTGTAGATCGAGGATAGTGCAAAAAAACAAAACGTGCACTTTTGCTTTTCAGGCTGACTTCGGTCTGAAGGTACCGATTTTTTTAACATTGTTTATTCGTGTAAGTGCAACGCAGACAAGGTCATCTGGCATCTGTCAGCATGTGTTTGCATGCTAGCGTGAGTGTGTTTAATGTGCACATGGACTCCAGCGGGAAAAACAATGACTGCAAATGCATGAAATCTACACTGACACCGTAAACGACAGGATTCGCTGTGTATAACGAGCTAGATCTGGACAAAACACAAAGAATGTCAGACGTTTCAGACATGTATATTTATAATCCCAATGTGTGTGTGGTATCTTGATCATTATTGCTGTAAGTCTGAAAGAGATTTTGAATTGTAAACCAGTTTTAGCCAGATCTGAGCAGGGTTTTTTTAGGAGGGCGTCGCATACACCATCAGTGGTTCTCAGCTGGATTCATATTTTATATTTGGCATCATGTGGTAACCCGAAAATAACCAAAAATCAATCAAACACTGAAATAATATTATAAACTATGTCAAAAGTTTGAAAAAAAAAACATTTCTTTAATGTTTCTTTAAAAAAGTTTCTTTAGGTCACCAATGCTGCGTTTATTTGATCAAAAATCCAGCAAAATCAATAATATTGTGAAAAAATATTACAATTTAAAATATCCATTTTCTACTTTAATAAATAGTAAAATGTAATTTATTCCTGTGATCAAAGCTGAATTTTAAGCATTACTCCCTCCAGTGTACTTCAGAAATCATTCTGTTCCAGTTGTGGATGTTAAGAATATTAATATATAATAAATTAATATTATCATGAACTGTTTAGACTCAAATATATGCAAAGTTATTAACGTGTTAGACTGAATAGGAAAATAATTCTGCAGTAATAATAGCAGAAATGTACACAAACCTGTATCTAATGTCATCTGGATCCAATTTGATTCTTTTCTACCAAATGACAAGAATTTGTGCTGAACTAGTGCAGTTTGATTGGACAAAATTATGCATTTCTCCTTCCTTTTAAAAGTCCGTTTGACTGTAGTTGTTTGTATTTATTATTTTCCGCTCTTCAGACCAAATTTCCGATTGCAACGCACCAGTTGAGGACGGCTGCTTTAGACTGTTGCAGAACGTTGCACTTTTTCTCGAGGGTTAGTTAATGCATAGTAATTTTTAAGCCTGAAATATATAAACCAAAATATCTTTCAGACATGCTTAAGGTGCTAGAGATCTTTCGGTCTAAAGATATGATGCCTGTATTGTCAATGTCAATAACGCATCTCTAGTTTAGGTCTGTAATTTGTATTTAAATGCAGTTGTCTTGTCACTACTGAAACTTTGCAGTGTGTATGTGTCTGGAGATGCTGATCAAACTGTTAGGAAATGATGATTAACGTACAGAAACAATCAGTTCGGCTGCAGCGTTTTATTTGATGCTTCGAAGCATGCGCTGAAGACGTGCGTCGGCTGTCGTCTATCACTGTGCAACTGCTCACTGTGTCACGATGGCTTTATATCAAGTCAAATCCTACGTGGCTGTATTTGATGTGTGTTGACCTGCTGTACATTAGTTTATGGATGCTATTTATTTTTTATCCTTTCATATGGAATCTGGAAGTGTGTTTATTGTGAGACAGGAAATCGAGGCCTTTGCGTGTGCATTTCCACAGGAAGTGTGACGTCCCAAACAAACCTGTTTCCCTCAGAAATGTGATGTCTCACTGTCGCCGCTCTGCTGGACACTGGAGGTAATGAGAATGTTTCTTCAAGGAAAAATCATCTCTGTAGGACAGGAGAATATTTAATATCATCCTCTCTTAGGACGCTTTCACAACTTAATCAAAAGCAGCATGTCATTAAAGCTACTAAATTAAACGTTTCTGTTAAGAGCCATAAATATAATAAACATTCTGAGGGAGCCATTGAAAATTATTGATCATCATGAAACTTAATTTACATGAAGAGGATACACAAACTGAATCATCTGGATTCAGTTAAATAAATATGGTGTGAAATATTTTGTGATGATGTGATCAACATTAAACATTATGAATGTCACCATGGACACGAATGATTACTCCAAGGAGGTAAAAAGCTCTCAAGAGTTGTCATCTCGTAATTATGACACAAAATTAATGCAGCATAAGATACACTGTATGGAGCCCATTTCCACCACATAAGAAAAAAACATGCTTTGGTAAATCATAATTATGATGTACTAAGTCATAAAAAGTCCAAATTAAGATTTAAAAAAAAAAAATTATATGTATGCGATACAAAGTCATAATTATGAAAGTTGAATTGAAAGTCAAAATTATGACAAAACGTCATAACTATGATAAAAGTCAAAATATTTTTGTCAATTTCAACATAGCATAATTATGACTTTGTCAATTTCGTCTTCATCTCATAAATGACTTTTTATGAAATTGAGTCAAGTAAAAGTCATATTTTTTTAATATATTGCCAACTTGCCATAATTATGATTTTTTTTTAACCTCATAATTTCGTTTTTTGTATTAGTATTTTTTAGTTTTTGACTTTATCTCATAATGTCTCATATTTATGTCATAATTTTGAATTTTATGTGACCATTATGATCTACCAAACCATGATTATTATTATTCTGTGGCAGAAATGGGCTTCAGACCTCAGAGATGATTTTTCCAAGAATGATGTGAGATATTAAGATTGGAATAAAAATAGGGCTTGCTTTTTACTAATTTTAAAAGACACATAAAGAGCTTTCTCCATCATTTATGAGACTAATCTTAATGGAATGATCTGGGATCAGTACGAGTTCAGCTCTGTCAACAGCGTTTGCTAAATATAAATATCTTTTTCTCACAGAAGAAAGTTAGGGTAGGATGGTTAGGGGAGTCAAATAATGAAAATATTCATTTGGGGTGAACTATTGCTTTAAGTTGAATGAAATAACATTAGATGAAGTTAAAAACGTGTATTTACCCCAGAATATTCCTCAGATATTGTTGTTGCCTCACTGACAGTGTGACTCATATTTCAGTGTTACTTCAGTGAGTCTATTGAGAATGAAAACGCTGTTGTAATGTCAGTCTGCAGACGTGAGCGGAACATCATCAGAACTGTTTATCCCAGAATTAACATGGACAAACTGGAGTCAAATAAATGCGATTACTGTATGCTTGAACTGGCCTGTTTCTGAACAAAACTCAACGATACTGCAACTGCAAACTTGAACCTGTGGAGAAAAAAAACACGTTACAGCTGGAAATGTTTCAATGTAAGATATGGCTCGTTCTCTGTGTATGTGAATATCTACTGTATCCTCGTCCTGCTGGGCCGCATGTGCAAACACACGCTGTGTGTGATGGAGATGATTTATTAAAGAAGGGATTCAGCAGTAAAATGGTGCTCTGGGTCTGTTATTGTCTCTCTTCACATGCATTTAATGCACATTGACCATCAGTTTTGAGGTGCATCTTATATTTCATCCCCTGCTAATCTTGTTTGGTTTCTGCTGTTTGTGCTGCTACATGAAGTCTCCAATCTCTAAAGCTGTTGCAATGTTGCTTTGCGCATGTAATCAGCATATTCTGACTGGACAGGAAATACAGGACATGCTCTTCTAGATTTTTGTGATTTTCGACAGTAAACAGCAGTAATGTCCTTGAAAAAAAAAAAAAAAATATATATATATATATATACATATATATACACCGATCAGGCATAACATTAATAACACTGATTATCTCTTCATCACGGCACCTGTTAGTGGGTGGGATATATTAGGCAGCAAGTGAACGTTTTGTCCTCAAAGTTGATGTGTTAGAAGCAGGAAAAATGGGCAAGCGTAAGGATTTGAGCGAGTTTGACAAGGGCCAAATTGTGATGGCTAGACGACTGGGTCAGAGCATCTCCAAAACTGCAGCTCTTGTGGGGTGTTCCCGGTCTGCAGTGGTCAGTATCTATCAAAAGTGCTCCAAGGAAGGAACAGTGGTGAACCGGCGACAGAGTCATGGGCGGCCAAGGCTCATTGATGCACGTGGGGAGCGAAGGCTGGCCCATGTGGTCCGATCAAACAGACGAGCTACTGTAGCTCAAATTGCTCAAGAAGTTAATGCTGGTTCTGATAGAAAGGTGTCAGAATACACAGTGCATCGCAGTTTGTTGCGTATGGGGCTGCATAGCCGCAGACCAGTCAGGGTGCCCATGCTGACCCCTGTCCACCGCCGAAAGCGCCAACAGTGGGCACGTGAGCATCAGAACTGGACCACGGAGCAATGGAAGAAGGTGGCCTGGTCTGATGAATCACGTTTTCTTTTACATCACGTGGATGGCCGGGTGCGTCACTTACCTAGGGAACACATGGCACCAGGATGCACTATGGGAATAAGGCGAGCTGGCGGAGGCAGTGTGATGCTTTGGGCAATGTTCTGCTGGGAAACCTTGGGTCCTGCCATCCATGTGGATGTTACTTTGTCACGTACCACCCACCTAAGCACTGTTGCAGACCATGTACACCCTTTCATGAAAACGGTATTCCCTGGTGGCTGTGGCTCTTTCAGCAAGATAATGCGCCCTGCCACAAAGCAAAAATGGTTCAGGAATGGTTTGAGGAGCACAACAACGAGTTTGAGGTGTTGACTTGTCCTCCAAATTCCCCAGATCTCAATCCAATCGAGCATCTGTGGGATATGCTGAACAAACAAGTCCAATCCATGGAGGCCCCACCTCGCAACTTACAGGACTTAAAGGATCTGCTGCTAACATCTTGGTGCCAGATACCACAGCACACCTTCAGGGGTCTAGTGGAGTCCATGCCTCGACAGGTCAGGGCTGTTTTGGCAGGAAAAGGGGGACACAATATTAGGAAGGTGGTCATAATGTTATGCCTGATTGGTGTGCATATAAATACATTTAGACCACTTAACTTAGTGATTGCTAACAGGATGTGAAAAGACTTTCAACCAGCATAACAAAAATGTTTCTGGAACAAATCACCCACCCTGCCTTTAAGTTGCTTTAAAACAATGTGAATACTATACGCGCTATAGCCTATAAAAATGTGAATTGACTTTAAAGACAGACAACTGTAAACTGCTCGTTTGATACATTTTGAAAAGACAATTGAAAAATAATGTAATAATGGCATTAGTACATTATGTGAATTGTGCCTTCCCTGTCAATGGCATTAAAGCAATAGACCACAAGGTGGAAGTGTTGTATTACAGCAAGTGATCCGCCATGCTGACACTCTGCTTTTCAGTGATGAGCGCCAGTGTATTGAGCAGTTCTATTCAAATTATGGCAGATCATGTTGCACCAGAAATGAGATGAGTACAAATCAAGATGTAAAATTTCTAGGTCCATACTAATTTTATATGCGTTCATTTGAGAATTAATTCAGCATCAACATTATCCTACTTATAAATCTAGAATAGGTCAAAACCCTTTTCATACCTTTGAATTACTTCTGTATAAAGCAGTTTAAAATGGCCCAAACATGCAGGAACTTTATTACACAATTCTTAGACAAAAAAGATGGCAACAGTTTAGGACTGGTTAATAAAAGGTCTGTGCTTAAGGCAAGAAACAACGTTTTTACAAGCGTGGTCAGAAAAATCAACTTAATTCAAAGGGAATTTCTGACCAAACTGGCAGATATATTTTCTTGTTTCAGAAAACAAAACTTAATATCTATAGTCATTTTGCTTCTTAAATAAATGTATCTTATTTTAAGAATGTTAAGCTATTTGGGTAGCGCTTTAGATTACAGCCCGGAAAGTACTGTAGAAGGAAAACTAATTTACAGCGTAACTTTCGGTAATTATAGTGTAACTATAAAGTATGTATGTGTAGGTATAAGGGAACAATATGTAATATTTAGGGAATAAATGGGGAACTACCAGGAAAATTAACAAATGATTTATACTGTAAGTATTTTTTAATTAAGGGGTAATTATCTGTGTAGTTACAGGGTAATGAATCTGCGGGCTGTAAATGAAAGTGGTGTTTGTTCCCCTCTCGTTTCATGTAGTTACAGGGTAAGTACAATAAAAACACATACACAATCTGATATCACTCTGAAACATTTATTTGAAAAACAACTTGCAAAACAGATTTACGACACTTCTTATTAATTTATTACTTTTTTTCAAATAAACTTTTCATTTCAAATACTAACATCCTGACAGAAAGAAGCATGTTTTGTCCCTTTTTTGTTTCTCTTGCTTGGCTTCTCCTCCTCTTGTTCATCATCTTCTTTTTCATTATTTCCACTGAAGGAATCCCATGTCTTTTGCTATTCTGTATACTATTTATTAAAAGAAAAAGTACACCCAGAAATGCTCTCATAATTGACTAATCTTTTCGCTTCCGACCAGTTGTTACCAGCGCGTGCAATATGAGTAAAGAGCAACGTAAAGCTTCACGCTTTCATGACGTTCTCGCGTGAGTTTCATCTGAACTGGCGTCTCTGTCTTCCTGTCTTGTTTGTTTCCCATTGCTATTATTAGTACCGTCGCAAGGGCTGTGCCAATGCACAGGGCCTCGCGCAAAGTAAAGTGAAAGCTGACTTAATGTAAAAGCCAATAGTTAAAGTTAATTAAAAGACATAGCTAAACATGTATAGTGATGCTGTATTATTCTGCTTGTTAAAAATGTAACTTACAATATTTCTCTGTGCATGTGCGTGACAGTGATTCATGCGCATACATGTCAGTCAGCGCGACGTCACAAGTTCGTAGAGAGATTCCATTCAAATTCTGATTTTGGCCGCCTCTGAAATGGGTCAAAACATAGGTATTACCTAAGAAATTCAAGTAAATACGCTAGGGTGGCCTCGCACATCACGTTCGCACTCGCACCCCCCTTGCGACGGGCCTGGCTATTATCATATGTTATTGTAAATAAAAAATAAAAAATAAAATAAAAACTGACGGCATCCGACATCCGCGTGACCAGAGTTTCTCGGCGCGCCCACGTCACGCTTCAAGTTACGTCAAGAAGCGTGAACTCAACCCTATCATGCGCGCACATAAGACTGTTGGTCGGAAGGGATAGTCTACAGTTTAAAAAATATTTTTCTTACAAACACTTATTGTTTCATCCATTGGGATCGTATGGATTACTGTAGTTGCTGTATGTGCTGTTTGATGCTTCAACTTTTAGGAACCCAAAATGAGTTTTCATTATCAGAGATTGTTTATTTCTCTGTGTTCATCTGAAGAAAGAAAGACGTATACATCTCGGGTGGCATGAGGGTAAAAGACGAGTAAATGGTGAGGACATTTCTGGGTGTACTGTATTTTCTTTTAATACATAATACAGAATAGCTAGAGACATAGGATTCCTACTTAAACCGTGTCCTAACTACACGCGACGCCACGCCGCGACACGCGATAAAAGGTATCTTTAACATGTTCGAGTTTTTGTCCTAACCAGCCGCGACACGCGATGATTCTATTTTAGAAACGGTTTGTAAACGATTGATAATTCACCTCTGGTGTGGACAGACAAGTTGCTTATCGTTGGAATCTTATCGCGTCGCGTGTAGTTCACGGTGTTAAGATTCATCTGTGGTAAGAATGAAAAAGAAGAACAAGAGGAGGATGAAGCCAAGCAAGAGAAACGAATAAGTGTTTTAAAAAAGTTGTTTTTCAAGATTTCCGAGTAGGGCTGTGAATCTTTGGGTAGGCAGCGAATCGATTCGATTCACGATTCATAGGTTTTCGATTCGATTCAAGAACGATTTTTGCAAATTCAGAACGATTCGATTCGAGACGCATCACATTAAAATTCGATGCGATTCGATTAATTCGATTCGATTCTGCATTTTTTAAATATAGGCTACATTCATAGGATTATTAAAATGCTTCCCCCAATGTGTCTTAGTCAGGGTGTGAATTACACAGCGGCCTTCAGGGGTCAGAGAGTGGGCAAACAAACACTTCTGTCCATTGTTAATGTTAGTTCATGTTATTACTTTATTATTTTATTATTATTACACACTTCATTTTAATAGCCTATAAAAAATGTATATGGCATTTTTTAGAAATTTACATAAGCCAAAATTTAAAAAGGCTTTAAAAGTAGACTATTTTTAGTTCATGCTAACTATTGTGTATGATAGTGTTAATGGCTACACAACCTTATTAAAGTGTTCCAGGTGCATTAAACATGCAGTGCTTCCATGGAGAGACTAGAACATCATGCACTTTTCCAACTAAACTTTAAAACTAACTTTTTTAACTAACTTTTCTTCACGGAATAGAAAGAAAAGCCCTCTTTGTTCTCTTGAACATATACGGAACAATTTCCTTATGATGATTCTGCGCCGGGTGTCAACTGTTGCTATAGTAACGGACGCAACTTTAATGCACATCTGATTGATAGGTAAACCGCGCGCTCTTATTTCAGTGTTGTTAATGTTGTAATTATTTCAGCAGTTTCCTTCGTACGTTCAGTTAAACGACATTAAGTTAAATTTCATTTATCATTCATCAGAACTGTGCGTATGCATTTTAGACACTTACATTATGTGTTTGCTCCGTCCATGCAATAAATGTCCATCCTTGAATAAGCGGGGTTATATTGTATGACCTACTTCCGTAAAACTTCAGTATTTTATTTTATATAAAATAACGGTGACGTTTCCACGCAATGAAAGCGTTTTATTTCAACAGTAGCTAGTGACCATGGTGACTTGGCAGCTTTATCAATGGCTTGAGCGGTTTGACTCAGAACTATTCCTGTCTCAGTAGAGAGCTGTCATCTGCTCATGTGAATAGCAGTGGCCGTCCTGAGGAGAGCTCAAACGTGGGCTGCAGCGAGGTGTACTTGGAAAAATGTGTCAATGAGAGCTCCGGCCGGAGCGCGAGCGCAATCCAGTGAAGGCTGTAAATAGTGCAGCGCGTGTCTGTGAAGGAGAGCTGTTCATTAATTCACGCATGTAGTATAAACTAATGTTTATTTTAAAGCACCGAATCGCTATCGAATCGTGACTAATTCGATTCTTAGCATTTTAAATCGATTATTGACCGAAATCAACTATTCACGATTCAAAATTTCATGTTTCAAGATTGATGCATATGCATCGTCAGGATTTTTAATCGATGCATCGAGAAAACGAGTGAATCGTATGGAAGCCCGTTTCCGCCACTAAATAAAAAAATAAAAAGAGTAATTGCGACTTTTTATCTCAGAATTGCGAGTTATAAAGTCTGAATTCTGAGATATAAACTCGCAATTGCGTGATATAAAGTCACAATTCTGACTGAGAAAAAAAGTCAGAATTGTGACTTTATATCACGCAATTGCGAGTTTATATCTCAGAATTATGACTTTATAACTCGCAATTGTGAGAAAAAAAGTCAGAATTCTGAGATAAAAAGTCGCAATTACTCTTTTTATTTCCATAGCTTCCATAGAATCGTTACACCCCTATTCCCGAGTAATATCAGATTGTGTACGTGTTTTTATTGTACTTACCCTGTAACTTCATGAAACGAGAGGGGAACAAACACCACTTTAATTTACAGCCCGCAGAACACGGATAATTACCCCTTAATTAAAAAATACTTACAGTATAAATAATTTGTTAGTTTTCCTGGTAGTTCCCCCTTTATTCCTCAAATATTACATATTGTTCCCTTATACCCACACATACTTTATAGTTACACTATACTTACCGAAAGTTACACTGTAAATTCGTTTTACTTACACAGTACTTTCCGGGCTGTAATCTAAAGCGCTACTGATATTTGTATTGGAAAACAAGACAAGAACACTGAGTAAGAAAATCCCTTTTTGCAGTGCATATTAT
Organism: Coreius guichenoti; assembly: GCA_039654105.1. Lineage (NCBI taxonomy): Eukaryota > Metazoa > Chordata > Actinopteri > Cypriniformes > Gobionidae > Coreius > Coreius guichenoti. The sequence continues at coordinate 33,391,114 of CM077189.1, read as the reverse complement.
TAGGGAGGATGTGGTTGGAGATGTGAATGAATATCAGAAGTCTGAACGAAAGTAATTATACTGAGAACATATGGTTGTATAATGTAGTGAAATAAAGAGAATAAACTCATGTGTAATAGCTTTATTTATAATAAAACCAATCCCTAAAAAATCCAAAATAGTTACAATAATCCATCATGAAAATTAAAACTGCAAGTCACATGAAGCTAGCAAATGTCTGACAAAAATGTGTAAATGTTACAAAAATGATTTATAGCTCCCTCAACTATGGCAAATATAATCACACCACGCTATTTACAGTATATATGTCTGCATTTTGTGACAAGAAAGAAAAGCAATACAGGTCAAAAGCTAATGAGAATCTGAACCCTAACTCCTGAGAACATCTTTCAAGAAGCTAAAGACAAGCACTTCACCATCCCACACCCTTACACCAATACACACATATAAACACACACTGGGTTTTTGTGTTTTATGGGGATTTTTATACCGCACAAACCGTATATTCTATCCCCTAAGCCTACCCCTAAACACAAACTTTCTGCGTTTTTACATTATCAGGAAAAAAAAAAAGATCTAGTATGATTTATCAACACGTTCTCACTCCCAACTCGTCACATATTGACGCATGGTCAGGACCCCTCGGCGTCACTTTTTAACGCACAGGGTGCTCCATTGATTTCAGTTGTTTGCCCAATGCGTCAGATCAAGACGCATTTAATTCTTTGCATTTGTAAAAGTAGACATGATTTTATAAATATTTATAGGCTACTTTTATATTTTTGAGCAACTAACCCCACTCCTACCCTAAACCTACCCACTTCTCAACAATATAAAACACGTAACAGGCAAATACAAGTAAAGTCACAGGTATTTATTGCAAAAACTGACCAAAAACAATATAAAAGTATTAACTCATGTTGCATTCCAAGTCTTCTGAAGTCATACGATATCTTTATGTAAAGAACAGAGTTGATCTTAATGTTTTAATCGCTGAAATGATGATCCCGCCGCTCCGTGAATGCGCTCATTCATATCTCATTCAAAAGATACACCCGACTCTTTAGCATGAAGCGATCGGCCACGAGACACACGAGAGCCAATGACGTTTTACAATGAAAGCTGACGTAATGACGCAATTGGTCTCGAGACACACGAGCTGACAAAGCTGATGTAACGTTTCTTCGGGCAGCAATTTTTGAATGTGTTCGCTGCTCATGATCTTCAGCGGATGGAGACGCTGACCGCTTTTGGGGATTTTCTTCACACAAATCAATCATTTGGCCTCGGAACACTTGCAATATTTGTGCTTTTTGAATAAATTGTGCCTGCAGTCGTATCTGCCTGTTATATCCTGTGTTTTATATCATAGAATACACAAATGGGTAGGTTTAGGGATGGGATGGGGTTGGGTTACATGTTCAAACGTGTCTAAATACCATTTACGCTGTAAATTCGTTTTACTTACACAGTACTTTCCAGGCTGTAATCTAAAGCGCTACTGATATTTGTATTGGAAAACAAGACAAGAACACTGAGTAAGAAAAATAAATAAATGTAAATAAAAGTATGCTGGCTGATTAAATTAAGAATCACACTCCAACGTGTCATAATGGCAAAATTCCCATGCCCAACGCGTCTGTGTATGACGCCAAAGGATTCTCATTGAAATCATTGGAGCACCCTGTGCGTTAAAAAGTGACGCCTAGGGGTCCTGACCAAGCTTCAGTGTGTGTCAAGTTGGGAGTTTTCCTCATAGTGACCAAAAAATGTCTCCACAAGGACAAAGATTTCAGGTTTTACTATCCCTGAGAGGACATTTGGTCCTTACAATGTAGATTTTACTCATACAAAAATCTATTCCTTCTCTGCATTTCTCCTCTTCTTTAGCTTGTTTCATAATTTAGATGTGTAATAAACCTGTATTTTTGTAAATATATATTACAAATATTGTTGGCTTTTTGACGAATCGCTTTTGTTCCTCACTTTGGATAAAAGCGTCTGCTAAATGCATAAAAAGAGAAAGAAAATCAGATTTGCACTGCACACTAAAACAAAATTTCAGTATCTGATTTTTCCTGTTAGTTACTGTAAGACATGTAAACTTAAAAACTTATGTTCAGTTGCTGCTTTGAATTTTTAAGCATAATCAAACTGGCTGTACAAAGTCATTTCAACTTAAATTATATTAAACTGACTTTGAAAATGAAAATGAATCTTTTGTAACATAAAAAGAGTAGAAATTGCTTCAATTCTTTTGCTGAGTTATGTAAAACAAGCAACGTAAAAACATATGTTTCCACGAGTTATTGATCATACGACGTCATAGGGATTCAAAGGACACCGTTTCTGTGAAATGAGAGTCAGAGTTAATCTTGTTAAGAAATATTAATGACTACAAATGTGACTGGTTTGATATCCAGCTGTTTTTACAAACCTTCCTTTAAGGTTTGAGCTCTTTCCTGTCCACCCACTTCAGCTTCCAGTGGACATCTTCGTGAAGTTTTTCTTTAAATGTCATGTTCAGCTGAAAGACAGAATGGAAATTTTAGCTTTTTTAATCAATATAATAGTGCAAGTGTATTGACTTCCATATAAATAATCAATCAAAAGGTTTTCTGGGGTGATCCGGTTGATCTTATTTCTTGTGTGCATTCATTCAATGATAGATCTGTTACGTTAAAGTTGCTTTGTACAAAGAACAAGCTAGATGTAGTTGAACATCTCTTCACCTTATTGAAAAGCATAGTCTTAGTTTGTTCCTGTTCACAATGAAGTGGCTTTTCAGAGGAACACGCCATTGTGAGGATCAGTGTCATCTTCTCAGGCTCTGGAAACAAACAAAAACACCAAGAAATATGCAGAGTCTGCAAAAATACTCTCAGCTCAACAAAGAATATCATTTTAATTACATGTTAGAATATCATAATCATGAGACGCAATAGACGTCAATAACAAAGGCGAATGTTTGCTTCATAAACAAACAAAATGTCGTCTCTTTACCTGTGTCTGCACGAGCATGGACTGGTAAACTCGTCAAATTCCCTGCCACAACACTGACATTAAACTCATATCTTGTTCCTGGTCTTAAATTAGGAAAGGTGAGCTCTGTATAATTTGTACGCATTTCATTACGGTCACCCCAAAAAGCAGCGTGATATTCCACCTTGTACAAAATCCGGGCATCCTTTGACTCTTCTGGAACTCCCCAGGTTAGATATATGGTTGTTTTGTAAGAAGTGGCCTTTGCTGGCCCAGGTTTAGTAGGGTCTGTGAATAGATTTGTGAGATGTTATATAACTGAAAGGATAAGCTAAAGGCGACAGTCATTTAAGCTATCGGACATATGGTCTGAAAAATAATAATAATGTAATAATTACTCACGGGTGTAAGCTAAACTATAAGCAGGATAACTTTTCAGGATACCATTAAGAGTGATAACTGTAACGCTGTATTGCACTCCTGCCTTCAGGCCTGTGAAAGTGTAATTCAAGTTGGCAGTAATAGTATTTTGCTGGATTTTATCATCTGTTTTAATCATCACATTGAAGTTTTCATATTTCCCATATATTGTCCAACTGGCGGTCATAGTTTGGGAGTCGGAGGTCAAAAAGAGCGTCACAGTTTTTGGGTCTACATGAGAGGAGAGACAAGGAGAGGAGAGAGGAGAGACAAGGAGAGGAGAGACGACGAGAGGAGAGACGAGAGAGGAGAGGAGAGAAGAGACGACGAGAGGAGAGGAGAGACGAGGAGAGAGAGGAGAGGAGAGGAGACGACGAGAGGAGAGGAGAGACGAGGAGAGAGAGGAGAGAGAGGAGAGACGACGAGAGGAGAGAGAGGAGAGACGAGGAAAGGAGAGAAGAGAGAGGAGAGAAGAGACGACGAGAGGAGAGACGAGGAGAGAGAGGAGAGGAGAGAAGAGACGAGGAGAGGAGAGAGAGGAGAGACGAGGAAAGGAGAGAAGAGAGAGGAGAGGAGAGAAGAGACGACGAGAGGAGAGGAGAGACGAGGAGAGAGAGGAGAGGAGAGAAGAGACGACGAGAGGAGAGGAGAGACGAGGAGAGAGAGGAGAGGAGAGAAGAGACGACGAGAGGAGAGGAGAGACGAGGAGAGACGAGGAGAGAGAGGAGAGACGACGAGAGGAGAGGAGAGACGAGGAGAGGAGAGAGAGGAGAGGAGAGAAGAGACGACGAGAGGAGAGGAGAGACGAGGAGAGGAGAGAGAGGAGAGACGAGGAAAGGAGAGAAGAGAGAGGAGAGGAGAGAAGAGACGACGAGAGGAGAGGAGAGACGAGGAGAGAGAGGAGAGGAGAGGAGACGACGAGAGGAGAGGAGAGACGAGGAGAGAGAGGAGAGACGACGAGAGGAGAGAGAGGAGAGACGAGGAAAGGAGAGAAGAGAGAGGAGAGGAGAGAAGAGACGACGAGAGGAGAGACGAGGAGAGAGAGGAGAGGAGAGAAGAGACGAGGAGAGGAGAGACGAGGAGAGGAGAGAGAGGAGAGACGAGGAAAGGAGAGAAGAGAGAGGAGAGGAGAGAAGAGACGACGAGAGGAGAGGAGAGACGAGGAGAGAGAGGAGAGGAGAGAAGAGACGACGAGAGGAGAGGAGAGACGAGGAGAGAGAGGAGAGGAGAGAAGAGACGACGAGAGGAGAGGAGAGACGAGGAGAGACGAGGAGAGAGAGGAGAGACGACGAGAGGAGAGGAGAGGAGAGACGAGGAGAGGAGAGAGAGGAGAGGAGAGAAGAGACGACGAGAGGAGAGGAGAGACGAGGAGAGGAGAGAGAGGAGAGACGAGGAAAGGAGAGAAGAGAGAGGAGAGGAGAGAAGAGACGACGAGAGGAGAGGAGAGACGAGGAGAGAGAGGAGAGGAGAGGAGACGACGAGAGGAGAGGAGAGACGAGGAGAGAGAGGAGAGAGAGGAGAGACGACGAGAGGAGAGAGAGGAGAGACGAGGAAAGGAGAGAAGAGAGAGGAGAGGAGAGAAGAGACGACGAGAGGAGAGACGAGGAGAGAGAGGAGAGGAGAGAAGAGACGACGAGAGGAGAGACGAGGAGAGAGAGGAGAGGAGAGAAGAGACGAGGAGAGGAGAGACGAGGAGAGGAGAGAGAGGAGAGACGAGGAAAGGAGAGAAGAGAGAGGAGAGGAGAGAAGAGACGACGAGAGGAGAGGAGAGACGAGGAGAGAGAGGAGAGGAGAGAAGAGACGACGAGAGGAGAGGAGAGACGAGGAGAGAGAGGAGAGGAGAGAAGAGACGACGAGAGGAGAGGAGAGACGAGGAGAGACGAGGAGAGAGAGGAGAGACGACGAAAGGAGAGGAGAGGAGAGACGAGGAGAGACGAGGAGAGAGAGGAGAGGAGAGAAGAGACAACGAGAGGAGAGGAGAGAGAGGAGAGGAGAGAGAGGAGAGGAGAGAAGAGACAACGAGAGAGAGGAGAGAGAGGAGAGGAGAGGAGAGAAGAGACGACGAGAGGAGAGGAGAGACGAGGAGAGACGAGGAGAGAGAGGAGAGACGACGAGAGGAGAGGAGAGAGAGGAGAGGAGAGAGAGGAGAGAAAGGAGGCAGTCTGTTAGAATTTGTGAAATGGTACAACATTGTTATTTGGAAAACAATATTTTTCACTTATAAAAACTCATTTATGGAAGCTCGTTTCCACTATGGAATAAAAAAGAAAAATTGTAATTGCGATTTTTTTTTTAATCTCGCAATTCTGACTTCAAAAGAAAAAAGTCATAGTTCTGAGATATAAACTTGAAATTCAGAGGGGGAAGAAGTCAGATTTGAGAGATATAAACTCATAATTGTGAGGGGAAAAAAGTCTAAATTGTGTGAATTTCCCCCAGTTTCACAGACAAGGCTTAAGCTAGTCCCAGACTAAAATGCATGTTGGAGCTGTTTTAACTGAAAGCAACTCGTACTGACATATCTTAAAATATGTCAGTTCCATTATTTTGTCTCAAGATGGCACGTTTATAAAAGCTACTTAAATGTCCTAATTGAACTAAGGCCTAAACCTGGCTTAATCTAAACCCTGTCTGTGAAACCAGGCCATAAACTCACAATTGTGAGGGGGAGGGGGAGAGATTTGAGAGATATTAACTCGCAATTGGGAGGAAAAAAGTCATAATTGTTAGATAAAAATGGCAATTATCTTTTTATTTTTTATTCTCTGGAGTAAACAAGCTTTTATAGTTGTTTGACTGTCAACTGACATTCAGCTTTATCTAATGCCTAAGCATACAGCTTGATATTGGAAATTCTCAATTAGAATTTACATGCATGATACATGAAATGCCTTTAATTAGGGCAGTAATATAATAACTGCAGGAGACTCACTTGTGAATGCTGGGATTACAACCATTTCTCCTGGAATGGTGCCATTTGCTAGTGCTGTCACACACAGGCAATATTTGGCACCATCTATTTTATTCTCCTCTTCCATGAACTCGTTTGTTGTAAAGTTGCAGTTTGTGGTAATGTTGCTGTCTGTTGCATTGTTGCAGTTTTCTGTGATGCAGTTTGTTGTGATGTTGCAGTCAGTACACGTCTCGCTGTTATCGACTTTTTTTAAACAATAGCGGTAACCTGAATGCCTCCCAAAAGGAGCCTTCCAAGAAGCTCTTATAACTGTGCTGTCATTGTCACTTGATTTTAGTTCTAAGACCTTTGAAGGAACTGAAAAATAAATAAGCAGTTAGTCTATCAAAAACATGTAGTTTTAGTCAACATTAGTCTGTTGCACTGCTTTTGAAAGCTTCTCTCAATAGCCATGGTCACAGGAATGTTTGTTACTTTGACAACAGCTTTGTTTCCATCCACCTCTTTTATGTGGATTGTTGGGTTATCGCATAAAAAAACGTTAGAAGGAAGTGCCAAGATGTACATAAATTCTAAAACTGAGCATAGTTAAGGCGCTCAGTTAAGGCAGACACTTTTTTTATCCGATTAGAAGACATGCACAATAACTAAAATGGAAACACATTTACAGATTAAATCCTTCGATGCGCAACGAAACGCCCCCCCCTAATTAATATCATTAATATAACTCATGTTCTGTTGTCCATGCTGATATTTGCACATGTAAAAATTATAATAATGGGTGACAGACATTTATCTATTCTAATTTAATCAGAGTAGATTTATCTGTCAGGATAAAAAACAATTATTAGGGACATTAACTATTATCAGGATAATAATAATAATAATTATAAAAATATTATTATTGCTACTGCTTATAGATTTCCAAATACCTGTAGTACTCCGACTCTGCCACAAGGAAAAGTGCGTACGTCTGCTCAGACCCTGACGTGGCGGTAAGCACTTTTCCACGTCAAAGACCATTTTTATAAATATGAACTTTGCCGTGGATTTTAGCGTACGCACAGATTTGTCACGTTTTATAAATGAGGCCCTAGGCATCCAAACGCAAGAGAGAACATGCCATCATTTATGATGGAGTAGAGCCACAGTTTTTTCCCCGATTGCAGCAACTATTTTTATTACAGATATTTGGCACCATTTCCCCAGGAAGTGATGATTTTGTTGTTGAACACATGGGATGGAAACGCTGCTTTATTCGCAAATGTTTTATGCAATAAGTTAAATTTGCAACTGGGAACATAGCTATTGATGTTCTTTCATGATAGAGTCAAGCGTGAATCTTTCTGCACTTACTGGTGAATTTAGAAACGCTGCTTGGCACACCTTCAGTAGTCTTATTCACTATAGCTGTAACTATGAAATTATACTCGTTTCCTGGAGTTAGACCTGTAATAGTGCACTCTTCTCTGTCACAATCTTTAATCATTTTTGAATTATCCGACACGTTTCTGACAAGTACTGAGTAGAAGTCACAGTCTCCTTCTGGTTTACTCCAGCTGAGGCTGATGCTAACAGTTGTCACACTCACTACTGTCAGATTTTCAACACCAGCGGGCTCTGAAAGAGGGACAGCACTCAGCTCATTAGTCACCATATTGAAAATTATTAAATTGATTGTTGTTCATTATGTTGAATAAAAACAAGCCGCTGCATAGGTCTACAGAATGGTATTTGGATGTGTTAAAGTGCCCCATTATGCTTTTTCAGATATTACCCTACATGTAGTGTGTAATAGAGCTGTTTGTGAATGTAAAAGGTCTGCAAAGATATTGTTATTGTCTCCCAAAAGTAAGAAGCGATTCTGAACTGCCTGAAACGAGTCGTCAGTGATTCCAGTCTTAGTACATACAGTGGGGAGAACAAGTACTTGATACACTGCCGATTTTGCAGGTTTTCCTACTTACAAAGCATGTAGAGGTCTGTAATTTTTATCATAGGTACACTTCAACTGTGAGAGACAGAATCTAAAACAAAAATCCAGAAAATCACATTGTATGATTTTTAAATAATTAATTTGCATTTTATTGCATGACATAAGTATTTGATCACCTACCAACCAGTAAGAATTCCGGCTCTCACAGACCTGTTAGTTTTTCTTTAAGAAGCCCTCCTGTTCTCCACTCATTACCTGTATTAACTGCACCTGTTTGAACTCATTACCTGTATAAAAGACACCTGTCCACACACTCAATCAAACAGACTCCAACCTCTCCACAATGGCCAAGACCAGAGAGCTGTGTAAGGACATCAGGGATAAAATTGTAGACCTGCACAAGGCTGAGATGGGCTGCAGGACAATAGGCAAGCAGCTTGGTGAGAAGGCAACAACTGTTGGCGCAATTATTAGAAAATGGAAGAAGTTCAAGATGATGGTCAATCTCCCTCGGTCTGGGGCACCATGCAAGATCTCACCTCGTGGGGCATCAACGATCATGAGGAAGGTGAGGGATCAGCCCAGAACTACACGGCAGGACCTGGTCAATAACCTGAAGAGAGCTGGGACCACAGTCTCAAAGAAAACCATTAGTAACACACTACGCCGTCATGGATTAAAATCCTGCAGCGCACGCAAGGTCCCCCTGCTCAAGCCAACGCATGTCCAGGCCCGTCTGAAGTTTGCCAATGACCATCTGGATGATCCAGAGGAGGAATGGGAGAAGGTCATGTGGTCTGATGAGACAAAAATAGAGCTTTTTGGTCTAAACTCCACTCGCCGTGTTTGGAGGAAGAAGAAGGATGAGTACAACCCCAAGAACACCATCCCAACCGCGAAGCATGGAGGTGGAAACATCATTCTTTGGGGATGCTTTTCTGCAAAGGGGACAGGACGACTGCACCGTATTGAGGGGAGGATGGATGGGGCCATGTATCGCAAGATCTTGGCCAACAACCTCCTTCTCTCAGTGAGAACATTGAAGATGGGTCGTGGCTGAGTCTTCCAGCATGACAACGACCCGAAACACACAGCCAGGGCAACTAAGGAGTGGCTCCGTAAGAAGCATCTCAAGGTCCTGGAGTGGCCTAGCCAGTCTCCAGACCTGAACCCAATAGAAAATCTTTGGAGGGAGCTGAAAGTCCATATTGCCCAGTGACAGCCCCGAAACCTGAAGGATCTGGAGAAGGTCTGTATGGAGGAGTGGGCCAAAATCCCTGCTGCAGTGTGTGCAAACCTGGTCAAGAACTACAGGAAACGTATGATCTCTGTAATTGCAAACAAAGGTTTCTGTACCAAATATTAAGTTCTGCTTTTCTGATGTATCAAATACTTATGTCATGCAATAAAATGCAAATTAATTACTTAAAAGTCATACAATGTGATTTTCTGGATTTTTGTTTTAGATTCTGTCTCTCACAGTTGAAGAGTACCTATGATAAAAATTACAGACTTCTACATGCTTTGTAAGTGGGCAAACCTGCAAAATCGGCAGTGTATCAAATACTTGTTCTCCCCACTGTAGGTAAGTAACTAATTTGTTTCTGCACTGCGAATCCACTTTGCATCACTTCAAAAGGATGAGGACTCGTGCTGGAATTGATACAGTAAAACTGACGCCATCGTTACTGTTCATATCACTGTGTATCAAGTGCTGAGGAAGAGCTGAAATTCAGATATGGTAATTAACATTTGGTTTCCCACACTAGACCAATCACAACAGACTGGGCCATCTGACCAATCAGAGCAGAGTAGACCAATCACAACAGACTGGGCCGTCTGACCAATCAGAGCAGAGTAGACCAATCACAACAGACTGGGCCATCTGACCAATCAGAACAGAGTAGACCAATCACAACAGACTGGGCCGTCTGACCAATCAGAGCAGAGTAGACCAATCACAACAGACTGGGCCATCTGACCAATCAGAGCAGAGTAGACCAATCACAACAGACTGGGCCGTCTGACCAATCAGAGCAGAGTAGACCAATCACAACAGACTGGGCCATCTGACCAATCAGAACAGAGTAGACCAATCACAACAGACTGGGCCGTCTGACCAATCAGAGCAGAGTAGACCAATCACAACAGACTGGGCCATCTGACCAATCAGAACAGAGTAGACCAATCACAACAGACTGGGCCGTCTGACCAATCAGAGCAGAGTAGACCAATCACAACAGACTGGGCCGTCTGACCAATCAGAAGAGAGTAGACCAATCACAACAGACTGGGCCGTCTGACCAATCAGAACAGAGTAGACCAATCACAACAGACTGGGCCATCTGACCAATCAGAGCAGAGTAGACCAATCACAACAGACTGGGCCGTCTGACCAATCAGAACAGAGTAGACCAATCACAACAGACTGGGCCGTCTGACCAATCAGAGCAGAGTAGACCAATCACAACAGACTGGGCCGTCTGACCAATCAGAGCAGAGTAGACCAATCACAACAGACTGGGCCGTCTGACCAATCAGAAGAGAGTAGACCAATCACAACAGACTGGGCCGTCTGACCAATCAGAACAGAGTAGACCAATCACAACAGACTGGGCCATCTGACCAATCAGAGCAGAGTAGACCAATCACAACAGACTGGGCCGTCTGACCAATCAGAACAGAGTAGACCAATCACAACAGACTGGGCCGTCTGACCAATCAGAGCAGAGTAGACCAATCACAACAGACTGGGCCGTCTGACCAATCAGAGCAGAGTAGACCAATCACAACAGACTGGGCCGTCTGACTAATACCAAAAGCTCGTGGTATCATCACAGAGAGGCACGAAATCACTCTCCAGAACATTTTCGTTCACTGTTCCTTGCTGGTGGAACGATCTCCCCACCTCCATCCGGAATGCAGAATCACTGACAACATTCAAAAGACAGCTGAAAACTCATCTCTTCCGTGAGCACTTAACCTCATCTTAAAAAAATAACTAAATAAATAAATAAAATTAAAAAATCCCTCCATTTTTCCTCTATTCCCTCTCTATTCTGGCTTATGCTACTCTAAGCAGTGTCCAAAACTTAGTATTTCAGGCACTTTTTGTGATTATTGAATACGCTTCCTGTATTCCTCAGTTGTAAGTCGCTTTGGATAAAAGCGTCTGCTAAATGAATAAATGTAAATGTAAAATTAGGAAGGTTTAAAACAGCATAATAGGGGCACTTTAAAATAGCACAAGTAAAATGTAAATAAATTCAGATAAACATACCAGATCTTACAATAGTCATAAAAATGTACACCTTATTATTCGGCTCTCTGGAATACTTAATTCCACGTACAACATAAATACAACATAAACTCAAGGTGATAGACTGTACATTACCCCTTATTGTGCTGTACTTTGAAAGCTTGTGTACATTGAAATCCAAGTCTACTCACTGGTGTAGAAGGAGATATTCTGCGGATTGAGATCCCTGCCACACTTCACTGGAAACACCTGAACTCTGTACAGATTTCCTGGTGTCAGAGCCTGTATTTGTTTATACAGGACAGTCTCATTAGATGTCTGTTTTGTCTGGTTCCCAGTGATTTCCACTCTGTAGTGAGTAATGTTACCAGGTGGATTACTCCAGCTCAGATTGCCTGCTCTTGTGGTCACATCGGAAACGTTTATTTGCCCAAAAAAGCGATCTACAGACAGATAAGTGCAACCATGTATATTGGCAGAAACTGACAAGTTAAAAAAAGGTTTCAAAAGGAAGATTGATGCCATAGAAAAACATCTTTGTGGTTCCACATTTTTGGTTCCACAAAGAACCTTTCAGTGAATAGTTCTTAAAAGAAAAAATTTAATAATGAAAATAATTTAATTTAATAATCCAAAGAACCTTTTGTGCAATGGAAAGGGATCATGGTTCTTCATGAAACCATCAATGCCAATATAGAACCTTTATTTTTTTTATTAGTGTGCCAGTCTGAGAAACAAGGTTCTACATAGAATTAAAGGTTTCTTGACTCAATTTTAAAGAACACATTATGCCGAATAGGTTCTATATGCAAATCATCACTATTGTTCTCTTGCATACTTATTATTCTTCTTCTAGACAAAATTTTGGTGCGTAACTCGTCCTGCACAGTTTGTCATATCCCCATGAATGAGGTGTCAAATCGACCGGCTCATTAAGGAGAGGTGTGCTATGTCTTTTCTAAGCGATCGGACCTACGATGTTCGCATAGCGGGCGAAAAAATTCCATAGACTTACAATGGCAGAATCTTCATGTTTATGAATCCCAACTGTCACTTTCACACATGCAGGGCCTTAGGAACCCTTTTTCTCTCTTTCTCTCTTTCTCTCTCTCTCTCTCTCTCTCTCTCTCTCTCTCTCTCTCTCTCTCTCTCTCGAGTTATCTTATCAGGCAGGCAATAAGTAATGACCCAAAATCTTCATAGCCACACCCTAGCAACCAGTTGCAGCACCCTAACAACCACCCCACAGACCATTGAAAAATAGAGGGGAGGGATATAAATGAATCAGAACATCATAGAGACACATGAGTTTGGCTCTTTTGATTTGGGCAGACATGCAGTCTATTAGTTGAAACCTGCTAACTGTCTAGCCACACCCTAGCAACCATATTAGAGTACCTTAGCAACTGTGTAACTTCATAAATATAAGCCATATCTCAGCACCAGAACATCGTACAAACATGTTGGTTAGCTCTTTTGCAATTGTGCAGAACACTGTAGCAACTGGCCAGCTCAGAGTTTTGCCACTGCAAGCACCGTTCACATTTTCTTCAGGAAATGTACGTTCTAGTGTTGTAAATAATGTTCAGTTTCTTGCACAGACCGATCGTTTTCGCTTCATAAGACCATAGGTATTAATTTTGTTTTTTTAGTTTTTTGTAGGCCTATATGTTTTTTTTCTACATCAAAATTATGGCACGGATGTATGGAAGCTTGTTTCCGCCACAGGATAAAAATAAATAAGGCAATTGCGACTTTATATCACACAATTCTGACTTTTTTTCTCGCAATTGCAAGGTTACATCACGCAATTCTTTTTATCTCAGAATTGCGTGATATAAAGTCATAGTTGTGTGTTATGAAGTCAGAATTGCGTGATATAAAGTTGTAATTGTGAGAAATAAAGTCAAAATTGTGTGATATAAAGTCTCAATTGTGAGAAATAAAGTCAGAATTGTGTGATATAAAGTTATAATTGCGAAAAATAAAGTCAGAATGGTGAGATATAAAATCGTAATTGCGAGAAATAAAGTCAGAATTGCATGATAAAGTCTCAGTTGCGTGAAATAAAGTCAAAATTGCGTGATAAAGTCGTAATTGCGAGAAATAAAGTCAGAATTGGGTGATAAAGTCTCAATTACGAGAAATAAAGTCAAAATTGCGTGATATATAGTCGTAATTGCGAGAAATAAAGTCAGAATTGTGAGATATAAAGTCATAATTGCAAGACATAAAGTCAGAATTGTGAGATATATAGTCGTATTTGCGTGATAAAGTCGTAATTGCGAGAAATAAAGTCAAAATTGCGTGATAAAGTCGTAATTGCGAGAATTAAAGTCAGAATTGCGTGATAAAGTCGTAATTGCGAGAAATAAAGTCAGAATTGTGAGATATATAGTCGTAATTGCGAGAAATAAAGTCAGAATTGCGTGATAATGTCATAATTGCGAGAAATAAAGTCGTAATTGTGAGAAATAAAGTCAGAATTGTGAGATATAAAGTCGTAATTGCGAGAAATAGTCATAATTGCGTGATAAAGTCTCAATTACGAGAAATAAAGTCAGAATTGTGAGATATAAAGTCGTAATTGTGAGAAATAAAGTCAAAATTGTGAGATATAGTCGTAATTGCGAGAAATAATGTCAGAGTTGTGAGATATAAAGTCAGAATTGCGAGATATAAAGTCGTAATTGTGAGAAATAAAATCAGAATTGCGAGAAATAAAGTCAGAATTGTGAGATATAAAATCGTAATTGCGAGAAATAGTCATAATTGCGTGATGAAGTCTCAATTACGAGAAATAAAGTCAGAATTGTGAGATATAAAGTCAGAATTGCGTGATAAAGTCTCAATTGCGAGAAATAAAGTCAGAATTGCGAGATATAAAGTCAGAATTGCGAGATATAAAGTCAGAATTGTGAGATATAAAGTCAGAATTGAGAGATATAAAGTCAGAATTGTGAGATATAAAGTCAGAATTGAGAGATATAAAGTCAGAATTGTGTGATATAAAGTCAGAATTGTGAGATATAAAGTCAGAATTGTGTGATATAAAGTCAGAATTGTGAGATATAAAGTCAGAATTGTGTGATATATTTTGTGAGATATAAAGTCAGAATTGTGAGATATAAAGTCAGAATTGAGAGATATAAAGTCAGAATTGTGTGATATAAAGTCAGAATTGTGAGATATAAAGTCAGAATTGTGTGATATAAAGTCAGAATTGTGTGATATAAAGTCAGAATTGAGAGATATAAAGTCAGAATTGAGAGATATAAAGTCAGAATTGTGAGATATAAAGTCGTAATTGCAAGACAAAGTCAGAATTGTGAGATATATAGTCGTATTTGCGTGATAAAGTCGTAATTGCGAGAAATAGTCAGAATTGCGTGATAATGTCATAATTGCGAGAAATAAAGTCGTAATTGTGAGAAATAAAGTCAGAATTGTGAGATATAAAGTCAGAATTGTGAGATATAAAGTCGTAATTGCGAGAAATAGTCATAATTGCGTGATAAAGTCTCAATTACAAGAAATAAAGTCGTAATTGTGAGATATAAAGTCGTAATTGTGAGAAATAAAGTCATAATTGCGAGAAATAGTCATAATTGCGTGATAAAGTCTCAATTACAAGAAATAAAGTCAGAATTGTGAGATATAAAGTCGTAATTGTGAGATATAAAGTCGTAATTGCGAGAAATAGTCATAATTGCGTGATAAAGTCTCAATTACAAGAAATAAAGTCAAAATTGTGAGATATAAAGTCATAATTGCGAGAAATAATGTCAGAGTTGTGAGATATAAAGTCAGAATTGCGAGAAATAAAGTCAGAATTGTGAGATATAAAGTCAGAATTGAGAGATATAAAATCGTAATTGCGAGAAATAGTCATAATTGCGTGATAAAGTCTCAATTACGAGAAATAAAGTCAGAATTGTGTGATATAAAGTCAGAATTGCGTGATATAAAGTCAGAATTGCGTGATATAAAGTCAGAATTGCGTGATAAAGTCTCAATTGCGAGAAATAAAGTCGTAATTGTGAGAAATAAAGTCAGAATTGTGAGAAATAAAGTCAGAATTGTGAGATATAAAGTCAGAATTGTGTGATATAAAGTCAGAATTGTGAGATATAAAGTCAGAATTGCGAGAAATAATGTCAGAGTTGTGAGATATAAAGTCAGAATTGCGAGATATAAAGTCGTAATTGTGAGAAATAAAATCAGAATTGCGAGAAATAAAGTCAGAATTGCGTGATAAAGTCGTAATTGCGAGAATTAAAGTCAGAATTGCGTGATAAAGTCGTAATTGCGAGAAATAAAGTCAGAATTGTGAGATATAAAGTCGTAATTGCGAGAAATAGTCATAATTGCGTGATAAAGTCTCAATTACGAGAAATAAAGTCAGAATTGTGAGATATAAAGTCGTAATTGTGAGAAATAAAGTCAAAATTGTGAGATATAGTCGTAATTGCGAGAAATAATGTCAGAGTTGTGAGATATAAAGTCAGAATTGCGAGATATAAAGTCGTAATTGTGAGAAATAAAATCAGAATTGCGAGAAATAAAGTCAGAATTGTGAGATATAAAATCGTAATTGCGAGAAATAGTCATAATTGCGTGATGAAGTCTCAATTACGAGAAATAAAGTCAGAATTGTGAGATATAAAGTCAGAATTGCGTGATAAAGTCTCAATTGCGAGAAATAAAATCAGAATTGCGAGATATAAAGTCAGAATTGCAAGATATAAAGTCAGAATTGTGAGATATAAAGTCAGAATTGAGAGATATAAAGTCAGAATTGTGAGATATAAAGTCAGAATTGAGAGATATAAAGTCAGAATTGTGTGATATAAAGTCAGAATTGTGAGATATAAAGTCAGAATTGTGTGATATAAAGTCAGAATTGTGTGATATAAAGTCAGAATTGTGAGATATAAAGTCAGAATTGTGAAATATAAAGTCAGAATTGTGTGATATATTTTGTGAGATATAAAGTCAGAATTGAGAGATATAAAGTCAGAATTGAGAGATATAAAGTCAGAATTGTGTGATATAAAGTCAGAATTGTGAGATATAAAGTCAGAATTGTGTGATATAAAGTCAGAATTGTGTGATATAAAGTCAGAATTGAGAGATATAAAGTCAGAATTGAGAGATATAAAGTCAGAATTGTGAGATATAAAGTCGTAATTGCAAGACAAAGTCAGAATTGTGAGATATATAGTCGTATTTGCGTGATAAAGTCGTAATTGCGAGAAATAGTCAGAATTGCGTGATAATGTCATAATTGCGAGAAATAAAGTCGTAATTGTGAGAAATAAAGTCAGAATTGTGAGATATAAAGTCAGAATTGTGAGATATAAAGTCGTAATTGCGAGAAATAGTCATAATTGCGTGATAAAGTCTCAATTACAAGAAATAAAGTCGTAATTGTGAGATATAAAGTCGTAATTGTGAGAAATAAAGTCATAATTGCGAGAAATAGTCATAATTGCGTGATAAAGTCTCAATTACAAGAAATAAAGTCAGAATTGTGAGATATAAAGTCGTAATTGTGAGATATAAAGTCATAATTGCGAGAAATAGTCATAATTGCGTGATAAAGTCTCAATTACAAGAAATAAAGTCGTCAGAATTGTGAGATATAAAGTCGTAATTGTGAGATATAAAGTCGTAATTGCGAGAAATAGTCATAATTGCGTGATAAAGTCTCAATTACAAGAAATAAAGTCAAAATTGTGAGATATAAAGTCATAATTGCGAGAAATAATGTCAGAGTTGTGAGATATAAAGTCAGAATTGAGTGATATAAAGTCATAATTGCGAGAAATAATGTCAGAGTTGTGAGATATAAAGTCAGAATTGCGAGATATAAAGTCGTAATTGTGAGAAATAAAATCAGAATTGCGAGAAATAAAGTCAGAATTGTGAGATATAAAGTCAGAATTGAGAGATATAAAATCGTAATTGCAAGAAATAGTCATAATTGCGTGATAAAGTCTCAATTACGAGAAATAAAGTCAGAATTGTGTGATATAAAGTCAGAATTGCGTGATATAAAGTCAGAATTGCGTGATAAAGTCTTAATTGCGAGAAATAAAGTCGTAATTGTGAGAAATAAAGTCAGAATTGTGAGAAATAAAGTCAGAATTGTGAGATATAAAGTCAGAATTGTGTGATATAAAGTCAGAATTGTGAGATATAAAGTCAATTGCGAGAAATAATGTCAGGGTTGTGAGATATAAAGTCAGAATTGCGAGATATAAAGTCGTAATTGTGAGAAATAAAATCAGAATTGCGAGAAATAAAGTCAGAATTGCGAGAAATAAAGTCAGAATTGTGAGATATAAAGTCAGAATTGAGAGATATAAAATCGTAATTGCGAGAAATAGTCATAATTGCGTGATAATGTCTCAATTACGAAAAATAAAGTCAGAATTGTGAGATATAAAGTCAGTATTGCGTGATAAAGTCTCAATTGCGAGAAATAAAGTCGTAATTGTGAGAAATAAAGTCAGAATTGCGAGATATAAAGTCAGAATTGCAAGATATAAAGTCAGAATTGCGAGATATAAAGTCAGAATTGTGAGATATAAAGTCAGAATTATGAGATATAAAGTCAGAACTGTGAGATATAAAGTCAGAATTGTGAGAAATAAAGTCAGAATTGAGAGATAAAAAAAGTCAGAATTGAGAGATATAAAGTCAGAATTGTGTGATATAAAGTCAGAATTGTGAGATATAAAGTCAGAATTGTGAGAAATAAAGTCAGAATTGAGAGATATAAAGTCAGAATTGTGAGATATAAAGTCAGAATTGTGAGAAATAAAGTCAGAATTGAGAGATATAAACTCGCAATTCTGAGAAAAAAAAGTCAGTCTTTTTGTCCTTCAGAATTGGACTTTATCACCTTTATTTATTTATATAGCGCTTTTTACAATGGCAATTGTTTCAAAGCAGCTTCACAGTGGTAACAGGAAAATTATCATATAGTGTCAATGCGGGCGGATCAGTAATATAGTTGAAATTTAGGTGTCCCCAACTGAGCAAGCCAAAAGCCAAAGGCGACGGTGGCAAGGAACCAAAACTCCTTCAGGGCCAGAATGGAGAAAAAAACCTGGGGAGAAACCAGGCTCAGTCGGGGTGCCAGTTCTCCTCTGGCCGACGAACAAATAGTGTATGATTATGATTCTGGCAACATTACAGGTCAGAAGTCATATTAGATCAATAGATATTCGTAGGATTATTCGAAAGATTGGAGTTGTCACGCCGGCGATGGGTTTAATGAGGATGTCGTGTCGATGCGGCATTTACAGGGGGGAGTTTAATTGACACTATTGTCTCTACAGACACTTCAGGGATATGGTCGTCATGTCCAGGCTAAGGTCCACCATCTGGTCTGGATACGGCCCAGATCCGGCCGACTGCAGTAAACCTCAGGATAAACAGAGAGACTAACATTAGTGTAGATGCCATTCTTCTTATGATGTAACGAGTACATCAGGTGTTATTGGAAGTGTTCCCGGTTCCGGCTGACCTAGTTAATGCAGCCTAAAACAATCATTTAACTGATTTGAATAATAGAAATTAAAAATGTTTTATGTGTATGCCATAGTAAAGAGATGTGTTTTTAGTCTAGATTTAAACTGACAGAGTGTGTCTGCCTCCCGAACAATGCTAGGAAGACTGTTCCAGAGTTTAGGTGCTAAATAGGAAAAGGACCGACCGCCTGCAGTTGATTTTGATATTCTAGGTATTATCAACTGGCCAGAATTTTGAGACCGCAATAAACGTGATGGAGTATAATGCGTTAAGAGCTCGCTCAAGTACTGGGGAGCTAAACCATTTAGTGCTTTGTAAGTAATCAGCAAGATTTTAAAATGTATACGATGTTTAATAGGGAGCCAATGCAGTGTTGCCAGAACCGGGCTAATATGGTCATACTTCCTGGTTCTAGTAAGAACTCTAGCTGCTGCGTTTTGAATCAGCTGCAGTTTATTTATTAAGCGAGCAGGGCAACCACCCAGTAGAGCATGACAATAATCTAGCCTTGAGGTCATGAACGCATGAACTAACTGTTCAGCATTTTGCATTGAAAGCATGTGCCGTAATTTAGATATATTTTTAAGATGGTAGAATGCAGTTTTACAGATGCTAGAAACATGGCTTTCAAATGAGAGATTGGTATCAAAGAGCACACCCAGGTTCCTAACTGACGACGAGGACTTGACAGAGCAGCCATCGAGTGTTAGACAGTATTCTAGGTTACTACTTGTGGAGTTTTTTTGTCCAATGATTAAAAATTCAGTTTTTTCTGAATTAAGTTGCAGGAAATTACTAGTCATCCAATTTTTTATATCAGCTATGCATTCTGTTAATCTTGTGAATTGGTAAGTTTGTCAGGGCGTGAAGAAATATAGAGCTGAGTATCGTCAGCATAACAATGAAAATTAACGCCATGCTTCCTAATAATATCTCCCAGTGGTAGCATGTGCAGGGTGAAAAGCAACGGTCCTAGCACTGAGCCCTGCGGTACTCCATACTGAACTTGTGTTCGGTGTGACATCTCTTCATTTACTGCTACAAACTGATAACGGTCAGATAAGTATGATTTAAACCATGCCAATGAAGTTCCACTAATGCCAACATAATTTTCGAGTCTATTCAAAAGAATATTGTGGTCAATAGTATCGAATGCAGCGCTAAGATCGAGTAACACTAATAGAGATATACAACCACGATCGGATGATAAGAGTAAATCATTTGTAACTCTGATGAGAGCAGTCTCAGTACTATGATACGGTCTAAATCCTGACTGGAAATCCTCACAGATACCATTTCTTTCTAAAAAGGAGCATAATTGTGAGGACACTGCCTTTTCTAGTATTTTTGACAGAAAGGGTAGATTTGAGATTGGCCTGTAATTGACTAATTTTGTAGGATCAAGTTGCGGTTTTTTAATAAGTGGTTTAATAATAGCCAACTTAAAAGTTTTCGGTACATATCCTAATGTCAAGGATGAATTCATGATATTAAGGAGAGGATCTATGACCTCTGGAAGCATCTCTTTTAGTAGTTTAGTCGGTATGGGGTCGAGCATACATGTTGTTGATTTTGATGATTTAACGAGTTTAGCCAATTCTTCTTCTCCTATAGCAGTGAATGTAGACGGCTGCATGGTTATAATTTTTTTCCTAATATTATCAATCTTACAGGTAAAGAAGTTCATAAAGTCATTACTGCTGTGCTGTTTACAAACATCAGAAGGTGAAGCTTTATCTTTGGTTAATTTAGCCACTGTATCGAATAAATACCTAGGGTTGTGTTTGTTTTCTTCTAAGAGAGTCGAGAAATAAGCAGATCTAGCAGTTTTTAGGGCCTTTCTGTATGCAATCATGCTCTCTTTCCACGAAATGCGAAAAACTTCTAGTTTTGTTTTCTTCCAGCTGCGCTCCATTTTTCTGTAAAATCGCAATTTTTGCGATTTATAAATCGCAATTGTGAGTTTATATCTCACAATTCAGAGAAAAGAAGTCAGAATATGTAATATAAAGGCAAAATTGTGAGTTTATATATCGCAATTCTAAAAGTAAACTAGCAATTGTGAGATAAAAAGTCGTAATTATTTTTTTATTGTTTTATTCTGTGGTGGAAACAAGCTTCCATACAGATGGCCTGAGGGTGAGTAAATTAACTGCAAATTTTCATTTTTGGGTGAACTATCCCTTTAACATCAATGGAAACTTTGCATTGCACAAAAGGTTCTGAAACTTTTAAAGTGGTTCTTTTAAGAACTGTTCACTGAAACAGTGTTTTGAGGAACCAAAAATGGTTCCTCTATGGCATTCTGTCAAAAACTCCTTTTGGAACCTTGATTTTTAAGAGCGTAAGAGCACCAACAATAGAAAGCTAACAATATGATGCTGTGCTCTAAAACAGAGGCCTTACCATCATAACAGATGAAGGGTAGACTTTCGTTGCAATTTATTTCCTTCCACATGCCAAAGCTGAGCAAGACCACACAAGCATCCTCAATGTATACTTCAGGATCTGGCTCGGGTTCGAAGATGCAGTTGCTGGTTGTGGTGCTCTCTGTTGTGGTGGCGTTTGTTGTGGCATTAGGGGTGGTGCTAAATGTCGTGGTGTTAGGAGTGGTGCTGTACGTTGTGGCATTAGTGGCGGTGCTGTACGTTGTGGTCTTAGGGGTGACAATCTGGGGTGTCGCATATGTGTACTGATGAACTTCACTTTCAAGCTCATTATATGTCACATTTAGGCAGTTAAGGATATCGAAAAGTATAGGACACATATAATCTGTTTTGTTAGTTTGAGATATTGAGGAATTCTCTGGAGAGGTTACCGGAGAAGTTACTGTAGAGGTTGGTGATGATGATTGTTTAGAGGTTTGTGATGAGGTCACTGGAGTAGATGTGGTAGTTATTAGGGTGCTCTGTGGAATCTGTGTAGTTGAGTAACATTTAGGAATCATTTTCTTTACTTTATTTGGCACAGGATGACCAGGGTACCAATTCTGATATGTAACAGGATCATCATTGGACCATCTGGACCATGGGATGGTGCCATTGAAGCTCTTGCGGAGCCCAATCCAATAGTCCAAAGAGACATTCTGCTGCACAATAAGATGGACATTTCTACTGGTGATAGTCGTCAGTTCTTTGAAACAGGCCTGACAGTGGTGCCTGGCCTTATCCCATGTGGTATTTTGCTGACAGAGCTTGGTCTCATTCCATGTGGCACTGGACTGAAGAAAATACTGCTCCTCATCCAATGTGACATTGAGGGAAATATGAAAATACTCCTCCTCTGCCCATATGACTGAGCCTGAACATGATCAATTGATAAACAAGTTGTTGTAATGTTTGCATACACCTCAAAAATAATACTTCTCTGAACCCTCTGGTGCTCCTCATTTTGGGATCACACTCAAACTCCTCCCAGTCAAAAGTGGCTGAACACCTCAAATGTGACTTTTTCCCCGCCATTGATGAGATTTTATGTAATTTATGATACAACGCTTTCCCGCCATTAGCTATGTTTCCATCCACTGATTTTATGTGCATTTGGGCAATAATTATGATGAATTTATTTCCACAATTTTACAATACAGTTAATGAATCCATTACTGTGTTTTCCTGCATTGCAGCTGATTTGTAGATTGCACCCCTCAAAAATTCTCTGTATTTTCGTATTTCCCAATCATTTCTATGGCACTTACCAAGTGTGACTATTTTTTTTTTTTTTTGACCATTTAACCTTTTTGAATCATGTCCACGATTGTGTTCATATAGCAAGTGCCACAAAATTCACCAAGTGTCACAGCATTCTGATGACAAAAATCTGAAGAGCACCAGAGGGTAAAGTGAGTTTGTCTTAGTATCCAGGTCAAATATTTAGAAATACTTAGAAATACATAGATTGTATCTTGTTGTCTGGCATTAGACAGTTGCAACAAAGCACATTTAAAGCAAAAACTGTTAATGGTTTACCATTTATGCATGTTACTGTGAATTCAATGCAAATAATATAAGGAACATTGCTCATCATTTAGGCTTGGTTATGCAAACTTTAGGTGAGCCAGGGAGTTTTTCCAGGAAGCTTTTGAGGATTTAAATGCAAACTATGAGTGGAATGAACGAGGAACAGTTGCACAACAGTCCAACATGATTGTAAATGAATAAATGTACTTGGAACCCGAAGTCTTAAGAAACATGCTAGACATCCTCTTGATATTTAATATTCCTCAAAAAAAGTGTTATATATACACAACCAGTCAAACATTTGGAATAATTAATATCTTTTAATATAATTTTGAAAGAAGACTTCAAATATATTAAGCAGCACAACTGTTTTCAACACTGATAAAATGTAGAACATTTTCTGAAGGATCATGTGACACTGAAGACTGGAGTAATGATGCTGAAGATTCAGCTTTGCATCAAATGAATCAATTACATTTTAAAATATATTACAATGGGAAACAGTTACTATAAATGTACTGTATTTTGACCTGTAGTGTATGTGTTTGTCCTCTCAATAAACATAGTGTTAAGAAAGTAAAAACTTCTGTCAGTTTACAGACTTACTCAGGAGAAGTGCCAGCCACAGTGCATTCATCTCACATATGCTTTTTGATGATTCGCTGGTTGTCAATCTCAGGTCAGGACAGAAAATGTACAGCGCCTTTCTGAGTTATGAAAACAGAATCATCAATTAACAACCTGAAAGGAGCAAGAAAGACAAACTAGACTCTTCAGATTAAGATACTCTGTTGACTCACTCAGTCTGCAATCCTCTCCTGTCCACTGATCGTCCTGATCTTATTCTGAGCTCTACAGTCTGATCTCTAACAATAGCCTATTCACACAGTGACTTTGCATAAGAAACCTCAACATTTCCATTGAGCCTGCATTTGCAAATAGCTGGACACAGCTGAAACATGTGAACATGTCAGAGTTGTATTTAAGACCAGACCTCCAAGACCAAGACTAAGACCAAGACCAAGACCAATCAAGACCAGAGTACTGATGAACATCTGCTGTCAACAAGCAGAATCACTGAAGGAAAGAGGAACAACAAGAACAGAAAAAAGAGAAACAAGAACTACAGCTGACTTCCACCCACAGCTTTAGATAAAATTAACTGAAGATAAAAGAAGACATTAAATCTCTCAAGATCTCAGCAGAGGAGGATTAATCAACTCCACAAACAGCATTAGCTTCACTGGCTATGAACCAGATTGACTTTATTTCTGTCATACGTCTACAAAGGTTCTTATTGAGAATTCATTGAAGTCACCATTATAGTGATCAGTGTTTGCTTTAGTTGGGCTCTTGACCCTTGACCTTTTATTTTTGACCTTTTTCGGCTGCTGTTCAAGACAAAATGCAGGTGACTATAGTCATCATGAAGTGGTCTGACTCAAATGAAATATAGGGGAGAGCGGGGCACAACCTAATGCTTTTGACTTTCTCAGTTTGTGTAAATCCACTTGGGGTTCAGAGTATTTATTTTTTCCCACATCAATTTCACATGTCTAGTATAATTATGTGGTTTTGTTTCATTAATACAGTGTATACTTTTTTCTTGATTTACTCCGAAAGAATGGAAGTGAAATGTGACAACATGCCCCATAGGTGGGGTACATTGTAACATGAGCATATGACAGCTTAAAATGTTATCTGATCCAGTGCCGGCCGTACCTAATAAGCGATATAAGCGGGCGCTAAAGACCGCAGCCACTAGCGTCAGTCGCTAGCACACGCCTCTTGAGGCCAAGGGAGTGAGGTGTACACGCACAGCTCTTATTGTCTTTATATACGTCTGTTATACCAAAGACTTTATATATAGGAAGATGGTGCATTCTGATTACTAATGAATGGGATTAAGTGCAACACCCAATAAGGCAAATAAGCCCCGCCTTCTAAATGAAAGAGCCAATCATTGATTAGTAAAGTCATTGCGTCACTGCAGCTGCCGTTAGAAGCTCCGGACAAGGACGTTAAAGACCGCAGCCACTAACGTGCCTATTGAGGCCAGGGGAGTGAAGTTTTCACTCCCATCCGGGTCACGGCACCAAATGTCCAGGTCACGGCACCAAAGGTCCTACTCGACCCACTCCGAGCGGGACTCGAACTGGGGTCTCCGACATGGAGGTGAGCGCGCCACAGGGACACTAAAGACCACAGCCTCTAGAGTCAGTCGCTAGCACACCTCTTGAGGCCAGGTGAGTGAGGTTTACACACACAGCTCTTACTATATGTCTGTTACACTAGGACGCAGCCTTCTGTTTGAGAAGCATGCTCAGTTTTGCTAATCAAGGTTTTCAGGGTTACTTGGAAAATTAGCAGGGCTGGAGACCCCTGATCTAAAAGGTTTTATATATGAAGCGCCTGACAGAACCTATTAGGGTTCTATATAGAATCTGAATTATACAATTTATATAGTTTTATCAAGCTTCTCAAAGTATATGAGAAACATTTGAGAAGAGCAGAGGCCAATCAATATAGACAAAATGATTTTGCACGATTCGACACATTGCTTAGTTGGGAACACTTAATATTCAACAATATTATTGATTTGACTGCACTGACACTGTTGTATGAGAACTGAACTGAGCTGGACGATGACATCACAGTTTTCTCCAGAGTTGCTTTATAGATTAAATGAACTAATATAATAATTGATGATCTTTATAACGGAACTGAATCAACACTGAACTGACTTCAGCTGAACAATGACACTATTTTCTTTTAGAGCTGCTTTACAGCCGAAATGAACTCTGTTTGCATCATTGAATAATTTTCCTGTTATCATTGTAAAGCTGCTTTGAAACAAATGTATGAAGCACTATTTAGATAAAGGTGACTTGCACTGGCTGCTCACTTTCTAACTCCTACCTCAACTTGTATTATACAGTATAAATAGTTTGTAGATATTCTTCATAACAAGACGTTCTCATTTAAATTGCATAAGTGTGCAGAGTAGATTTGTAAATGTTTACGTTTGGTCCATCCACTATATCTTCAGTATTGAGTCCAGTAATCCCTGTCCAGTGAAGTAAACAGCCGCTCTTATCATAACATCTTTCACATGCAGTTTCATAGAGCTCATTTTAGTACAACTCATTTGCATTTTCATTCAACATCCTGTAAGATGAGACCTGGTCTGACATTTATCTCTTATCAATTTTTTTTTCTTTTCACCCTTCCTTAATATTGCAGTATTTATTATAAAAGATGTATCGGTGCACATCTTTTTTAAATGAATTTGCCTCATAAACTTTAATGAAAATAAAATAACCCCTGCCTCTTGCAGCAGGCATCTCTTCTCTGATGATGAGGGCGGGGCAACCTGTCATTCACATGAGATCCACCAATAGCAAACCACAACCATCCAATCAATTCCCCCAATCAAATCAAGCACAGCCCTACATGTTGTTCTTGTTCCTGAAGCTCGTGGCTTTCACTCGGATATACGGCACAACAGGAAAGAAAAGACTAGCGCAACTTCCATTTCATGTCGACTTTAAAGTTGCTAAATTATTCAATAATGAAACAAATACAATTTCAGATAAAGCAATAGTGTCATTATACACTGATCAGGCATAACATCATGACCACTGACAGGTGAAGTGAATAACACTGATTATCTCTTCATCACAGTACCTGTTAGTGGGTGGGATATATTAGGCAGCAAGTGAACATTTTGTCCTCAAAGTTGATGTGTTAGAAGCAGGAAAAATGGGCATGCGTAAGGATTTGAGCGAGTTTGACAAGGGCCAAATTGTGATGGCTAGACGACTGGGTCAGAGCATCTCCAAAACTGCAGCTCTTGTGGGGTGTTCCCGGTCTGCAGTGGTCAGTATCTATCAAAAGTGCTCCAAGGAAGGAACAGTGGTGAACCGGCGACAGGGTTATGGGCGGCCAAGGCTCATTGATGCACGCAGGGAGCGAATGCTGGCCCGTGTGGTCTGATCAAAGAGACGAGCTACTATAGCTCAATTTGTTTAAGAAGTTAATGCTGGTTCTGATAGAAAGGTGTCAGAATACACAGTGCATCGCAGTTTGTTGCGTATGGGGCTGCATAGCCGCAGACCAGTCAGGGTGCCCATGCTGACCCCTGTCCACCGCCGAAAGCACCAACAGTGGGCACGTGAGCATCAGAACTGGACCACGGAGCAATGGAAGAAGGTGGCCTGCTCTGATGAATCACGTTTTCTTTTACATCACGTCACTGGGGAACACATGGCACCAGGATGCACTATGGGAAGAAGGCAAGCCGGCGGAGGCAGTGTGATGCTTTGGGCAATGTTCTGCTGGGAAACTTTGGGTCCTGCCATCCATGTGGATGTTACTTTGACACGTACCACCTACCTAAGCATTGTTGCAGACCATGTACACCCTTTCATGGTAACGGTATTCCCTGGTGGCTGTGGCTCTTTCAGCAGGATAATGCACCCTGCCACAAAGCAAAAATGGTTCAGGAATGGTTTGAGGAGCACAACAACGAGTTTGAGGTGTTGACTTGGCCTCCAAATTCCCCAGATCTCAATCCAATAGAGCATCTGTGGGATGTGCTGAACAAACAAGTCCGATCCATGGAGGCCCCACCTCGCAACTTACAGGACTTAAAGGATCTGCTGCTAACATCTTGGTGCCAGATACCACAGCACACCTTCAGCAAGCTAGTGGAGTCCATGCCTCGATGGGTCAGGGCTGTTTTAGCAACAAAAGGGGGACCAACACAATATTAGGATATCATAATATTATGCCTGATCTGTGTACTTGTACAGTGTTGATGCAGTTTAGTTTTGATGTTGTAAAGTTCATCAGTTATGAAGCAAACTCAATTTAATTATAAAGCAAAAAAATCAATATTATAAAATAGTGGTATAGTGATGAAGTGAGGATAGCACATAAATAGGAAAGAAAAAAAACTATAAAGTTGATGATTGCGAGATATATTTGATGTTGTGATTGACAGGATGAGATGAATAAGCTCCTCCTAAACCTTCTTATAGAGCCTCATTTAAATAAAGGATGTGGCCATTTGCACTTTGATCAGATGCTTCAGTGTGTGAGAGTGTTTATAGTGCTGTGAGTTCAACACTTCATCACTGACACACACAACAATCATGACCTTCATCATCATCTTCATCTGGACTCTCACAGCGTTTGCTCAAGGTTTGTGGAGCACAAGTTTGATATGAATTCATTTCTTCAAGTATATTGTCAAAGTTTTGAGTGTATTTTCTTCTTGTTGTGTTTCAGAGTGTAGAGGACAGATCAGCGTCACTCAGAGTCGCTCAATGACAGCAGCTCAACCAGAACAAACTGTCAACATCAACTGTAAAACCAGCAGAGATGTGTACAGATATAGTTATGGGGATGAAGCTTTAGCCTGGTACTCACAGAAACCTGGAGAAGCTCCTAAACTCCTGATTTATTGGGCAAGCACCCTCGAGTCAGGAACTCCATCTAGATTCAGTGGCAGTGGATCTAACAGTGATTTCACTCTGACCATCAGTGGAGTCCAGACTGAAGATGCTGGACATTATTACTGTCAGAGTTACCATGAAATCAACAGTAAACATGTGTTCACACAGTGATAAAGAGTCGTACAAAAACCTCTGTCAGTCAGAGTCACAGTGACTGAACTGATACACTGACAGAAACTACAGCTGCTCACACACTATCACACACACTGACACACAGAGGACAATCGTGGGGCAGTTGTGGCCTAATAGTTAGAGAGTCGGAATTGTAACCCAAAGGTTGCGGGTTTGAGTCTCAGGTCCGGCAGGAATTGTCGGTGGGGGTGAATAACCGGTGCACTCTTTCACCCTCAGTACCACGACTGAGGTGAGAAACCAAACCCCCAACTGCTCCCCGGGCGCCGCAGCAATATGGCTGCCCACTGCTCTGGGTGTGTGTGTGTGCACTTGGATGGGTTAAATGCAGAGCCTCACTTCACAAACACAGGAACTACACATGAGCTCAAAACTGACTTAATGCTGAAATCAGCTCTATTAGACTGTGATCTGTCTTGCTATTAGAGTTTTTTGGCTCATAATAATGGCGTCATTTGTTGTTTTGTACATTAATCTACACTGTAAAGTCATTGTGTATCAGCAACATAAAGATGTTTTTGAGCAGTTTTTCAAGCAGCTCCTTCATCTCAAGCTGATTATGAATGTATTACTCATAACTCATTTCTCATGAGCAGAAGTGAAAGTGTTCCAGTTCAGAGCGTTGAACCAATCAAAGAGTGAAACTGTGAGTTTGAGGTGTAAATCTCATTTGCATTGGCAGGTTTAGTGATTGTGATCCTCTCAGAATAGAGCAGCTCCGTCTCCAGTGACCATGTTCAAACCCCAAGAGCTTCATTTGACATTTACTGCTAAATGCAGCTGTTCTCAACTATTACAATCAATCAAAAGCAGCTGAAACTTTAGTGCAGGACTTTGAATGAACGACACACTGATCAATGATGCAGTCCAACACACATGTAAGGCGTTCAGAAGCTTTATTGAATGAACAGCAATGGCAGCACATTGACAGACGGCTTCAGTATTGAGCTGTAGATCACGTGACTGCTGTGAATCCTGCCGGACGCTCAGATACGGCTCGTCTTCACTGGAGAAACATCAGCACTCGGAGCTCTTGAGGAACGAGGCCTCGTGAGCAGCTCCGTCATGTGTTACTCTGCAGACGAAGCGATCTGCGCCTTCCCAGCGTGCTTTGCTGAGGCTCAGGACGCTGCTGCGGCTGTAGTGTCCGTCCCGCTCGCTCTCTGCGCTGGTCTGAACCCCCTCGGTGACCTCTGACCCATCCAGCGTCCAGCTCACCGTCGCCCCCTGTGGAGAGTAAGAGCTGAGCAGGCAGAGCAGTGCGGCTGATTCTCCAGAGATCTGCAGAGAAGAGGGCGGCAGCAGAGACACGGAGGGCTTCACGGAGGGACCGGCTGCACACACACACACACACACACACACACACACACACACACACACACACACACACACACACACACACACACACACACAAGCAGACATCAACAACTGTAGACATGATGATAATTTAACTTTTAAATGTATTTAAATATAGTTACATTTTAAATGATCCCCAGAATGATTTAATGATTATATTGTGATGTTGTTATATAAGATCTAGAAAACAAATTTAAATGATCATTTCAATATTAATTGTATTTCGAAAATATTCTGCTATTCAGACACAATCATAAACATCAGCACATTTTATATTTTAAACAGTTTAAATGATTAATTTTCAAAATGCTATTCAACTAAGTACTCATGCATTTTAAAAAACCTTAAATTTATCAAGAATTATAGACAAAATGATATATATCGAGATAATTGAATAGATTTTAAAGTACTGCAGTCAATACATTAAAATATAATGAAATGTTAGCAGTAAGATGTTAAATTATTCATGTAAAATAAAAAATGACATTTAAAAACAACATTTAAATTATGGAATAAATGAAAAAAACACTAGTTTGATTTTTTTTTCCCAAATTAATGAGTTACAGAACATATTAATCTCAATGTAATTTTTAAAAACATTGTCCACGTGAAAATTGATTAATACATTGTGATTTCATCATGAGATTTAGAAAAAAATTAAATAATAATTTTAATATTAATTGTTTTGTTTTTTAAATATTCTTCTGTTTGATACAATCAATCATAATTTTCAGCAGTTTCAATTAAAATTCTTCTGTTAAGACACTTACAATCATAATCATCAGCAAGCTTAATCGTTTAAATGATTGATTTTTAAAACGCTCATTAACTAAATTTCTCTTTGTCTGATGATGACGCTTTCATAATTATATTTATCTCGTCTGTATTATTAAACTTTTGTGTCATGCATTTAAAAACTCTTTATTGTTCAATTTACCATTAATTATAGACACAATTATATATATCAAGAAATAATTGAATATATCATATAATACTGACATCCATACATTAAATTACAATCAAATTATACCAATAATAAGTTAAATTATTCATGTAAAATAAAAAAGGACATTTAAAAACATGAAATATAAAAATGATGTATGATGGAATAATTAAATATTGCAATTATTTCAAAAACATTTTTTATAATAAATGAATAATCTTTTTTGACAAATGTTCGCTGAAATAATCTAAAAATAAAATAAAATTAATTGATTAAAAATTTTCATAAATTTCTATTATAGAATTGAAGAGACTTACTGATGGTCAGTTTAGTTCCTCCACCGAAAGTCAACCACAGTGCTTCATTCTAGTGAAAGCGTCGTACAAAAACCTCCATCACACTCAAATGAACACACACTCCAGCAGAGAAAGAGACGAGCGACACACACACACACACACACACACTGATATGAGACTCAACAGCAGCTCTTCTCAACATCACACATGGACTGATCCAAACACACACACAACATGTTCATCTTTAAAAATAAATACTCATTGCAGGAAATCTGAAATCATTTATTTCATAATCAGTCCCAAACGCATTTCTCACATTTACACTAATTCTGTTGACCTGCTTTATGATGAAATCTTCAGCCAGATTTAGATGGTCATTCCCTATTGGATGACCTTTGACCTGTTATACAGTCTCATGGATGATATAAATCTGCAGCACAGGTATTAAATGCTCTCAGCATCAAAGTCTGAATGAACCTGATCATTAAAACTGTGTTTAGAGGGAGAAGATCGGCCCAAAATAACATGAAGTAAATCATGAGTGTGTTTCTGAAAATAGAAGTTTATTAGCAAAGATACTAAATGACAAACCAGTGTTTCTGCTGTCTTCAGGTAAATGATCTGGAGTGTGTTTGCATATTGATCAGATGCTTCAGTGTGTGAGAGTGTTTATAGTGCTGTGAGTTTAACACTTCATCACTGACACACACAACAATCTTCATCAACATGACCTTCATCATCATCTTCATCTGGACTCTCACAGTGTTTGCTCAAGGTTTGTGGAGCACAAGTTTGATATGAATTCATTTCTTCAAGTATATTGTCAAAGTTTTGAGTGTATTTTCTTCTTGTTGTGTTTCAGAGTGTAGAGGACAGATCAGCGTCACTCAGAGTCGCTCAATGACAGCAGCTCAACCAGAACAAACTGTCAACATCAACTGTAAAACCAGCAGAGATGTGGATAGGGATAGTGATGGGGATGAAGCTTTATTCTGGTACTCACAGAAACCTGGAGAAGCTCCTAAACTCCTGATTCGTTATGCAAAAAAACTCCAGTCAGGAACTCCATCTAGATTCAGTGGCAGTGGATCTAACAGTGATTTCACTCTGACCATCAGTGGAGTCCAGACTGAAGATGCTGGACATTATTACTGTCAGAGTTTCCACTACATCAACAGTAAACCAGTGTTCACACAGTGATAAAGAGTCGTACAAAAACCTCCGTCAGTCAGAGTCACAGTGACTGAACTGAAACTGCAGCTGCTCAAAGGAGGATGTGAAATAACATCGTCACACAAGCATCTGAAATAAAATAAAACCATCTAAATTAAACGGTTGCTCTTAATAGTCAAAGAGGTCAGAAAGAGATTTTGAGCTCTTATAGATCAGTCACACGTTTGAGATCTGAGTGATTTCAGTTTGCCCTGTAGACCTTAATTTTCATAATACTACATGGTTACTTCATTTGAGTATCCCATAATAACATGTAATTTGTATACTATGCACTGTATTCGTATTATATACTGCAGACAGTAAGAATTCCCTTTCGAGGGAACTCGAACTGCGTCGTGACGCACTTTGGGGACGCTCCCTTAGCGTAGCGCATTGGTGTTGCGTCATGACGTAACATGTGACGGCATACGCGGAAGCTACAATGGGACGCCGGCACATAACGGAGTTAGCTTTTCGCGCTTCAGCAAGCACTCTGTGTTGTCTGTCAAAATACTGTTGTAAAATATGGCGAGTGAACAGTTTAAACGTTGTGTGCACCGCTGCCCTAGATTTATTACGGGTGGGGACACGCATCAGTTGTGTGTAAACTGTTTGGGAGCGCAGCACGCTCGGGCAGCTCTCGAGTTCGATGAAGCCGGCGAGGCTCGTGCTCCGAGAGGTTCGGGTCCCATGTCCGCCGAGGTGGATCTGTCAAGAGGGCTTGAGACTGCTGCGGCACTTTCTCAGTCCTCTGACAGTTCCGGAACCCGATGGCTAAGCGTTCTGACTCTGAGGAATTAGATGTGCTCAGCATCGAGGCAATTGAAGTAGTAAATGAGAGCTCGCCACTTCATAATGCAAGTATCTTCAAAGGCTTTTAACATTTAAAAACAGACATGTTCAAATTGTTCACTTGAAATTAACGTGAAGCTTCCGCGAAAATTAAAATTAAAGGTGACATTTAAGGAATAATAATGTATATTCATTGTACACTTATTACACAGATTTTCTTTACCACATAAATAATTACTGGGACATATTGAATTGAGATTTAATGTTTTAAATCTTACCTGTTTATAAATCCATTTTGTACAGTGTATAAAACAATCGTCCAGACAAGATGATTACAAGAAGTTATAATTATAGTAGTATTAATAGTGAAGTCCTCTGATTTCATTTTCAATACAATCAAAAACAGAGACACAAGTTGCATTTGAATGAAACGAGAGCGCGCGTCCGTTGTGATACTTGGATGTGCGCTGTTATAATGCGTTGCTATTGACGACGCCATTATAAGGAAGGAAATAAAGCTGCTTTTTTTATTTGTTGATTTTCAAATATAAAACTTGTTGAAATGTTTTCAGTGTGTGCATCTGTTCTTTTTGAACACTTTCATCTCATTTGAACAAAACCGTGATAATATTGATAATCGTGATAATTTGGGTCACTATAATCGTGATATGAAATTTTCATACCGTTCCATCCCTACCCTGAGGTAAATATCACAAATATGCAGATTTAAGTACTATGTAAAAGCTGACAGAACACTGATAATAGAATATTATAGAACCCCTGCAAAATCCCCCCTAGCTGCTCCTTTTGTGTGCTGGTGTGGCTTCTTATAGAATAAGGCAGACAATATATTATTTTATATTCTACAGTGATAACCTACAGGTTATGTCAGTTAGCATTGCATTATAAATATACTTCATTCTTGTGAAAATTCCCGAGAAGTCTTGAAGAACTATATAGAACAGTGATTCCCAACCTTTTTTACTCGAAGGCCCCCCTCCTCTACGAATCAATACTGCAAGGCCCGCTGACAAAATTACCAAGACCATTACGAGACCATATAAATAAATATTAAAACAGTATTGTCTGGTGATTATGGCTGCATTTAATTCTGAGGAATTAAAATGGAATTTTATCTGACTTTGAGAAGTTAGATATTTTAAATCAGCCTATCATCCAAACCATGTTTCACTTGTTAAGATGGGAGCAGTGCATGCATGGGCAGTTTCTGAGGGGGCTGCCTGCGTGCATTGTGAGGATCTACAACTGATATAAAATGATATGAAGTCAAACAAATAATAATGGTGTCATATGTTGTTTTGTAATTGTACATTAAACTACACTGTAAAGTCATTGTGTATCAGCAACATAAAGATGTTTTTGAGCAGTTTTTCAAGCTGCTCCTTCATCTCAAGCTGATTATGAATGTATTACTCATAACTCATTTCTCATGAGCAGAAGTGAAAGTGTTCCAGTTCAGAGCGTTGAACCAATCAAAGAGTGAAACTGTGAGTTTGAGGTGTAAATCTCATTTGCATTGGCAGGTTTAGTGATTGTGATCCTCTCAGAATAGAGCAGCTCCGTCTCCAGTGACCATGTTCAAACCCCAAGAGCTTCATTTGACATTTACTGCTAAATGCAGCTGTTCTCAACTATTACAATCAATCAAAAGCAGCTGAAACTTTAGTGCAGGACTTTGAATGAACGACACACTGATCAATGATGCAGTCCAACACACATGTAAGGCGTTCAGAAGCTTTATTGAATCAACAGCAATGGCAGCACATTGACAGACGGCTTCAGTATTGAGCTGTAGATCACGTGACTGCTGTGAATCCTGCCGGACGCTCAGATACGGCTCGTCTTCACTGGAGAAACATCAGCACTCGGAGCTCTTGAGGAACGAGGCCTCGTGAGCAGCTCCGTCATGTGTTACTCTGCAGACGAAGCGATCTGCGCCTTCCCAGCGTGCTTTGCTGAGGCTCAGGACGCTGCTGCGGCTGTAGCGTCCGTCCCGCTCGCTCTCTGCGCTGGTCTGAACCCCCTCGGTGACCTCTGACCCGTCCAGCGTCCAGCTCACCGTCGCCCCCTGTGGAGAGTAAGAGCTGAGCAGGCAGAGCAGTGCGGCTGATTCTCCAGAGATCTGCAGAGAAGAGGGCGGCAGCAGAGACACGGAGGGCTTCACGGAGGGACCGGCTGCACACACACACACACACACACACAACATTAACGCCTGTGTAAGATGTCAGATATGGTAATGCAGTAAAAATCATAACTTCATCTGTACAGAAATTCCACATCACTGCTTTCATTCATAAACCACATACAAACTATCCCAAATTCATTTTAGAAATATTCTCCATTAAAATAAAATATTCACTGCTACTAAATATATCAAGTACAATATAAATGTATAAATAAATAAATCAGTTATCTGAAGCAGACATGATATACTGTAAAATTAATACAAAAATGTTTAAACCAATTTTAATATTATTTGGGTAACACTTTACAATAAGGTTTCATAAGTTAACATTAGATAACTACTTTAGTCAACATGAACTAATGAACAATACTTCTACAGCATTTATTAATCTTAGTTCATGTTAATTTCAACATTTACTAATGCATTATTAAAATCAAAAGTTGTATTTGTTAACATTAGTGAATGCACTGTGAACTAACATGAACAAACAATGAACAGCTGGATTTTTATTAACGAACATTAACAAAGATTAATAAATACTGTAACAAATGTGTTGCTCATGTTTAGTTCATGTTGGTTAATACATTAACTAATGTTAACAAATGAGTTTGTAAAGTGTTTCCATTATTTGTATTTTGAAAATAATCATCATTCAGGACACTTCCTCATAAACATAACTTAATAGTTTGATAAATGATTAATTTTAACATGTTTATCAACTGAATTTCTTTTTTATGATGACGGATGAAATTAAATTAATTTTGTCTATTTTTTCCAACTTTTGTGTCATGCACAAAATATATTAATATATTAAGAAATAATTGCAAATATCATTAAATATTGTGATTAAATAAAATACAATGAAATGTTAGCATACATTAGGTGTGAAGTTAAACATTAAAACGCCTACTAATATGAAATATGCTTTGAAACATAAAAACATAGAATATCTGCAAATATTACAAATATAGCAGACAATATTAAATAATCAAATACATCAGTTGGTGCAAACAATCAATAAAACAGAATTAATTATGACGATACACAAGATATGAAATGCAGCTTTTCAATACTACATTTTGTAATAAATTGAGAATATTGTAGCCAAATGCTTTTAAATAACATTAAACCTTTTTTTAAAAAAAACACATCATACATTTTTATTATAGAATTGAAGAGACTTACTGATGGTCAGTTTAGTTCCTCCACCGAAAGTCAACCACAGTGCTTCATTCTAGTGAAAGCGTCATACAAAAACCTCCATCACACTCAAATGAACACACACTCCAGCAGAGAAAGAGACGAGCGACACACACACACACACACACTGATATGAGACTCAACAGCAGCTCTTCTCAACATCACACATGGACTGATCCAAACACACACACAACATGTTCATCTTTAAAAATAAATACTCATTGCATGAAATCTGAAATCATTTATTTCATAATCAGTCCCAAACGCATTTCTCACATTTACACTAATTCTGTTGACCTGCTTTATGATGAAATCTTCAGCCAGATTTAGATGGTCATTCCCTATTGGATGACCTTTGACCTGTTATACAGTCTCATGGATGATATAAATCTGCAGCACAGGTATTAAATGCTCTCAGCATCAAAGTCTGAATGAACCTGATCATTAAAACTGTGTTTAGAGGGAGAAGATCGGCCCAAAATAACATGAAGTAAATCATGAGTGTGTTTCTGAAAATAGAAGTTTATTAGTAAAGATACTAAATGACAAACCAGTGTTTCTGCTGTCTTCAGGTAAATGATCTGGAGTGTGTTTGCATATTGATCAGATGCTTCAGTGTGTGAGAGTGTTTATAGTGCTGTGAGTTCAACACTTCATCACTGACACACACAACAATCTTCATCAACATGACCTTCATCATCATCTTCATCTGGACTCTCACAGCGTTTGCTCAAGGTTTGTGGAGCACAAGTTTGATATGAATTCATTTCTTCAAGTATATTGTCAAAGTTTTGAGTGTATTTTCTTCTTGTTGTGTTTCAGAGTGTAGAGGACAGATCAGCGTCACTCAGAGTCCCTCAATGACAGCAGCTCAACCAGGACAAACTGTCAGGATCAACTGTAAAACTAGTAGAGGTGTGTACAGTTATTCTGGGACATACTATTTGAGCTGGTACTCACAGAAACCTGGAGAAGCTCCTAAACTCCTGATTTATTGGGCAAGCAGCCGTCAGTCAGGAACTCCATCTAGATTCAGTGGCAGTGGATCTAACAGTGATTTCACTCTGACCATCAGTGGAGTCCAGACTGAAGATGCTGGACATTATTACTGTCAGAGTTACCATGAAATCAACAGTAAACCTGTGTTCACACAGTGATAAAGAGTCGTACAAAAACCTCCGTCAGTCAGAGTCACAGTGACTGAACTGAAACTGCAGCTGCTCACACACTATCACACACACTTGGGGATTTTCATAGATATTAAATGAAATATAAAGCTTTCACTTCAGTTTTTTACATGCTAAATACTTTAATCTATGAAACTCTTTATCTTATTACATCTATCTAACACTACATCTGAGGTTCATATTTCGGCCGCATGTTCTTGTTTCTTCATGTGTCTGCAGGTGTTTTCATGCTCCATTGACTGAAGTTTATTAATAAAATGTGAGCTAAAGCTCTGATCTAGTGAAAGACCTGAGACAAAAATGACACAAAGAGGAGCTCAAAGACACAATTATATTTTAATGACTGAATTTTAATAAAATCGCACACATAGTCTTTAAGGAAAGGCAGAAAACAGAGCAGATGCAATTACATAATTATTTATTTAACACATTAATGTTCACAAATTCCCATACATGAAAACAGAAAATGTTCAGAATACGTTTCACAATCTGATAAATATGCTGATTAATTAAGAAATAAATTAAAACTACAGAAACGTAAAGACTGTTGTGTGTAAATGTAACATCTTTAAAACTTTAAACAGTCACAATTTAAAGTTTATTGAGCGAAAATTATGAAATTATGAATTTTATTTTGGTTTAAGTTGGAAAAGGAAGATTTTGACAGTGTATTCAGAGCTCTGCACACACCGCTGACCGTCGTTGGAGTGATGGAGCTGAAAACGCGTCCACAGAGGTCAGCAGCTGCTCTTGGACATCAGAAGCTCAGAATCAGTGTGTGTGACGCCCGTCCAGCCGTCTGCTGCCGCGGGGACAGTAAAGACACTGTCTCTGACGGACTGGAGAGTTCAGGGCTCTCCCTCCTTTGTGTCTCAGACCTCTAATAGTATAACTAATGTCTTCCTTTCTCGTGTGTGTGTTTAGACAGGAATGGACCTCTACATCTCTGCTGTACTGGACCAGAGAAACACGATCTCTGTTCTCAGCAACTTCCAATCTCTCCACAATTCTTTCAACAAACTCTTTCATCGCAGGGAACCCATTCCTAGTGCCATCCGAGCCATCCAGCAGGAAGACAACATCTCTATCCAATTTACGATCCTCAGCACATTCAAGGCTATTTCCTCCTCAGAGTAAAAAAAATATTGTGAAAATCTCATGGATTTGGTGTCAAATTTGGGGATTACCAGTAACATTTCAATCCAACTACAGTATAAAATATTCTCAAAGTCTCACAGCAGATATTCAGATTAATATACTGAAGTTTATCTTATAGATGTAATCAGAATTTAATTGAATGATAAAATTAAGAGTTTGGCTATTAGAAGATTGAATGTTATGAAAAAGTCTAGATGTTCTCACTTCAGTAAGTGTATTTTGTGTGTGTAATGAGTGACTGTCTTCAGGTAAATGATCTGGAGTGTGTTTGCATATTGATCAGATGCTTCAGTGTGTGAGAGTGTTTATAGTGCTGTGAGTTCAACACTTCATCACTGACACACACAACAATCTTCATCAACATGACCTTCATCATCATCTGGACACTTTTATACTGCTATATACTACAAGGTGAACAGTGCATATTAAATTAATTTAAATAATATAATTTTTACACAGCTTAAAAATGTCAAATAATAGATACTTCATGGACTGATAAATGATTTGTTTTTCAGGCTGTAGAGCTCAGATCACAGTGACTCAGACTCCTTCAGGGAAAACTGCCACACCAGGAGAAACTGTTGAGATGAGCTGTAAACTGAGTACTGATGCTGCCTGCAGTACACCGTGTGTGTCCTGGTACTTACAGAAACCTGGAGAAGCTCCTAAACTCCTGATTTATTGGACTGACAGCCGCCAAACAGGAACTCCATCTAGATTCAGTGGCAGTGGATCATCTAAGAGAGATTTCACTCTGACCATCAGTGGAGTCCAGACTGAAGATACTGGACATTATTACTGTCAGAGTTACCACAGTGGTCCAGTGTTCACACAGTGATAAAGAGTCGTACAAAAACCTCCGTCAGTCAGAGTCACAGTGACTGAACTGATACTTCAGCTGCTCACACACTTTCACACACACACTGACACACAGAGGACAAACACAGAAACTACATATGCTCAAAACTGACTTATGACTGTGATATGTCCTGTAACCAGTGTTGGGGAAAGTTACTTTGAAAAGTAATGCATTACAATATTGCATTACTCCCTTAAAAAAGTAACTCATTTTGTTACTTAGTTACTTTTTAAGAAAAGTAATGCGTTATGTTACTTTTGCGTTACTTTATTCTCACCTGGGTTGGACTTGTTTTATTTATTTATATTTTTTTTGTATTTTTTTTTTCCCATAAAAGTTCTATTTTGGGGCAAATGTAAAAATTGATATAATAAGGCTGAAGGGGGAAAAAAATTCAGTGGGGCCGGCGTCCTGCGTTTGAACAAATTCAAGCAGTTCAACACCGACTGAACATGCTCCTCTGTGAGGTGCGCTGTTAGGTTGACTGAATCCAACTCCATACCGAGAAAAGAGATCCTCTACACGGGGGAAAGTTTGCTCTTGTCCCAGTTGATCTGAAGACCCACCTGGCTGAGGTGACTGAGCACCAGGTCCCTGTGTTCGCACAACTGCTCTCTCGACTGGGCCAGTATGAGCCAGTCGTCGAGGTAGTTGAGGATGCGAACACCACGCTCTCTCATGGGAGCAATGGCCGTCTCTGCGAATTTCGTGAAGACACAGGGTGACAGGCCACTCCACTGGGGGGATCGCCACGTACCTCTTGGCTGCCCCGCCATCGAGGGTAGTGAGGGGGGAGGAGGTACTAGATCAGTTTCTAGCAGAAAAAGGCGCATCCACGATCTAGTAATCTCCTCATGTACCTCCGGGAAGAATGGTACCGGAAACCAATCATCCAACCTAGAAGGTTTGAGACACAGTGGATGATTCAACGCGAGCCCTATCTTTTTGGCGACCCGGGATAGCATAGCCTTCAATTCTGGGTCAGGCTCGTGCAACGCTATCTGCCCAGAGGGCAGCAACACAGCCGAATCTTCATCTCCAGATGACTGAAGCTCCCCCTCCGATGCAGAGATCGACATCAGCTCATCAGCCGGAGCTCCAAAAAGAAATGGCTGGACATCCACTTTGAGGAGGACCAGGACGCTCTCTCGGTAGCTCCACTGGTTGTGGTGTTACAGAAGGGCGAGGGGCCCACGGTGACTGACTCTGCGGGGAAGCCCTGACCGTAATCCTCAGGTCACCCTGGATATTCGCCGAAGTAGCCCTTTTCTGCTGGGCACTGGGACTCCACCTTCTCTGAGGTATGAGAGTCTCGACCTTAATGCCGAAATAGTCATGTTCCCACAGCGTGCTGAATGCCCAAACACGAGACAGGGAACGACCGCATCCAGAAACGCATGGGTGGAATGATATCTTGAAAAAGACGCAGTGTCACACCCGTGTCACTCTTTTAGGGAAATAGCATTGAATTATTATTATAATTAACATTGAATTATTGGAGGTTTGCATAGTGAATCTTTTGTTGTGCAAATGAGATTAGTAAATGCATGCTCACAATGAGTCTAGAACTACAATAACCATCATGTTTACACAGCGCCTCCCGATTTTTCTCAACATGAGGACAAGAGAGCTGTTGATCAATAAATAGGAAAACAAAGTAACTTGCGTTACTTATTTGAAAAAGTAACTCAGATATTTTGTAAATTTAAAAGTAATGTGTTACTTTATTTATTACTTAAAAAAATAATCTGATT
The DNA here is from genome assembly GCA_039654105.1 of Coreius guichenoti. Lineage (NCBI taxonomy): Eukaryota > Metazoa > Chordata > Actinopteri > Cypriniformes > Gobionidae > Coreius > Coreius guichenoti. Next base: position 33,349,491 of record CM077189.1, on the reverse strand, counting down.
ACGTAACTGAAGTTACTTGTAATGCGTTACCCCAACACTGCCTGTGACAGACGGGTTTGACTGAAATATGCTCAGAATCAGAGAAAACAGACTCTGTAAACTGATCAATCAAACAAACAAACAATAATGGCACCATATGTTGTTTTGTTTTTGTACATTAAACTACACTGTAAAGTCATTGTGTATCAGCAAAATAAAGATGTTTTTGAGCAGTTTTTCAAGCAGCTCCTTCATCTCAAGCTGATTATGAATGTATTACTCATAACTCATTTCTCATGAGCAGAAGTGAAAGTGTTCCAGTTCAGAGCGTTGAACCAATCAAAGAGTGAAACTGTGAGTTTGAGGTGTAAATCTCATTTGCATTGGCAGGTTTAGTGATTGTGATCCTCTCAGAATAGAGCAGCTCCGTCTCCAGTGACCATGTTCAAACCCCAAGAGCTTCATTTGACATTTACTGCTAAATGCAGCTGTTCTCAACTATTACAATCAATCAAAAGCAGCTGAAACTTTAGTGCAGGACTTTGAATGAACGACACACTGATCAATGATGCAGTCCAACACACATGTAAGGCGTTCAGAAGCTTTATTGAATGAACAGCAATGGCAGCACATTGACAGACGGCTTCAGTATTGAGCTGTAGATCACGTGACTGCTGTGAATCCTGCCGGACGCTCAGATACGGCTCGTCTTCACTGGAGAAACATCAGCACTCGGAGCTCTTGAGGAACGAGGCCTCGTGAGCAGCTCCGTCATGTGTTACTCTGCAGACGAAGCGATCTGCGCCTTCCCAGCGTGCTTTGCTGAGGCTCAGGACGCTGCTGCGGCTGTAGCGTCCGTCCCGCTCGCTCTCTGCGCTGGTCTGAACCCCCTCGGTGACCTCTGACCCGTCCAGCGTCCAGCTCACCGTCGCCCCCTGTGGAGAGTAAGAGCTGAGCAGGCAGAGCAGTGCGGCTGATTCTCCAGAGATCTGCAGAGAAGAGGGCGGCAGCAGAGACACGGAGGGCTTCACGGAGGGACCGGCTGCACACACACACACACACACACACAACATTAACGCCTGTGTAAGATGTCAGATATGGTAATGCAGTAAAAATCATAACTTCATCTGTACAGAAATTCCACATCACTGCTTTCATTCATAAACCACATACAAACTATCCCAAATTCATTTTAGAAATATTCTCCATTAAAATAAAATATTCACTGCTACTAAATATATCAAGTACAATATAAACGTATAAATAAATAAATCAGTTATCTGAAGCAGACATGATATACTGTAAAATTAATACAAAAATGTTTAAACCAATTTTAATATTATTTGGGTAACACTTTACAATAAGATTTCATAAGTTAACATTAGATAACTACTTTAGTCAACATGAACTAATGAACAATGCTTCTACAGCATTTATTAATCTTAGTTCATGTTAATTTCAACATTTACTAATGCATTATTAAAATCAAAAGTTGTATTTGTTAACATTAGTGAATGCACTGTGAACTAACATGAACAAACAATGAACAGCTGGATTTTTATTAACGAACATTAACAAAGATTAATAAATACTGTAACAAATGTGTTGCTCATGTTTAGTTCATGTTGGTTAATACATTAACTAATGTTAACAAATGAGTTTGTAAAGTGTTTCCATTATTTGTATTTTGAAAATAATCATCATTCAGGACACTTCCTCATAAACATAACTTAATAGTTTGATAAATGATTAATTTTAACATGTTTATCAACTGAATTTCTTTTTGATGATGACGGATGAAATTAAATTAATTTTGTCTATTTTATCCAACTTTTGTGTCATGCACAAAATATATTAATATATTAAGAAATAATTGCAAATATCATTAAATATTGTGATTAAATAAAATACAATGAAATGTTAGCATACATTAGGTGTGAAGTTAAACATTAAAACGCCTACTAATATGAAATATGCTTTGAAACATAAAAACATAGAATATCTGCAAATATTACAAATATAGCAGACAATATTAAATAATCAAATACATCAGTTGGTGCAAACAATCAATAAAATAGAATTAAATATGACGATACACAAGATATGAAATGCAGCTTTTCAATAATACATTTTGTAATAAATTGAGAATATTGTAGCCAAATGCTTTTAAATAACATTAAACCTTTTTTTAAAAAAAACACATCATACATTTTTATTATAGAATTGAAGAGACTTACTGATGGTCAGTTTAGTTCCTCCACCGAAAGTGTACCACAGTGCTTCATTCTAGTGAAAGCGTCGTACAAAAACCTCCGTCACACTCAAATGAACACACACTCCAGCAGAGAAAGAGACAAGCGACACACACACACACACACACTGATATGAGACTCAACAGCAGCTCTTCTCAACATCACACATGGACTGATCCAAACACACACACAACATGTTCATCTTTAAAAATAAATACTCATTGCATGAAATCTGAAATCATTTATTTCATAATCAGTCCCAAACGCATTTCTCACATTTACACTAATTCTGTTGACCTGCTTTATGATGAAATCTTCAGCCAGATTTAGATGGTCATTCCCTATTGGATGACCTTTGACCTGTTATACAGTCTCATGGATGATATAAATCTGCAGCACAGGTATTAAATGCTCTCAGCATCAAAGTCTGAATGAACCTGATCATTAAAACTGTGTTTAGAGGGAGAAGATCGGCCCAAAATAACATGAAGTAAATCATGAGTGTGTTTCTGAAAATAGAAGTTTATTAGCAAAGATACTAAATGACAAACCAGTGTTTCTGCTGTCTTCAGGTAAATGATCTGGAGTGTGTTTGCATATTGATCAGATGCTTCAGTGTGTGAGAGTGTTTATAGTGCTGTGAGTTCAACACTTCATCACTGACACACACAACAATCTTCATCAACATGACCTTCATCATCATCTTCATCTGGACTCTCACAGCGTTTGCTCAAGGTTTGTGGAGCACAAGTTTGATATGAATTCATTTCTTCAAGTGTATTGTCAAAGTTTTGAGTGTATTTTCTTCTTGTTGTGTTTCAGAGTGTAGAGGACAGATCAGCGTCACTCAGAGTCGCTCAATGACAGCAGCTCAACCAGAACAAACTGTCAACATCAACTGTAAAACCAGCAGAGATGTGTACAGATGGAGTGATGGGGATGAAGCTTTAGCCTGGTACTCACAGAAACCTGGAGAAGCTCCTAAACTCCTGATTTATTGGGCAAGCACCCTCGAGTCAGGAACTCCATCTAGATTCAGTGGCAGTGGATCTAACAGTGATTTCACTCTGACCATCAGTGGAGTCCAGACTGAAGATGCTGGACATTATTACTGTCAGAGTTTCCATTGCAGAACAGATTCTGATGATTTTTGTGAGGGTGATGAAACGTTCACACAGTGATAAAGAGTCGTACAAAAACCTCCGTCAGTCAGAGTCACAGTGACTGAACTGAAACTGCAGCTGCTCAAAGGAGGATGTGAAATAACATCGTCACACAAGCATCTGAAATAAAAGCATCTAAATTAAGCTGCCACTCTTAATAATTATAGAGGTCAGAAAGAGATTTTGTGCTCTTATAGATCAGTCACACGTTTGAGATCTGAGTGATTTCAGTTTGCCCTAGTTCATTTTAATTTGTGCTTTTAACTGAATTTTTATTGAACATTTATTCACAAAACTATGAGAAGGTACAAACTGGTAGCTGACGATAACATGACCTGATTCGGTGATTTATTTAGGGTGACCATATTTTAGTTGTCAAAACGAGGACGGGGCTCAGCTTTTAACACCTTTACCTGACACTGTTTCTTTTCATGGCCGTATGTTAAAATAAAATAAAAAAAATCAGCTGCCATAAAAAAATTGAAAACTGAAAACTATTTCAGACAAAAATAATTTCGGTCCTCTTGATGTTCTCTGGCATACTTTCCTGAAGATCGAATCCTTGATTACCAATCAAGTAGGCATGAAAGTCTTTGTTAGACGTGTTTAAAGTTGTATTGTGAACAGAGAAGCCCTTCAGTGACTCAACAGACAAAGACAAGTGATTCCTTCCCTTTGTCTCTGGCTTTGCATCAGTGAAAAACTCTCTCTACATTTGCATTGTGAGAAGAAACAGCAAAGAAAAACTGTGCAATCTTCAGTAGCTCTGAATGAAACTCTATGCTTTTGGACCTTTCAAAATATTTGGTCCACTTCTTGTGTGCTTGCAGATCACTGAAATCTCCATCACTGTTACACCTTTCTGTGAATTTCTTCAGGTTGGTGACCTGATCAAAGCACTTCACATCATCATTTGGCACTTTTCTCCCAGGTGTTTGATACAGGCGTCTGTCACTCCAGTCCGGAGTGTCACTCAGATCCATCCACATGAGAGAGGAGAACTCCTCCATGGGTGCCATCCATTTCTCCAGATACTCCAGGCATGAACTGGACAGACCCTGTACTCGAGCACTGAAATGGTCACACCTCTTACCAAGTCCATCCTTGTGCTTTTGTGCCAATAGTCCCTTGACTTTAAGGGACATGAAGTTACTGGTCTTGAGTCCAAGAAGCATGGTGTGGACTTTGTTCAAAATGTTCTTCACTTCCACAATTGAATTGCTCTCCCTTTCCATCTCCTGAATGTGTAAATGAAACACACACATGTGTGGGTGTGTGTGCCAGAGGTAAATTTCACTGAACTCATCTTCAAAAAACTTCTTGATCAAGGAGGGAGTTTTTTCCTGTGCCAAGAAGAATGCTTTGAAGGCTGGAAACATCTGTATCAGCCTCTCAATACCTGGGAATAATGACAGCCATCGCGTCTGTGAGAAAGGAGACTTCTGTATTCAACATCAACAAATTCACAATACTCCTTCAGATTCTCTGTGCACAGTGTAGGTGTGAAAGTATTGATATATTTAGGACTAGGGTTGGGTACCGAACTCTGTACTTTTAAGGGCACCGGCCGAATTACGTCGGAGTACCGATTCACATTAAATCAATCGGTACCAAATTTCGGTACCTGAGAACGCATCTGGTGATATAGACTAGTGTCTGTGAATATTAAACCGCAAAAAGACTATTTAAATACGAATCCTGTGTGTTTCTGTGTGAATGAATGGCGCAGACGCGCGGTTTAATTTACCCCACACGCTGAATTGAGCGTTTCCATTTCTGCCGTCTCATATGAGGACATGAACGCATGAACGTCATCTCCAGAGCCGCTCTGAGAGTCACTCCATCAGCATTTTACCGTTTCATTTGAGAAAAACTACCGTCATATCATAAACACACAGAAACTCAAAGCTCTTCACGGCAACCCATCAAAATAAAAGTTCGGTTTAACTTGACTAATAAATTACTGTTGTACCGTAGAATTTAGAGACGTCTCAATGTAATAATAATACATTATAAAAACTTTATTTTTTAAGTAATAAATAAAATTTTCTTCCATGTTTTAATTTTAACAGTATAGAGCTCAGTTGTGCAGCACTTTCTTTGACAAAAAAAAAATAATTAAATTAAAAGATAAATTAAATTAATGTTTTATGTCTTCATTTGATTACCAGAAAATACACAACAGAATTTGAGGGAAATCTTTTCATAGAAATGAAATTAAAAAAGAAAAAAAAAAATGAATATGGTTGTTCCCTTTCAAAAGCTACACTCAATGCTGCGCTTGATTCAATGTGTGGCATTAATTGGTGGCAGGGGATCCGAAAATTATATCCTAATATTGTAAACATGTTAATGACTTTTTGTTTTTTAACTATTTCAAAGAAGACATAAAAGAGTCAAATCCCACTATAAACACCTTAAAGTTTGGGGATGAATTTACATACTTTTGTTTATGTTTATGAAATTTTGCCAGCAATATAAATAAATTAACAGCGTATTCAAGATATTTGTTAACATTGTTTTCATAATATACAATAATATCCTTTAATGTAAAATAATAATTCATCTTCACTAAATGAAAGATAAAATCTGCCAAATCCCTCCAAAAACTTTGAATAATTTTACATTGGAAAAACAAATGTGTCAACAGCTCTTTCTCACTTTTACAGAAGGAGCATAAATCATCAATATCAGAGTATCTTGAAATTAATGATTTAACAGGGTAGATATATGCAAAATTTAGAAATGTATTTCTTTAGTTTTATTATTAATACAATATTTAAAGGGGATTAACCAAGCTGTCTTCCAATTAATATTAATCAATAATAGAGTTCCAAAAATATGTTCCTCTAGGTACACTTTGATGATGACGTCATCGGAATGCGCACGTCAGAGGCTATAAATAGACGTGACACAGGTGCGCTCATCAGGTGTTTTTTCTTCAGAACTGCATTGTGTACCTACTGAAACAAACTGTTCTTCTCAAACTATCCCCTTTTGTTAGGAGTTAGTTTCGCTAGGCAGGAATAAAGCCTTTTCACACTCTAGTTCTCTTTCTCTCTAAACGAAAAGAAAAGAGTTGAAAAAACAGAAAGAAACAGAGAATCCAGCGAGAGATGAATCCCTGCTCACGGCATCCCTGATTATGATACACATGAGCCGCTGCTTGCGTTTGAGAATGGCGAGTGCACAGCACTGTGAGTTGTTCCTGTTAAAGTGCTTCATATCGCGAGTCGATCTGACTGAGGAGCCGGAGACGGTCTTTCCCTTTCTCTCGTCCTCTCGTCCGCCGCTGAACATGGCGCTTCTTCAGAGCTGAGGACGGGAGTCTCTTCTCAATAAAGTGACTCGGATTACGGGTCCGCTATACATGTAGCCTATATAACGCAAGGGAACTGAGCAGACGGGAGATTCCCTTTCTCTCTTGTTCCTATGATCGCGTGCAAACGATTGTGTGTGTTTGCAAGCTATGATTTTATGATTCTTTGTTGAAACTGCTCTAATATGAAGATAACTATTCAGCCTTTCATCCAGACCGTTTTTACTTGTCTGGTTGATATTTGGCTGCAATAAATACTGAGAAATGATTTAAATACTCATCTGATTTGAAAAGTTAGATGTTTGTATTAATATATTGTCTGGCTGTTCTTGGCTACATATAATTCTGAGGAGCTAAATGGCAAAATAGCCGTCTGGAGACGTGCTCCTCCTGCAATGATGAAGCACATGAGGAGTTACTTGAGGTGGTCACTCATGCAGTAGCCAGATTACAGTTAGACTGGCCATAGGAGTCTGTGGTCAGGGGGAGGGGCCTCAGCAACGGTCTCTCCCCTTCTTCACGTGTCTTTGTCCCCTTGACATAGACTTATTTGACTATCGTGGCTGCAAGGGCACGTGGTTATACGACGATGCCTCAGTTGGAAGAGACACTCGTGGGCTATCTCTCCTTGGGAGCTCATCGTCACTTAAGTCAGCACTCCCCACCAAGCCGTGCAGAACAACATTCACTCTGGTAAGAAAGGCGTTTTAGTCATCGGGTCATGCTGGAGCTGCTCTGTACACTATGGCATGCTGACCTGCAGAAAAAAAGAAGAAAAAAAAGCCGGGACGAGGCACGTAAAAATATATTAAGTAGCTCCTTCCCGACACCCTCCCGACACCACTGTTCCATCCTTCCATCCACAAGACGTCACGTCACAAGACATTGGTCGAAATTGATGCCCTTTTCGGAGAGGGTGGCAGTGTGGAAACTACTGTGAAACATACCTCCTTCGGTTTTGAGAACCATAGGAAAAAGACAACAGAAGACAGTTTGTGCACTGTCCTCCGTTTCAATGGCGTGGTCTCCACTAGTCAGGTTATTACAGCCGCTATTTCCTGGTTCCCAAAAAAGATGGGGGCTTGCGTCCAATTCTAGACCTTCGCAGTCTGAACCATTCTCACAATATTCCCATGATATTCATGGATGAATATGAATTTTTGGATGAATTCATTGTAACAGCTGTAAATGTTCATGCTCAGCCTTATGAGCAGTTGATTTATACTAATCGACATTCGGACATTAGTGCCGTCATTCGGTTATGTTTATTATATTAATATGTTTCAGCACTTTACAGTCATTATGGCTCGAGTTAAGAGCCTCTTCCCTAATGAATCAAACAGTTTGATATCAAAAAGATGGAAAGCGTGAATGGTCTCTCTCCCTCTCTCTCTGTTTATGTGTGTGTAGCCTATACATGTGTGTGTGCGGGGGAGGGGTGTGGTTTTCAAATAATAATCAAATAATTCCCTGCGATCATAGAATATTATTTTTGCTTGAAATGCCCATCCCTAATAAGTAGGTGAATTGGGACGCAGCAACAGTGACTGAACTGATACACTGACAGAAACTGCAGCTGCTCACACACTATCACACACACTGACACACAGAGGACAAACACAGGAACTACACGTGAGCTCAAAACTGACTTATGACTGAAATCAGCTCTATTAGACTGTGATCTGTCCTGGGACCGACGGGTTTGACTCTAATATGCTCATAATCAGTGAAAACAGCGTGTATATGGATGATATCAAATCAAAACTGCCAAATATGTTCTTGAGCTTCTTCATCTCACCCTCCAAGTTAACAATGAAGATATTACTAATAACTGTTTTATCAAAACTACTGACTCTATCATGCATATCTCAATGCATTGTAAATGATTAATAGGTTTTGATAACTTGTGACCTTCTGGAATGACTTTTGCCCTCTCATGGAGTAAAATACTTGTTGCTCTTATTGATGCAACTCTGTCATTTGAATCATCAGAAAGCCTGTATCTTCAGACTCATGAATCAATGTTTCTGACTCATAACATGGGAAAAGATCCTAAACACTCTTAATGTGCCTCATCTGTTGGGATCCTTACACAGATTTACATAGAGATCATTTGCATTGCAGCACAAGCTTCAGGAGCTTTTATATCTCTGTGAGTTTGAACACTGAGAATCTAAACCAACAGCAACCATGAGCTTCATCATCATCATCTTCATCTGGATGATCACCAGCTGCTGTTTCACAGGTCAGGAAATCTGGAGTTACACATACTCTATTCTAACTGATCGTTTGTGTTTGTCCATATTTTTAATTCTGAATATTTATTCTTTCTTCTTTTTGTAGAATCAGTTGGTGAAGTGACAGTCACTCAGACGCCTGCAGTGAAATCTGCTCATCTAGGAGACACAGTTACTATATCCTGTAAAACCAGTCCTGAAGTCTATCAGGGTTGGGGTGTTCAGCCTCTGCACTGGTACTCACAGAAACCTGGAGAAGCTCCTAAACTCCTGATTTATAGAGCAAGCAGCCGTCAGTCAGGAACTCCATCTAGATTCAGTGGCAGTGGATCTAACAGAGATTTCACTCTGACCATCAGTGGAGTCCAGACTGAAGATGCTGGACATTATTACTGTCAGAGTTACCACTACATCAACAGTAAAGATGTGTTCACACAGTGATAAAGAGTCGTACAAAAACCTCCGTCAGTCAGAGTCACAGTGACTGAACTCAAACTGCAGCTGCTCTCACACACACACTCAACAACATGTTTTCTAACACACAGATCTAAACATTTCTCTACAAATGTTTTCTCTCATAAACTTTCACCAAGTCAGCAGACCAAACACATCTGAAACCAGATAAAATGGACTTGATGGACTTTTTCTAATAATTTATCTTTGGCCACATTATGATTTCCGTTTTTGGCATATGTTTAAAGATTGTTCAGAAATTTTGGCTACTAAAAACAGAAACATTTAATTTAACTCCTTTCAAATAAACAAAATGACTTAAATAAAATGTTGATCTTCCCGTTACTTTCACAGTATACACCACAGATCAGAAAAACAGAGATTGAGAAAGCTCACGTGAACAATCGAATCAAATGATCTGGAAGTAATTCAATCCACAATCTCTTTTATAACTATTTAAAAAAGATTACAGATGAGGTTGTGTGAAAACAAACAAGGTCTCATACTACCATTTGCATGGCCTACTTTCTGGTTTATATGAAATCTCTAAATTATCCAAGCTGACAGAGTGTGTTAAAGATATAAAATATTTGATGACCTGTAATTTTCTCCTATTAAATTCAGATAAGACTGAGGTATTACTTATTGGACCAAAAACCTGCACACAGAATCTCTTAGAATACAATTTGCACTTAGAAGGATTTACTGTTACTTCATCTGCTACAGTTAAAGACCTGGGTGTTATATTAGACAGTGTAAGACTGGAGAAACTGGAAGAACTATAAGAGATGACGACTCTCTGAGAAAACAAAGGAAATTAACATCTCAACTCACTCTTGTGCATTTCGCGTCCCCATCCGAGACGACATCATACTAAGTTGATCACCCAAGAATTGCCTTAATTTACATTTCATTCCCCTCACCCTCATCTCTCCCCTCCATATGTTGAAATTCACCCAAAATCTATATGGGTTATTGTGAACAAGTACAATACAGTATTATACATGTTTGGAATCATTTGAAACGTCTCAGTGCGACTGGTACAAAGGTCTTATTCTCACAGAAGTAAAGCTAAAGGTAACAAAGGTTTTAAGAGTTTAGAGAGATTTTTGCTTATTGTGATGGGTGTGTCCTCTGCCAATTGGTCTTTACCTCCTGTCCTCAATAAGGTGTAAACTACAGGTCTGGAGACTTGATTAATGCAAATTCCCATTGTGAACTCATGTTTACATTTGAAAGAGGTTTCTGTCTCGGTCTGGTATTTAAGGAGATGTTGCAGAAGGGTCAGGGCGCGATCCTTTACACAGGTCAGCCCGTAACGCTGAGTGTCTTCTAGAAAATCTGGCAAATACGCTGTCCATGGCTATGGACCGCTGGGGACTAAGTGGAAAAATCACTGTATGTGTGCTTGCCAACACTGAATGTTTAGAGTGGGACTCTCAGCCTTGTTTTGCACACACACTCCAACTCACTTCAAATGACGGTTTCAATCTTCAACACATAAACCATGTCGTTGCATCTGCCAGTCGTCTTGTTTCTCATTTCCATCCCAGCACAAGCACTGAAACGAAAGCAGCAACTGCAGAACTCGCCTGAGAACAAATGAGTGCAGGACCGCCGAACTCGGTGTAATTCTGTTCATGACGTGTTTGAGCGCTTACTAGAGCAAAGATCTGCCGTCTTATCAGACAGAGCTTTCACTAAACTATCAGATGCACAAACCCTCGAACTGACTGATGATCGCTGGGGAGTTATGGAGGAACTCTTACCAGTGCTTCACTCACTTTAATGGGCCACCACTGCCTTGTGTGGAGAATCCGGAGTATCCCATCTCCATGATTTACCCAGTGACAGCAACTCTTCTGTCAAAACACCTCAAAGAAATCCCAGGAGAGTCTCCCAAAGTCTCTCAGTTCAAGCAAACAGTGTCTACTTCACTGGAGCGGCGACTTGCACCTGCAGATGTCAGTAGGGCTTGCAAGGTTGCACACATCTCGTCCTTACTGGATCCCAGACACAAACACCTGAGGTTCACAAAGTTAAACGTGCTGTGAAGGCCAAGGTGTGTGATCTCATCTCGAACAGCTCGAGAGCGAGGAAGAGACGGCAGTAGAATCAGATGAAACACAGCCATTGGCCAAAAAGCCATGAAGTGATTGGCTGTCTGCATCTGCAATCGCAGTCTTGTTTGGTGAGGACTATAACGTAGAACTAAATCAGGACTGCAGGAGAAGTGCCCACCCATCCACATCGACCCATGAACTGGTGGAAAACCAACAGCCACAAATACCCCCGACTGGCAAAATTAGCAAATGCCCTACTTGTGTGTGTCCGCGACGTCTGTGCCATCAGAGAGTGTGTTCTGAACAGATTGTGCTCCCGTCTTCTTCCCGAACATGTGGACATGCTAATTTTTTTTTAAAATTAAAATATGAGATTGAGGTTATTGTTATGAAGACAGACGTTACAATTAATGTTCACATAAGTGCCGTCATTCAGGCTGTTCACAATAGTTTTAACGCGTTTAGCGCTAGCCTAAAATCATTATGGCTTGAGGTGATATTCATGGATGAATATGAATTTTTGGATGATTTTTTTTGTAACGGCTATAAATGTTCATGGTCATTTTTTAAAATAGAAATGTCCTAGCCTTATGAGCAGTTGATTTATGCTAATCGACATTCGAAAAGTCATTCGGTTATGTTTATTATATTAATATGTTTCAGCACTTTACAGTCATTATGGCTCGAGTTAAGAGCCTCTTCCCTAATGAATCAAACAGTTTGATATCAAACAGATGGAAAGCGTGAATGGTCTCTCTCCCTCTCTCTCTGTTTATGTGTGTGTAGCCTATACATGTGTGTGTGCAGGGGAGGGGTGTGGTTTTCGAATAATAACTGAATAATTCCCAGGGATCATCGAATATTATTTTTGCTTGAATTGCCCATCCCTAATAAGTAGGTGAATTGGGACGCAGCAACAGTGACTGAACTGATACACTGACAGAAACTGCAGCTGCTCACACACTATCACACACACTGACACACAGAGGACAAACACAGGAACTACACATGAGCTCAAAACTGACTTATGACTGAAATCAGCTCTATTAGACTGTGATCTGTCTTGCTATTAGAGATTTTTTGGCTCATAATAATGGCGTCATTTGTTGTTTTGTACATTAATCTACACTGTAAAGTCATTGTGTATCAGCAACATAAAGATGTTTTTGAGCAGTTTTTCAAGCAGCTCCTTCATCTCAAGCTGATTATGAATGTATTACTCATAACTCATTTCTCATGAGCAGAAGTGAAAGTGTTCCAGTTCAGAGCGTTGAACCAATCAAAGAGTGAAACTGTGAGTTTGAGGTGTAAATCTCATTTGCATTGGCAGGTTTAGTGATTGTGATCCTCTCAGAATAGAGCAGCTCCGTCTCCAGTGACCATGTTCAAACCCCAAGAGCTTCATTTGACATTTACTGCTAAATGCAGCTGTTCTCAACTATTACAATCAATCAAAAGCAGCTGAAACTTTAGTGCAGGACTTTGAATGAACGACACACTGATCAATGATGCAGTCCAACACACATGTAAGGCGTTCAGAAGCTTTATTGAATCAACAGCAATGGCAGCACATTGACAGACGGCTTCAGTATTGAGCTGTAGATCACGTGACTGCTGTGAATCCTGCCGGACGCTCAGATACGGCTCGTCTTCACTGGAGAAACATCAGCACTCGGAGCTCTTGAGGAACGAGGCCTCGTGAGCAGCTCCGTCATGTGTTACTCTGCAGACGAAGCGATCTGCGCCTTCCCAGCGTGCTTTGCTGAGGCTCAGGACGCTGCTGCGGCTGTAGCGTCCGTCCCGCTCGCTCTCTGCGCTGGTCTGAACCCCCTCGGTGACCTCTGACCCGTCCAGCGTCCAGCTCACCGTCGCCCCCTGTGGAGAGTAAGAGCTGAGCAGGCAGAGCAGTGCGGCTGATTCTCCAGAGATCTGCAGAGAAGAGGGCGGCAGCAGAGACACGGAGGGCTTCACGGAGGGACCGGCTGCACACACACACACACACACAACATTAACGCCTGTGTAAGATGTCAGATATGGTAATGCAGTAAAAATCATAACTTCATCTGTACAGAAATTCCACATCACTGCTTTCATTCATAAACCACATACAAACTATCCCAAATTCATTTTAGAAATATTCTCCATTAAAATAAAATATTCACTGCTACTAAATATATCAAGTACAATATAAATGTATAAATAAATAAATCAGTTATCTGAAGCAGACATGATATACTGTAAAATTAATACAAAAATGTTTAAACCAATTTTAATATTATTTGGGTAACACTTTACAATAAGGTTTCATAAGTTAACATTAGATAACTACTTTAGTCAACATGAACTAATGAACAATACTTCTACAGCATTTATTAATCTTAGTTCATGTTAATTTCAACATTTACTAATGCATTATTAAAATCAAAAGTTGTATTTGTTAACATTAGTGAATGCACTGTGAACTAACATGAACAAACAATGAACAGCTGGATTTTTATTAACGAACATTAACAAAGATTAATAAATACTGTAACAAATGTGTTGCTCATGTTTAGTTCATGTTGGTTAATACATTAACTAATGTTAACAAATGAGTTTGTAAAGTGTTTCCATTATTTGTATTTTGAAAATAATCATCATTCAGGACACTTCCTCATAAACATAACTTAATAGTTTGATAAATGATTAATTTTAACATGTTTATCAACTGAATTTCTTTTTGATGATGACGGATGAAATTAAATTAATTTTGTCTATTTTATCCAACTTTTGTGTCATGCACAAAATATATTAATATATTAAGAAATAATTGCAAATATCATTAAATATTGTGATTAAATAAAATACAATGAAATGTTAGCATACATTAGGTGTGAAGTTAAACATTAAAACGCCTACTAATATGAAATATGCTTTGAAACATAAAAACATAGAATATCTGCAAATATTACAAATATAGCAGACAATATTAAATAATCAAATACATCAGTTGGTGCAAACAATCCATAAAATAGAATTAAATATGACGATACACAAGATATGAAATGCAGCTTTTCAATAATACATTTTGTAATAAATTGAGAATATTGTAGCCAAATGCTTTTAAATAACATTAAACCTTTTTTTAAAAAAAAAACACATCATACATTTTTATTATAGAATTGAAGAGACTTACTGATGGTCAGTTTAGTTCCTCCACCGAAAGTGTACCACAGTGCTTCATTCTAGTGAAAGCGTCGTACAAAAACCTCCGTCACACTCAAATGAACACACACTCCAGCAGAGAAAGAGACGAGCGACACACACACACACACACACTGATATGAGACTCAACAGCAGCTCTTCTCAACATCACACATGGACTGATCCAAACACACACACAACATGTTCATCTTTAAAAATAAATACTCATTGCATGAAATCTGAAATCATTTATTTCATAATCAGTCCCAAACGCATTTCTCACATTTACACTAATTCTGTTGACCTGCTTTATGATGAAATCTTCAGCCAGATTTAGATGGTCATTCCCTATTGGATGACCTTTGACCTGTTATACAGTCTCATGGATGATATAAATCTGCAGCACAGGTATTAAATGCTCTCAGCATCAAAGTCTGAATGAACCTGATCATTAAAACTGTGTTTAGAGGGAGAAGATCGGCCCAAAATAACATGAAGTAAATCATGAGTGTGTTTCTGAAAATAGAAGTTTATTAGTAAAGATACTAAATGACAAACCAGTGTTTCTGCTGTCTTCAGGTAAATGATCTGGAGTGTGTTTGCATATTGATCAGATGCTTCAGTGTGTGAGAGTGTTTATAGTGCTGTGAGTTCAACACTTCATCACTGACACACACAACAATCTTCATCAACATGACCTTCATCATCATCTTCATCTGGACTCTCACAGCGTTTGCTCAAGGTTTGTGGAGCACAAGTTTGATATGAATTCATTTCTTCAAGTATATTGTCAAAGTTTTGAGTGTATTTTCTTCTTGTTGTGTTTCAGAGTGTAGAGGACAGATCAGCGTCACTCAGAGTCCCTCAATGACAGCAGCTCAACCAGAACAAACTGTCAACATCAACTGTAAAACCAGCAGAGATGTGTACAGTGATAGTGATGGGGATGAAGCTTTAGCCTGGTACTCACAGAAACCTGGAGAAGCTCCTAAACTCCTGATTTATTGGGCAAGCACCCTCGAGTTAGGAACTCCATCTAGATTCAGTGGCAGTGGATCTAACAGTGATTTCACTCTGACCATCAGTGGAGTCCAGACTGAAGATGCTGGACATTATTACTGTCAGAGTTTCCATTGCAGAACAGATTCTGATGATTTTTGTGAGGGTGATGAAACGTTCACACAGTGATAAAGAGTCGTACAAAAACCTCCGTCAGTCAGAGTCACAGTGACTGAACTGAAACTGCAGCTGCTCAAAGGAGGATGTGAAATAACATCGTCACACAAGCATCTGAAATAAAAGCATCTAAATTAAGCTGCCACTCTTAATAATTATAGAGGTCAGAAAGAGATTTTGTGCTCTTATAGATCAGTCACACGTTTGAGATCTGAGTGATTTCAGTTTGCCCTAGTTCATTTTAATTTGTGCTTTTAACTGAATTTTTATTGAACACTTATTCACAAAACTATGAGAAGGTACAAACTGGTAGCTGACGATAACATGACCTGATTCAGTGATTTATTTAGGGTGACCATATTTTAGTTGTCAAAACGAGGACGGGGCTCAGCTTTTAACACCTTTACCTGACACTGTTTCTTTTCATGGCCATATGTTAAAATAAAATAAAAAAATCAGCTGCCATAAAAAAATTGAAAAAAATAGTTTCGGTCCTCTTGATGTTCTCTGGCATACTTTCCTGAAGATCGAATCCTTGATTACCAATCAAGTAGGCATGAAAGTCTTTGTTAGACGTGTTTAAAGTTGTATTGTGAACAGAGAAGCCCTTCAGTGACTCAACAGACAAAGACAAGTGATTCCTTCCCTTTGTCTCTGGCTTTGCATCAGTGAAAAACTCTCTCTACATTTGCATTGTGAGAAGAAACAGCAAAGAAAAACTGTGCAATCTTCAGTAGCTCTGAATGAAACTTGTAGGATTGAAAATAATCAAAGATATTTGATATTTGAAATTGAACAAAGACATTTGCTTCACTGTTTTCAACCCCCATCTTTCTTATCAGAAGGGCCATTTGGAATTCCTAAAGACAATGAGATGCTGAAGGCCTGTAGGCCAAAATGTGTCACACCTTTAGTACAGTGGGGGAAGTTTGGTCTGATTGGTCAGTTTGAATGTCTCACATTAGGGTTTCAGTCACATGGTCAAGGAACAGATAAAAAGAAGATGTAACTGTTGCTCTGGGCTTCTTTTATTTCTCTCTCTCTCTTGATTCTCTGGCTCTCTCTCTTCTTGGGGGCCTTCTCTTTGGCTCTTCTCTTTGGCTCTTCTCTTCTTTGCTCTCTTCTCTTTGTCTCTTTCTCTCTCTCTCCCTCTCTCTCACTTTCTATCCCTCAGGTAACATTCTATTCATGCTGGGTACGATAAATGGTATACGTTTTATCATCACATACATCTATTTTGAAACTATTTTAAGTGTAACCATAACCAGATTTTGTCATTAAATCCTTTCTATTACAAATGATGTGCTAACTAGTTTTGATTTGGTATTGACTTTGAAGTGCTATTGCAATACAATATAGTCACATTCTAGCAACGCTCTCCCACATATTTTGCTATTGTAACTGCGCTTATTTCCGTCGTTGGTATAAGTTGCAGTGGGTGGTAAAGACGAGAAATGTACAGTTTTCTACCATCTTGCTGATAACGTTTCTTTAGTCATTCGGCAACCCTGCAGCCAGAACCACTGTAGGTGACCCATCCTTACAGATGGTGCCGAAAACCCGGGATCCCTTGCAGTGAATTTTCTGAAATTCATCAGAATGAGGACATTTTTTTCACAGTTGATCTTGTGAATGGATTAAAGCTGAACTTCTGACCAAGGAATGGGTAAGTCTGTTTTCATTGTTTATGAATTGCATGAAACAGAACATAGGTTTTAAACAGCTTCAATAGTCCCATTACTGTACAATCCGAGAATATTCAGATTATCTCCTCGGGGATGGAAGGGAAAATTTCTGATAACAGTGACGTATTGTTTGCTTTATGGAGTGAAAAAGTTGAGCCTACCTTGTCCAAACTCAAGAAAGAGTATATTGGAATTAAAAGTTCAGATGATGAAATGCTTAAATGGTGGGACATAATTGGCAAACACAAAAAGAAATCAAAACATGGTGAAATAATTGAGGCTTTAAACTTCATAAGTTGTAAAAGGCTACATAATTTGACACCATTTCTATTATCAAGTCTAGATGCTAAATGTAAAGAAGTGCATTCTAAAATTGCAGAAGCAGAAAAATCTGAGGCAAAGATTCAAGATCTTCAAACACAGCTAGATAAATTACTAGCTGAGCAGTTAGCCCTGACTGAAAAGTGTAAAAATCACAAAGAGACCATTGCAGATCTCAAGGCTAAGCTAAATGCTAAAAAGTTCTTGTCTCCCAAAACGCTTAACAGCGATGGGACTAAAAAGCATGTTCACTTCTTAGAGGAGGTGACTTGCTCTATTGAATCTGAAACGTTTAGTTCAGAAAATGCATGTGCAACTACTCAAGAAAGTGTGCCTATTTCAGTTCTTAAGGTGATGCAGCACCGTAATAGTGCAGAGTCATGTACCAGAACGCATGGTGTACAAGCATTAGAGAGTCATGAATATCCTCAAACTCCAGGAGAACATAGCACACAACCCTATGGCAAAGAGAACAGGTTTTGCAGTTCCTGTCAGAAAATAGGCCATTTAGAGGAAAAATGCTGGTCACTGGGTAGGGGTCGACCTCCACCTTATTTTCAGAAAAATAGGAAATCACTTTCTACGGGCAAAGATCAGCGCTCATTTGCAGGTAAAACTCTTAGTGAGTTAACTGCATTGTTCATGCAAGGCCTTCAGCTATTGACTTCACTTGCTAGTGGTCTAGCAGCCTCATAGCAATGAGTTTAATAGTTAAACATCCAAATTGCAATGATCCTGTTTGTATTTTCAAATTTGTAATTGTACTAAACACATTGTGCGCATTGAACACACATTATAGTTGTTTGTGCTACTAGATACACATAGACTAGTTTAGTTTATTCTGTAAAACACATGATTGCTTTACTGTTAGTGTTGTATTTAACACTTAGGATAAAGGTTGTAGATGCGATGC
Organism: Coreius guichenoti; assembly: GCA_039654105.1. Classification (NCBI taxonomy): domain Eukaryota; kingdom Metazoa; phylum Chordata; class Actinopteri; order Cypriniformes; family Gobionidae; genus Coreius; species Coreius guichenoti. The sequence goes on along the minus strand of CM077189.1, from coordinate 33,330,747 downwards.
ATTCTAGGCCATGTATCTTGTGTAAACTGGAATAACTTTAATACTGGAATTGTATAGCAATTTCAAGTTGCATGTGTGTCTATGCTGAATTTGTTTGTCTCCTAAGTGGAACACTCTGCTATTTCCTATATAGCTGCAGTAAAACCATGTACAGGAGCACAGAATTGCCATGTGGCTACAGTGTAATTTACAATTGCATTAACCATGAAAATGCTTTCATCACAGCAGGATTCAGTAACTCTGACCTTTGCACTTTATCATGCTCCTTAACAAAAACATTGGTGTGGGAAGATTTTGAGCCAGACCACACCTCGCTAACATTCTCATGCTGGCTCCCTGTTACAACAGGACCAAAATTTGCATCACAATTGTAAACCCTCCTCACCATGTTTGGGGCATGATTTACACATAGCCACAGCTAAATGCAGCCACATAGATTTGATCTTCACACAAAAAGTCAAATCTACATCTACATCAGCCTCACAAAAAATCTTTACATCTAAACTGTATTACAACTGTGAATTTCTTCCAGTTATTGTTCGTTTTGTTTTTCTTTAGATTTACTAAATCAGTTAGTTATTATTTGTCTCACCAAGTTAAACATCAAAAGAGTATTTCTCATTCTTATCTAAGTGCAAAAATGTGTATTATCATTGTATTGAAATAATGCATTTGATTTTGAACTTATTTGATTTCTGATTCTTTGTATTTTGTCCATTTTACTTGCAATTCAATTGAATCTCTGTATTGGGTACACTGAATATATTGCTGATACTCTTGATGAAAAGGGGGGTTTAAAACCAACAATGATTGTTTTGTTATAATGCAATTTATTTTTAATGTTTCCAGAAACAATGTTAGAGCTTGTGAGATCTTCTTTTATTCTCAACCTTGACCACTTTATTAAGTACATTGATTTAAGGGCTTATTGCCAGAGACTATTTTAATCTGACCACATCAAACTTCTGACCAATGACAAATGTCATGTATGCTTTTGCTCTTTGTTGTGCTATATGTTCTTTAAATCACAGGATCCCTGCTGCACAAGTTCACATCCTGTGTCCTGCCTCAGAAAGAGGGACAAGCGTTTGCGCTCATCTCCAGTAACTGTTCTCGAGGTGTGAAGTATTCAATGGACGTTTTGCATATCAAGGATTGATGCAACACCATTTGATGGAGCCTTCTCATGCAGGGCTGAAATGAGAACAAAGACTGAAGACTGACCAGCTGCTATTGCAACATGTCTGGACGAGAAGTCTGAAGATGACATCTACACACAACAGAAAGCATGTCTTCGTGGACTGTGCCACCTTTGGACACTTTATGATTGTGGCCAACGGTGCCAAGGGGGGAATTGTAGGATTGAAAATAATCAAAGATATTTGATATTTGAAATTGAACAAAGACATTTGCTTCACTGTTTTCAACCCCCATCTTTCTTATCAGAAGGGCCATTTGGAATTCCTAAAGACAATGAGATGCTGAAGGCCTGTAGGCCAAAATGTGTCACACCTTTAGTACAGTGGGGGAAGTTTGGTCTGATTGGTCAGTTTGAATGTCTCACATTAGGGTTTCAGTCACATGGTCAAGGAACAGATAAAAAGAAGATGTAACTGTTGCTCTGGGCTTCTTTTATTTCTCTCTCTCTCTTGATTCTCTGGCTCTCTCTCTTCTTGGGGGCCTTCTCTTTGGCTCTTCTCTTTGGCTCTTCTCTTCTTTGCTCTCTTCTCTTTGTCTCTTTCTCTCTCTCTCCCTCTCTCTCACTTTCTATCCCTCAGGTAACATTCTATTCATGCTGGGTACGATAAATGGTATACGTTTTATCATCACATACATCTATTTTGAAACTATTTTAAGTGTAACCATAACCAGATTTTGTCATTAAATCCTTTCTATTACAAATGATGTGCTAACTAGTTTTGATTTGGTATTGACTTTGAAGTGCTATTGCAATACAATATAGTCACATTCTAGCAACGCTCTCCCACATATTTTGCTGTTGTAACTGCGCTTATTTCCGTCGTTGGTATAAGTTGCAGTGGGTGGTAAAGACGAGAAATGTACAGTTTTCTACCATCTTGCTGATAACGTTTCTTTAGTCATTCGGCAACCCTGCAGCCAGAACCACTGTAGGCGACCCATCCTTACAAACTCTATGCTTTTGGACCTTTCAAAATATTTGGTCCACTTCTTGTGTGCTTGCAGATCACTGAAATCTCCATCACTGTTACACCTTTCTGTGAATTTCTTCAGGTTGGTGACCTGATCAAAGCACTTCACATCATCAATTGGCACTTTTCTCCCAGGTGTTTGATACAGGCGTCTGTCACTCCAGTCCGGAGTGTCACTCAGATCCATCCACATGAGAGAGGAGAACTCCTCCATGGGTGTCATCCATTTCTCCAGATACTCCAGGCATGAACTGGACAGACCCTGTACTCGAGCACTGAAATGGTCACACCTCTTACCAAGTCCATCCTTGTGCTTTTGTGCCAATAGTCCCTTGACTTTAAGGGACATGAAGTTACTGGTCTTGAGTCCAAGAAGCATGGTGTGGACTTTGTTCAAAATGTTCTTCACTTCCACAATTGAATTGCTCTCCCTTTCCATCTCCTGAATGTGTAAATGAAACACACACATGTGTGGGTGTGTGTGCCAGAGGTAAATTTCACTGAACTCATCTTCAAAAAACTTCTTGATCAAGGAGGGAGTTTTTTCCTGTGCCAAGAAGAATGCTTTGAAGGCTGGAAACATCTGTATCAGCCTCTCAATACCTGGGAATAATGACAGCCATCGCGTCTGTGAGAAAGGAGACTTCTGTATTCAACATCAACAAATTCACAACACTCCTTCAGATTCTCTGTGCACAGTGTAGGTGTGAAAGTATTGATATATTTAGGGCCCGAGCACCGATGGTGTGAGGACTAGAGTTGGGTACCGAACTCTGTACTTTTAAGGGCACCGGCCGAATTACGTCGGAGTACCGATTCACATTAAATCAATCGGTACCAAATTTCGGTACCTGAGAACGCATCTGGTGATATAGACTAGTGTCTGTGAATATTAAACCGCAAAAAGACTATTTAAATACGAATCCTGTGTGTCTCTGTGTGAATGAATGGCGCAGACGCGCGGTTTAATTTACCCCACACGCTGAATTGAGCGTTTCCATTTCTGCCGTCTCATATGAGAACATGAACGCATGAACGTCATCTCCAGAGCCGCTCTGAGAGTCACTTCATCAGCATTTTACCGTTTCATTTGAGAAAAACTACCGTCATATCATAAACACACAGAAACTCAAAGCTCTTCACGGCAACCCATCAAAATAAAAGTTCGGTTTAACTTGACTAATAAATTACTGTTGTACCGTAGAATTTAGAGACGTCTCAATGTAATAATAATACATTATAAAAACTTTATTTTTTAAGTAATAAATAAAATTTTCTTCCATGTTTTAATTTTAACAGTATAGAGCTCAGTTGTGCAGCACTTTCTTTGACAAAATTTTTTAATTAAATTAAAAGATAAATTAAATTAATGTTTTATGTCTTCATTTGATTACCAGAAAATACACAACAGAATTTGAGGGAAATCTTTTCATAGAAATGAAATTAAAAAAGAAAAAAAAAAATGAATATGGTTGTTCCCTTTCAAAAGCTACACTCAATGCTGCGCTTGATTCAATGTGTGGCATTAATTGGTGGCAGGGGATCCGAAAATTATATCCTAATATTGTAAACATGTTAATGACTTTTTGTCTTTTAACTATTTCAAAGAAGACATAAAAGAGTCAAATCCCACTATAAACACCTTAAAGTTTGGGGATGAATTTACATACTTTTGTTTATGTTTATGAAATTTTGCCAGCAATATAAATAAATTAACAGCGTATTCAAGATATTTGTTAACATTGCTTTCATAATATACAATAATATCCTTTAATGTAAAATAATAATTCATCTTCACTAAATGAAAGATAAAATCTGCCAAATCCCTCCAAAAACTTTGAATAATTTTACATTGGAAAAACAAATGTGTCAACAGCTCTTTCTCACTTTTACAGAAGGAGCATAAATCATCAATATCAGAGTATCTTGAAATTAATGATTTAACAGGGTAGATATATGCAAAATTTAGAAATGTATTTCTTTAGTTTTATTATTAATACAATATTTAAAGGGGATTAACCAAGCTGTCTTCCAATTAATATTAATCAATAATAGAGTTCCAAAAATATGTTCCTCTAGGTACACTCTGATGATGACGTCATCGGAATGCGCACGTCAGAGGCTATAAATAGACGTGACACAGGTGCGCTCATCAGGTGTTTTTTCTTCAGAACTGCATTGTGTACCTACTGAAACAAACTGTTCTTCTCAAACTATCCCCTTTTGTTAGGAGTTAGTTTCGCTAGGCAGGAATAAAGCCTTTTCACACTCTAGTTCTCTTTCTCTCTAAACGAAAAGAAAAGAGTTGAAAAAACAGAAAGAAACAGAGAATCCAGCGAGAGATGAATCCCTGCTCACGGCATCCCTGATTATGATACACATGAGCCGCTGCTTGCGTTTGAGAATGGCGAGTGCACAGCACTGTGAGTTGTTCCTGTTAAAGTGCTTCATATCGCGAGTCGATCTGACTGAGGAGCCGGAGACGGTCTTTCCCTTTCTCTCGTCCTCTCGTCCGCCGCTGAACATGGCGCTTCTTCAGAGCTGAGGACGGGAGTCTCTTCTCAATAAAGTGACTCGGATTACGGGTCCGCTATACATGTAGCCTATATAACGCAAGGGAACTGAGCAGACGGGAGATTCCCTTTCTCTCTTGTTCCTATGATCGCGTGCAAACGATTGTGTGTGTTTGCAAGCTATGATTTTATGATTCTTTGTTGAAACTGCTCTAATATGAAGATAACTATTCAGCCTTTCATCCAGACCGTTTTTACTTGTCTGGTTGATATTTGGCTGCAATAAATACTGAGAAATGATTTAAATACTCATCTGATTTGAAAAGTTAGATGTTTGTATTAATATATTGTCTGGCTGTTCTTGGCTACATATAATTCTGAGGAGCTAAATGGCAAAATAGCCGTCTGGAGACGTGCTCCTCCTGCAATGATGAAGCACATGAGGAGTTACTTGAGGTGGTCACTCATGCAGTAGCCAGATTACAGTTAGACTGGCCATAGGAGTCTGTGGTCAGGGGGAGGGGCCTCAGCAACGGTCTCTCCCCTTCTTCACGTGTCTTTGTCCCCTTGACATAGACTTATTTGACTATCGTGGGTGCAAGGGCACGTGGTTATACGACGATGCCTCAGTTGGAAGAGACACTCGTGGGCTATCTCTCCTTGGGAGCTCATCGTCACTTAAGTCAGCACTCCCCACCAAGCCGTGCAGAACGACGTTCACTCTGGTAAGAAAGGCGTTTCAGTCATCGGGTCATGCTGGAGCTGCTCTGTACACTATGGCATGCTGACCTGCAGAAAAAAAGAAGAAAAAAAAGCCGGGACGAGGCACGTAAAAATATATTAAGTAGCTCCTTCCCGACACCCTCCCGACACCGCTGTTCCATCCTTCCATCCACAAGACGTCACGTCACAAGACATTGGTCGAAATTGATGCCCTTTTCGGAGAGGGTGGCAGTGTGGAAACTACTGTGAAACATACCTCCTTCGGTTTTGAGAACCATAGGAAAAAGACAACAGAAGACAGTTTGTGCACTGTCCTCCGTTTCAATGGCGTGGTCTCCACTAGTCAGGTTATTACAGCTGCTATTTCCTGGTTCCCAAAAAAGATGGGGGCTTGCGTCCAATTCTAGACCTTCGCAGTCTGAACCATTCTCACAATATTCCCATGATATTCATGGATGAATATGAATTTTTGGATGAATTCATTGTAACAGCTGTAAATGTTCATGCTCAGCCTTATGAGCAGTTGATTTATACTAATCGACATTCGGACATTAGTGCCGTCATTCGGTTATGTTTATTATATTAATATGTTTCAGCACTTTACAGTCATTATGGCTCGAGTTAAGAGCCTCTTCCCTAATGAATCAAACAGTTTGATATCAAACAGATGGAAAGCGTGAATGGTCTCTCTCCCTCTCTCTCTGTTTATGTGTGTGTAGTCTATACATGTGTGTGTGCGGGGGAGGGGTGTGGTTTTCGAATAATAATCAAATAATTCCCTGCGATCATAGAATATTATTTTTGCTTGAAATGCCCATCCCTAATAAGTAGGTGAATTGGGACGCAGCAACAGTGACTGAACTGATACACTGACAGAAACTGCAGCTGCTCACACACTATCACACACACTGACACACAGAGGACAAACACAGGAACTACACATGAGCTCAAAACTGACTTATGACTGAAATCAGCTCTATTAGACTGTGATCTGTCCTGGGACCGACGGGTTTGACTCTAATATGCTCATAATCAGTGAAAACAGCGTGTATATGGATGATATCAAATCAAAACTGCCAAATATGTTCTTGAGCTTCTTCATCTCACCCTCCAAGTTAACAATGAAGATATTACTAATAACTGTTTTATCAAAACTACTGACTCTATCATGCATATCTCAATGCATTGTAAATGATTAATAGGTTTTGATAACTTGTGACCTTCTGGAATGACCTTTGCCCTCTCATGGAGTAAAATACTTGTTGCTCTTGATGCAACTGTCATTTGAATCATCAGAAAGCCTGTATCTTCAGACTCATGAATCAATGTTTCTGACTCATAACATGGGAAAAGATCCTAAACACTCTTAATGTGCCTCATCTGTTGGGATCCTTACACAGATTTACATAGAGATCATTTGCATTGCAGCACAAGCTTCAGGAGCTTTTATATCTCTGTGAGTTTGAACACTGAGAATCTAAACCAGCAGCAACCATGAGCTTCATCATCATCATCTTCATCTGGATGATCACCAGCTGCTGTTTCACAGGTCAGGAAATCTGGAGTTACACATACTCTATTCTAACTGATCGTTTGTGTTTGTCCATATTTTTAATTCTGAATATTTATTCTTTCTTCTTTTTGTAGAATCAGTTGGTGAAGTGACAGTCACTCAGACGCCTGCAGTGAAATCTGCTCATCTAGGAGACACAGTTACTATATCCTGTAAAACCAGTCCTGAAGTCTATCAGGGTTGGGGTGTTCAGCCTCTGCACTGGTACTCACAGAAACCTGGAGAAGCTCCTAAACTCCTGATTTATAGAGCAAGCAGCCGTCAGTCAGGAACTCCATCTAGATTCAGTGGCAGTGGATCTAACAGTGATTTCACTCTGACCATCAGTGGAGTCCAGACTGAAGATGCTGGACATTATTACTGTCAGAGTTACCACAGTGGTGGTGTGTTCACACAGTGATAAAGAGTCGTACAAAAACCTTCGTCAGTCAGAGTCACAGTGACTGAACTCAAACTGCAGCTGCTCTCACACACACACTCAACAACATGTTTTCTAACACACAGATCTAAACATTTCTCTACAAATGTTTTCTCTCATAAACTTTCACCAAGTCAGCAGACCAAACACATCTGAAACCAGATAAAATGGACTTGATGGACTTTTTCTAATAATTTATCTTTGGCCACATTATGATTTCCGTTTTTGGCATATGTTTAAAGATTGTTCAGAAATTTTGGCTACTAAAAACAGAAACATTTAATTTAACTCCTTTCAAATAAACAAAATGACTTAAATAAAATGTTGATCTTCCCGTTACTTTCACAGTATACACCACAGATCAGAAAAACAGAGATTGAGAAAGCTCACGTGAACAATCGAATCAAATGATCTGGAAGTAATTCAATCCACAATCTCTTTTATAACTATTTAAAAAAGATTACAGATGAGGTTGTGTGAAAACAAACAAGGTCTCATACTACCATTTGCATGGCCTACTTTCTGGTTTATATGAAATCTCTAAATTATCCAAGCTGACAGAGTGTGTTAAAGATATAAAATATTTGATGACCTGTAATTTTCTCCTATTAAATTCAGATAAGACTGAGGTATTACTTATTGGACCAAAAACCTGCACACAGAATCTCTTAGAATACAATTTGCACTTAGAAGGATTTACTGTTACTTCATCCGCTACAGTTAAAGACCTGGGTGTTATATTAGACAGTGTAAGACTGGAGAAACTGGAAGAACTATAAGAGATGACGACTCTCTGAGAAAACAAAGGAAATTAACATCTCAACTCACTCTTGTGCATTTCGCGTCCCCATCCGAGACGACATCATACTAAGTTGATCACCCAAGAATTGCCTTAATTTACATTTCATTCCCCTCACCCTCATCTCTCCCCTCCATATGTTGAAATTCACCCAAAATCTATATGGGTTATTGTGAACAAGTACAATACAGTATTATACATGTTTGGAATCATTTGAAACGTCTCAGTGCGACTGGTACAAAGGTCTCATTCTCACAGAAGTAAAGCTAAAGGTAACAAAGGTTTTAAGTGTTTAGAGAGATTTTTCCTTATTGTGATGGGTGTGTCCTCTGCCAATTGGTCTTTACCTCCTGTCCTCAATAAGGTGTAAACTACAGGTCTGGAGACTTGATGAGTGCAAATTCCCATTGTGAACTCATGTTTACATTTGAAAGAGGTTTCTGTCTCGGTCTGGTATTTAAGGAGATGTTGCAGAAGGGTCAGGGCGCGATCCTTTACACAGGTCAGCCCGTAACGCTGAGTGTCTTCTAGAAAATCTGGCAAATACGCTGTCCATGGCTATGGACCGCTGGGGACTAAGTGGAAAAATCACTGTATGTGTGCTTGCCAACACTGAATGTTTAGAGTGGAACTCTCAGCCTTGTTTTGCACACACACTCCAACTCACTTCAAATGACGGTTTCAATCTTCAACACATAAACCATGTCGTTGCATCTGCCAGTCGTCTTGTTTCTCATTTCCATCCCAGCACAAGCACTGAAACGAAAGCAGCAACTGCAGAACTCGCCTGAGAACAAATGAGTGCAGGACCGCCGAACTCGGTGTAATTCTGTTCATGACGTGTTTGAGCGCTTACTAGAGCAAAGATCTGCCGTCTTATCAGACAGAGCTTTCACTAAACTATCAGATGCACAAACCCTCGAACTGACTGATGATCGCTGGGGAGTTATGGAGGAACTCTTACCAGTGCTTCACTCACTTTAATGTGCCACCACTGCCTTGTGTGGAGAATCCGGAGTATCCCATCTCCATGATTTACCCAGTGACAGCAACTCTTCTGTCAAAACACCTCAAAGAAATCCCAGGAGAGTCTCCCAAAGTCTCTCAGCTCAAGCAAACAGTGTCTACTTCACTGGAGCGGCGACTTGCACCTGCAGATGTCAGTAGGGCTTGCAAGGTTGCACACATCTCGTCCTTACTGGATCCCAGACACAAACACCTGAGGTTCACAAAGTTAAACGTGCTGTGAAGGCCAAGGTGTGTGATCTCATCTCGAACAGCTCGAGAGCGAGGAAGAGACGGCAGTAGAATCAGATGAAACACAGCCGTTGGCCAAAAAGCCATGAAGTGATTGGCTGTCTGCATCTGCAATCGCAGTCTTGTTTGGTGAGGACTATAACGTAGAACTAAATCAGGACTGCAGGAGAAGTGCCCACCCATCCACATCGACCCATGAACTGGTGGAAAACCAACAGCCACAAATACCCCCGACTGGCAAAATTAGCAAATGCCCTACTTGTGTGTGTCCGCGACGTCTGTGCCATCAGAGAGTGTGTTCTGAACAGATTGTGCTCCCGTCTTCTTCCCGAACATGTGGACATGCTAATTTTTTTTAAAAATTAAAATATGAGATTGAGGTTATTGTTATGAAGACAGACGTTACAATTAATGTTCACATAAGTGCCGTCATTCAGGCTGTTCACAATAGTTTTAACGCGTTTAGCGCTAGCCTAAAATCATTATGGCTTGAGGTGATATTCATGGATGAATATGAATTTTTGGATGATTTTTTTTGTAACGGCTATAAATGTTCATGGTCATTTTTTAAAATAGAAATGTCCTAGCCTTATGAGCAGTTGATTTATGCTAATCGACATTCGAAAAGTCATTCGGTTATGTTTATTATATTAATATGTTTCAGCACTTTACAGTCATTATGGCTCGAGTTAAGAGCCTCTTCCCTAATGAATCAAACAGTTTGATATCAAACAGATGGAAAGCGTGAATGGTCTCTCTCCCTCTCTCTCTGTTTATGTGTGTGTAGCCTATACATGTGTGTGTGCAGGGGAGGGGTGTGGTTTTCGAATAATAACTGAATAATTCCCAGGGATCATCGAATATTATTTTTGCTTGAATTGCCCATCCCTAATAAGTAGGTGAATTGGGACGCAGCAACAGTGACTGAACTGATACACTGACAGAAACTGCAGCTGCTCACACACTATCACACACACTGACACACAGAGGACAAACACAGGAACTACACGTGAGCTCAAAACTGACTTATGACTGAAATCAGCTCTATTAGACTGTGATCTGTCTTGCTATTAGAGATTTTTTGGCTCATAATAATGGCGTCATTTGTTGTTTTGTACATTAAACTACACTGTAAAGTCATTGTGTATCAGCAACATAAAGATGTTTTTGAGCAGTTTTTCAAGCAGCTCCTTCATCTCAAGCTGATTATGAATGTATTACTCATAACTCATTTCTCATGAGCAGAAGTGAAAGTGTTCCAGTTCAGAGCGTTGAACCAATCAAAGAGTGAAACTGTGAGTTTGAGGTGTAAATCTCATTTGCATTGGCAGGTTTAGTGATTGTGATCCTCTCAGAATAGAGCAGCTCCGTCTCCAGTGACCATGTTCAAACCCCAAGAGCTTCATTTGACATTTACTGCTAAATGCAGCTGTTCTCAACTATTACAATCAATCAAAAGCAGCTGAAACTTTAGTGCAGGACTTTGAATGAACGACACACTGATCAATGATGCAGTCCAACACACATGTAAGGCGTTCAGAAGCTTTATTAAATCAACAGCAATGGCAGCACATTGACAGACGGCTTCAGTATTGAGCTGTAGATCACGTGACTGCTGTGAATCCTGCCGGACGCTCAGATACGGCTCGTCTTCACTGGAGAAACATCAGCACTCGGAGCTCTTGAGGAACGAGGCCTCGTGAGCAGCTCCGTCATGTGTTACTCTGCAGACGAAGCGATCTGCGCCTTCCCAGCGTGCTTTGCTGAGGCTCAGGACGCTGCTGCGGCTGTAGCGTCCGTCCCGCTCGCTCTCTGCGCTGGTCTGAACCCCCTCGGTGACCTCTGACCCGTCCAGCGTCCAGCTCACCGTCGCCCCCTGTGGAGAGTAAGAGCTGAGCAGGCAGAGCAGTGCGGCTGATTCTCCAGAGATCTGCAGAGAAGAGGGCGGCAGCAGAGACACGGAGGGCTTCACGGAGGGACCGGCTGCACACACACACACACACACAACATTAACGCCTGTGTAAGATGTCAGATATGGTAATGCAGTAAAAATCATAACTTCATCTGTACAGAAATTCCACATCACTGCTTTCATTCATAAACCACATACAAACTATCCCAAATTCATTTTAGAAATATTCTCCATTAAAATAAAATATTCACTGCTACTAAATATATCAAGTACAATATAAATGTATAAATAAATAAATCAGTTATCTGAAGCAGACATGATATACTGTAAAATTAATACAAAAATGTTTAAACCAATTTTAATATTATTTGGGTAACACTTTACAATAAGGTTTCATAAGTTAACATTAGATAACTACTTTAGTCAACATGAACTAATGAACAATACTTCTACAGCATTTATTAATCTTAGTTCATGTTAATTTCAACATTTACTAATGCATTATTAAAATCAAAAGTTGTATTTGTTAACATTAGTGAATGCACTGTGAACTAACATGAACAAACAATGAACAGCTGGATTTTTATTAACGAACATTAACAAAGATTAATAAATACTGTAACAAATGTGTTGCTCATGTTTAGTTCATGTTGGTTAATACATTAACTAATGTTAACAAATGAGTTTGTAAAGTGTTTCCATTATTTGTATTTTGAAAATAATCATCATTCAGGACACTTCCTCATAAACATAACTTAATAGTTTGATAAATGATTAATTTTAACATGTTTATCAACTGAATTTCTTTTTGATGATGACGGATGAAATTAAATTAATTTTGTCTATTTTATCCAACTTTTGTGTCATGCACAAAATATATTAATATATTAAGAAATAATTGCAAATATCATTAAATATTGTGATTAAATAAAATACAATGAAATGTTAGCATACATTAGGTGTGAAGTTAAACATTAAAACGCCTACTAATATGAAATATGCTTTGAAACATAAAAACATAGAATATCTGCAAATATTACAAATATAGCAGACAATATTAAATAATCAAATACATCAGTTGGTGCAAACAATCAATAAAATAGAATTAAATATGACGATACACAAGATATGAAATGCAGCTTTTCAATAATACATTTTGTAATAAATTGAGAATATTGTAGCCAAATGCTTTTAAATAACATTAAACCTTTTTTTAAAAAAAACACATCATACATTTTTATTATAGAATTGAAGAGACTTACTGATGGTCAGTTTAGTTCCTCCACCGAAAGTGTACCACAGTGCTTCATTCTAGTGAAAGCGTCGTACAAAAACCTCCGTCACACTCAAATGAACACACACTCCAGCAGAGAAAGAGACGAGCGACACACACACACACTGATATGAGACTCAACAGCAGCTCTTCTCAACATCACACATGGACTGATCCAAACACACACACAACATGTTCATCTTTAAAAATAAATACTCATTGCATGAAATCTGAAATCATTTATTTCATAATCAGTCCCAAACGCATTTCTCACATTTACACTAATTCTGTTGACCTGCTTTATGATGAAATCTTCAGCCAGATTTAGATGGTCATTCCCTATTGGATGACCTTTGACCTGTTATACAGTCTCATGGATGATATAAATCTGCAGCACAGGTATTAAATGCTCTCAGCATCAAAGTCTGAATGAACCTGATCATTAAAACTGTGTTTAGAGGGAGAAGATCGGCCCAAAATAACATGAAGTAAATCATGAGTGTGTTTCTGAAAATAGAAGTTTATTAGTAAAGATACTAAATGACAAACCAGTGTTTCTGCTGTCTTCAGGTAAATGATCTGGAGTGTGTTTGCATATTGATCAGATGCTTCAGTGTGTGAGAGTGTTTATAGTGCTGTGAGTTCAACACTTCATCACTGACACACACAACAGTCTTCATCAACATGACCTTCATCATCATCTTCATCTGGACTCTCACAGCGTTTGCTCAAGGTTTGTGGAGCACAAGTTTGATATGAATTCATTTCTTCAAGTATATTGTCAAAGTTTTGAGTGTATTTTCTTCTTGTTGTGTTTCAGAGTGTAGAGGACAGATCAGCGTCACTCAGAGTCGCTCAATGACAGCCGCTCAACCAGAACAAACTGTCAGGATCAACTGTAAAACCAGCAGAGATGTGTACAGTGATAGTGATGGGGATGAAGCTTTAGCCTGGTACTCACAGAAACCTGGAGAAGCTCCTAAACTCCTGATTTATAGAGCAAGCACCCTCGAGTCAGGAACTCCATCTAGATTCAGTGGCAGTGGATCTAACAGTGATTTCACTCTGACCATCAGTGGAGTCCAGACTGAAGATGCTGGACATTATTACTGTCAGAGTTACCATGAAATCAACAGTAAAGATGTGTTCACACAGTGATAAAGAGTCGTACAAAAACCTCCGTCAGTCAGAGTCACAGTGACTGAACTGATACTTCAGCTGCTCACACACTATCACACACACTCAACATTGAGGATTTTCATGGATATTAAATTAAATATTAAGCTTTCATTATTTTATTTTTTTACATGCTAAATACTTTAATCTACCAATCTTTATCTTATTACATCTATCTAACACTATATCTGAGGTTCATATTTCGGCCGCATGTTCTTGTTTCTTCATGTGTCTGCAGGTGTTTTCATGCTCCATTGACTGAAGTTTATTAATAAAATGTGAACTAAAGCTCTGATCTAGTGAAAGACCTGAGACAAAAATGACACAAAGAGGAGCTCAAAGACACAATTATATTTTATTTAATGACTGAGTCTTAATAAAATCACACATCTAGTCTTGTATGAAAGGCATAAAGCAGAGACGCAGATGAGAGCGACTGAAGCTGATGAATGAACGAGTCCCTCATGTGCTGCAGAGAAACACACTGTTAGTCTCCATGTGAGACATGAGTGAGAAGAGCAGCAGATCTCCTCTGAACACGGCCGTCTCCTCACAGTCTCGCTGAGACGCTCTCCATCCACTCCCGTACAGACCGTCCTTCTCCAGGAGCCCAGCGCTGCTCTCCTGAGACCTTCCGCTCCGGCCACACACACCAGAGAGGAGAGCAGACAGATCACACTGACCAGCGGCTCTCCTGTAGGATTCAAGAGGAAACGAGGAGAAATTCTCCAACATGAAGAAGAAAACAGTCAGAGAAAATCACATCATTATTCCATCAACACATTAATGCTCACAAACTCCTGCACATGAAGAGAGAAAATGATCAGAATACGGTTCACATTCTGGTAAATATGCTGATTAATTATGAAATAACTGAAAAAGGAAATATCATTGAGTTTCAAACGGGCAGAAAAACTCAATCAAGCGTCACTTTCAGTCTATACAGAAACTTAAAGACTGTTGTGTGTGAATTAACATCTTTAAAACGCTCAGCACTCACAATATCCAGTTTTATTGAACAAAACATAGAAATGTGAAATTTTATTGGTTTAACAAGTTGAGAAAAGATTAATTTCTGGTCATTGAGCATCAGTTTTACAAACAAGAATCTACTGAGAAACACAAATAAGAGTCCAAGTTCAGTGTTTCTCTATAATGTTTGTTCTTGATTCACTTTATCAGCATCAAACTTTCATAAAGTTGATCTGAAAGCCTGTGATCACCAAAGTGATGAAAGTCATATTGAAGTTTTATTATAGATTTGAAGAGTCATTTCATGATCAACTTCACTGAAACTCACTTTGGTTAAAAGCGTCAAAGATCAGATGTGAATAAACACAAGAACTGCAGAATTCACTGCAATTTGAGACGGAAACATTAGAAATTGTGGGGAAAACTTTGTATAAAATCACAAAGGAAACATTGTGTGTCACATCCACTATAACTTTATACTTAATTTCTACAAATATAAACTTTATTAGTCCTGAAGTATCAAACAGAGCTGATCATTAAGAGAAAATACAATTGAGACTAGAATTCATTAATTTGCCGTTTGGAAATATTGCAGTTCATTTAACAATAGAGAAAAAAAATCGATAAATTTACGCCTTTAAAACAGCTTTACTAAATAAATCAACACACAAAAAATTTAATTTTTCAGTTTAATTGTTGTCAAATTTTCAAGTTGTGCCAAAATACCAGCCTAATGTTATTTTCTTTCAATGTACTTTTAACTCTTTAGAATTATTTATGAGGAAAAAAGAGTTAAACTCAGGAAATCAAGTAGAAATGTCAGAAATGATTGTTAGTTCAGGGGATTAAAACAAAGATCCAATGACAATGAAAACCATCTTTACAGTGTCGACTGACAAACATTCAATGTGTAATTGCACAAAATAATATTAAAAAATATAAACAAACTGAATAGTGCATCCTTTCTATATAAAGTATTTCACAGTCAGCTGTTGTATTAATAATATTAATATGTGATGATTTACTGCCAACATCCAGTTTGGTGAAGAGAAACCTCCTGAACGCTTCAGGAACTGAACTTCACACAGATCAACTGAGTCTCAAACACATCAACTCACTGCAGAAATCACCGACTTCACCTGCTTTATGAAGATCATCATTACTGAATTACTGACTGAAGTTATTAAAGTGAAGATGTTTCTATCATGTGTGACGCGACTCAATCAAACTCAGTTGATTCAGTGACTGACAGAGACTCGTGTGTGTGATGATCCTCATGTCTGTTCAGAAACTGCAGGAACACACATGGATTTGGTGTCAAATTTGGGGATTAACAGTGACGTTTCAATCCAACTACACTAAAAAATATTCTCAAAGTCTCACAGCAGATATTCAGATTAATAAACTGAAGCTGGTCTTGTAAATGTAAGATTGAATGTTATGAAAAAGTCTAGATGTTCTCACTTCAGTAAGTGTATTTTGTGTGTGTAATGAGTGACTGTCTTCAGGTAAATGATCTGGAGTGTGTTTGCATATTGATCAGATGCTTCAGTGTGTGAGAGTGTTTATAGTGCTGTGAGTTCAACACTTCATCACTGACACACACAACAATCTTCATCAACATGACCTTCATCATCCTCTTCATCTGGACTCTCACAGCGTTTGCTCAAGGTTTGTGGAGCACAAGTTTGATATGAATTCATTTCTTCAAGTATATTGTCAAAGTTTTGAGTGTATTTTCTTCTTGTTGTGTTTCAGAGTGTAGAGGACAGATCAGCGTCACTCAGAGTCGCTCAATGACAGCAGCTCAACCAGGACAAACTGTCAACATCAACTGTAAAACCAGCAGAGATGTGTACAGGGATAGTGATGGGGATGAAGCTTTAGCCTGGTACTCACAGAAACCTGGAGAAGCTCCTAAACTCCTGATTTATAGAGCAAGCACCCTCGAGTCAGGAACTCCATCTAGATTCAGTGGCAGTGGATCTAACAGTGATTTCACTCTGACCATCAGTGGAGTCCAGACTGAAGATGCTGGACATTATTACTGTCAGAGTTACCATGAAATCAACAGTAAAGATGTGTTCACACAGTGATAAAGAGTCGTACAAAAACCTCCGTCAGTCAGAGTCACAGTGACTGAACTGAAACTGCAGCTGCTCAAAGGAGGATGTGAAATAACATCGTCACACAAGCATCTGAAATAAAAGCATCTAAATCAAGCTCTCTTATAGATTATAGAGATCAGAAATCAAAGCATTAGTTGAGAGAAACAAGTAGACAAAGTCCATAAGTGTCCCTGTCAGAGTCTCTGGTATTTTTTTTATTTATTATTATTTCCTTAAGGAGAATAAAAATGTGATGGAAACGGTCTGACTGATCTCTGCACAGCTTTGAGATTTTGTGCTCTTTTAGATCAGTGACATGAGTGAGATCTATGTAAGCCGTCCGCCATATTGGATCAGTCAAATCCGGTCCGTGAACTCTCGAGATTTAACTGTGCATCTGCAGCGTTTGTAATCAAGTTTCATGAGAACTAGTTCAATAGTCCAGTCACTGTAGGGCATCGATTAGAAAGCACAAAGATCCATTAGTTGCTTTATTTGAGATATGGCTCGACATGTGGATCAAGGTGTGGTTACTATGAAAAAGGAGCAATATTGACATCAATTATGAGTATAAAACACATCAAACACTAATAAACTGCTGCATAAACTACAGGCAGATTCTGCTCCTCATCAAACAATCACAGTAAATTACAAAGTTTTCAGCAACAGATCTAAATCACCTTAAGTGACCAATTGCAAATAATATACAACATCAATATTCATATACATGAAACAAACAATATTATCAATGATATAAAGATTAAAAGTCCCCAACAAACAATCTATACACATAATCAATCATCTCACACAACAAACAACAACATATAATCCTCAAATGAAAATACACAGCAGAAACCATCCAAATGGATTCATGTCCATCCGCTCAAAGAGGAGTGTGTGTGACAGATATTTGAGGAATAATCAGTATCGCCCTCTACTGGCTCATTCCCTTCATAACAACTGTATTCACATGTATGAATATTTATATCTGCAATAGACATTAACTGATATTCTCACCGCATTTGGTGTATCATTACTGTGATAATTCTGCATATTGCGTTATAAAAACACAAACCGGCACATCCTCACCTCTGAAAGGTTTTCCTCTGTCCGTCAGGAGCTTATATCTCAGTGGTTTTACAGTCATAGGCTGCTCAGTGCTGTGACACTGTCCATGAAATGCATTGATTTGTTAGTGTGAGTGATGAACAGCGTCATGTTAAGCGTTTCAAGATGGCGGACGGGTCGCTGTGTCTGGAGCGGTTGAGTGTGTCTTATTTTTACCATCAGAGCGGCGCGGCCCTTCGTATATTCAGTGTGTCTGGCTTCCCGTATCATCCGCTTCCAGTTAGTTACTAGCATTTCTTACCATATTATTTTAATGTATTGTCTTAATTATAAACACACTGGTTTGTAGCTCAAATAGTTTTCCTGTTCACTGCACTCTGTTATTCTTCTGGTTATTTCTCTATAGCGTCTAATGAATCAAAGTCTCACACATTCACAGAGAACAGGATACTTCTGATTGAAAAATAAGACGGATACATATCTACGCATCTCCCTCCTTTATTAATGTTGGAATTATTATTATTATTTTTTTTATTTATGCATGCATGCATTTATTCATTCATTTATTTGTTCATTTTTGTGCAGCTATTTATGCATGACTGTATTAATATGCATTTATTTATGGACTTAATTATGCATGTATATTGTGTATTATTTCACTTATTCACAAGTATTAACAGTGTAAACTAATGAAAATGAACAAACCTCGTTTCTCTATTAGTCAAACTCGACTCATTTCAGTCAAACAGAGAAACTGAGCGAGTTCAACTCATATTTCATCATCAGGTTTGATTGTGTTTCTCTCAGAAGAGAGCAGATGTTCATCGTCCTGTAACACCAGAAACACTGAAAAACACAGCGAGAGATGAATGATATGTGTCTGTCATGTTTATCTTCAGTTTATCTCTCCTTATATCTGAGGTTCATAATTCGGCCGCATGTTCTTGTTTCTTCATGTGTCTGCAGGTGTTTTCATGCTCCATTGACTGAAGTTTATTAATAAAATAAAAAGTGGCTCTAAAATGAAAATGACACAAAAGGACTCAAAAGTTACATAAAGTTACAATTGTATTTCAGGCCTATATGTTGATTGAATTGTAATATAATCATGACTGAATGATAAAGCACACAGAGCAGAGCAGATGACAGATCAGAAAAAAGATGAATAACAGTCCAAAAGAAACATTCAAGCTTTTTCCACCTTCGATTAAAAATGAAAGTCAAAATAAAGGCAAAAAAGTCACAATTATTTTTAAACACACAGTTTGCTGCTGCTGAGAGTGAATCGCAGAGAAACAAACTAATAGTTGAGTGTTTGATGAGTGAAATTTAATTTCTTAATATTTCTGCTCTGCTGCGAGTGACTGACACATTAGAGAGGAAACGGCTTTGAATGTGTGTCCCACCCCTGTGATCGGAGCTCAATATCAGAGCGTCTGTCAGTCCGACTGTGAATCCAACATCACTGTCCTTCAGTTTCACTCATTCCCAGTAAAGATGACGACACACACTCTGATCATCTGCTCTCTGCTGCTGCTCCTCAACGGTCAGACTCACTTTCACTGCATTTACTACTTTACATGGACTTGATCATTAATGTCTTCTGGTGATTTTCTTCTTGTTGTGTTTCAGAGTGTAGAGGACAGATCAGCGTCACTCAGAGTCCCTCAATGACAGCAGCTCAACCAGAACAAACTGTCAACATCAACTGTAAAACCAGCAGAGATGTGGACAGTGATTTTTTGGGGCAGCGTTTAGCCTGGTACTCACAGAAACCTGGAGAAGCTCCTAAACTCCTGATTTATTGGGCAAGCAACCGTCAGTCAGGAACTCCATCTAGATTCAGTGGCAGTGGATCTAAGAGAGATTTCACTCTGACCATCAGTGGAGTCCAGACTGAAGATGCTGGACATTATTACTGTCAGAGTGTCCACAGTGGTTATGTGTTCACACAGTGATAAAGAGTCGTACAAAAACCTCCGTCAGTCAGAGTCACAGTGACTGAACTCAAACTGCAGCTGCTCAAAGGAGGATGTGAAATAACATCGTCACACAAGCATCTGAAATAAAAGCATCTAAATTAAGCTGCCACTCTTAATAATTATAGAGGTCAGAAAGAGATTTTGTTCTCTTATAGATCAGTCACACGTTTGAGATCTGAGTGATTTCAGTTTGCCCTAGTTAATTTTAATTTGTGCTTTTAACTGAATTTTTATTGAACACTTATTCACAAAACTATGAGAAGGTACAAACTGGTAGCTGACGATAACATGACCTGATTCAGTGATTTATTTAGGGTGACCATATTTTAGTTGTCAAAACGAGGACGGGGCTCAGCTTTTAACACCTTTACCTGACACTGTTTCTTTTCATGGCCATATGTTAAAATAAAATAAAAAAATCAGCTGCCATAAAAAAATTGAAAAAAATAGTTTCGGTCCTCTTGATGTTCTCTGGCATACTTTCCTGAAGATCGAATCCTTGATTACCAATCAAGTAGGCATGAAAGTCTTTGTTAGACGTGTTTAAAGTTGTATTGTGAACAGAGAAGCCCTTCAGTGACTCAACAGACAAAGACAAGTGATTCCTTCCCTTTGTCTCTGGCTTTGCATCAGTGAAAAACTCTCTCTACATTTGCATTGTGAGAAGAAACAGCAAAGAAAAACTGTGCAATCTTCAGTAGCTCTGAATGAAACTCTATGCTTTTGGACCTTTCAAAATATTTGGTCCACTTCTTGTGTGCTTGCAGATCACTGAAATCTCCATCACTGTTACACCTTTCTGTGAATTTCTTCAGGTTGGTGACCTGATCAAAGCACTTCACATCATCATTTGGCACTTTTCTCCCAGGTGTTTGATACAGGCGTCTGTCACTCCAGTCCGGAGTGTCACTCAGATCCATCCACATGAGAGAGGAGAACTCCTCCATGGGTGTCATCCATTTCTCCAGATACTCCAGGCATGAACTGGACAGACCCTGTACTCGAGCACTGAAATGGTCACACCTCTTACCAAGTCCATCCTTGTGCTTTTGTGCCAATAGTCCCTTGACTTTAAGGGACATGAAGTTACTGGTCTTGAGTCCAAGAAGCATGGTGTGGACTTTGTTCAAAATGTTCTTCACTTCCACAATTGAATTGCTCTCCCTTTCCATCTCCTGAATGTGTAAATGAAACACACACATGTGTGGGTGTGTGTGCCAGAGGTAAATTTCACTGAACTCATCTTCAAAAAACTTCTTGATCAAGGAGGGAGTTTTTTCCTGTGCCAAGAAGAATGCTTTGAAGGCTGGAAACATCTGTATCAGCCTCTCAATACCTGGGAATAATGACAGCCATCGCGTCTGTGAGAAAGGAGACTTCTGTATTCAACATCAACAAATTCACAACACTCCTTCAGATTCTCTGTGCACAGTGTAGGTGTGAAAGTATTGATATATTTAGGGCCCGAGCACCGATGGTGTGAGGATTAGGGTTGGGTACCGAACTCTGTACTTTTAAGGGCACCGGCCGAATTACGTCGGAGTACCGATTCACATTAAATCAATCGGTACCAAATTTCGGTACCTGAGAACGCATCTGGTGATATAGACTAGTGTCTGTGAATATTAAACCACAAAAAGACTATTTAAATACGAATCCTGTGTGTCTCTGTGTGAATGAATGGCGCAGACGCGCGGTTTAATTTACCCCACACGCTGAATTGAGCGTTTCCATTTCTGCCGTCTCATATGAGGACATGAACGCATGAACGTCATCTCCAGAGCCGCTCTGAGAGTCACTCCATCAGCATTTTACCGTTTCATTTGAGAAAAACTACCGTCATATCATAAACACACAGAAACTCAAAGCTCTTCACGGCAACCCATCAAAATAAAAGTTCGGTTTAACTTGACTAATAAATTACTGTTGTACCGTAGAATTTAGAGACGTCTCAATGTAATAATAATACATTATAAAAACTTTATTTTTTAAGTAATAAATAAAATTTTCTTCCATGTTTTAATTTTAACAGTATAGAGCTCAGTTGTGCAGCACTTTCTTTGACAAAATTTTTTAATTAAATTAAAAGATAAATTAAATTAATGTTTTATGTCTTCATTTGATTACCAGAAAATACACAACAGAATTTGAGGGAAATCTTTTCATAGAAATGAAATTAAAAAAGAAAAAAAAAAATGAATATGGTTGTTCCCTTTCAAAAGCTACACTCAATGCTGCGCTTGATTCAATGTGTGGCATTAATTGGTGGCAGGGGATCCGAAAATTATATCCTAATATTGTAAACATGTTAATGACTTTTTGTTTTTTAACTATTTCAAAGAAGACATAAAAGAGTCAAATCCCACTATAAACACCTTAAAGTTTCGGGATGAATTTACATACTTTTGTTTATGTTTATGAAATTTTGCCAGCAATATAAATAAATTAACAGCGTATTCAAGATATTTGTTAACATTGCTTTCATAATATACAATAATATCCTTTAATGTAAAATAATAATTCATCTTCACTAAATGAAAGATAAAATCTGCCAAATCCCTCCAAAACTTTGAATAATTTTACATTGGAAAAACAAATGTGTCAACAGCTCTTTCTCACTTTTACAAAAGGAGCATAAATCATCAATATCAGAGTATCTTGAAATTAATGATTAAACAGGGTAGATATATGCAAAATTTAGAAATGTATTTCTTTAGTTTTATTATTAATACAATATTTAAAGGGGATTAACCAAGCTGTCTTCCAATTAATATTAATCAATAATAGAGTTCCCAAAATATGTTCCTCTAGGTACACTCTGATGATGACGTCATCGGAATGCGCACGTCAGAGGCTATAAATAGACGTGACACAGGTGCGCTCATCAGGTGTTTTTTCTTCAGAACTGCATTGTGTACCTACTGAAACAAACTGTTCTTCTCAAACTATCCCCTTTTGTTAGGAGTTAGTTTTGCTAGGCAGGAATAAAGCCTTTTCACACTCTAGTTCTCTTTCTCTCTAAACGAAAAGAAAAGAGTTGAAAAAACAGAAAGAAACAGAGAATCCAGCGAGAGATGAATCCCTGCTCACGGCATCCCTGATTATGATACACATGAGCCGCTGCTTGCGTTTGAGAATGGCGAGTGCACAGCACTGTGAGTTGTTCCTGTTAAAGTGCTTCATATCGCGAGTCGATCTGACTGAGGAGCCGGAGACGGTCTTTCCCTTTCTCTCGTCCTCTCGTCCGCCGCTGAACATGGCGCTTCTTCAGAGCTGAGGACGGGAGTCTCTTCTCAATAAAGTGACTCGGATTACGGGTCCGCTATACATGTAGCCTATATAACGCAAGGGAACTGAGCAGACGGGAGATTCCCTTTCTCTCTTGTTCCTATGATCGCGTGCAAACGATTGTGTGTGTTTGCAAGCTATGATTTTATGATTCTTTGTTGAAACTGCTCTAATATGAAGATAACTATTCAGCCTTTCATCCAGACCGTTTTTACTTGTCTGGTTGATATTTGGCTGCAATAAATACTGAGAAATGATTTAAATACTCATCTGATTTGTAAAGTTAGATGTTTGTATTAATATATTGTCTGGCTGTTCTTGGCTACATATAATTCTGAGGAGCTAAATGGCAAAATAGCCGTCTGGAGACGTGCTCCTCCTGCAATGATGAAGCACATGAGGAGTTACTTGAGGTGGTCACTCATGCAGTAGCCAGATTACAGTTAGACTGGCCATAGGAGTCTGTGGTCAGGGGGAGGGGCCTCAGCAACGGTCTCTCCCCTTCTTCACGTGTCTTTGTCCCCTTGACATAGACTTATTTGACTATTGTGGGTGCAAGGGCACGTGGTTATACGACGATGCCTCAGTTGGAAGAGACACTCGTGGGCTATCTCTCCTTGGGAGCTCATCGTCACTTAAGTCAGCACTCCCCACCAAGCCGTGCAGAACAACATTCACTCTGGTAAGAAAGGCGTTTCAGTCATCGGGTCATGCTGGAGCTGCTCTGTACACTATGGCATGCTGACCTGCAGAAAAAAAGAAGAAAAAAAAGCCGGGACGAGGCACGTAAAAATATATTAAGTAGCTCCTTCCCGACACCCTCCCGACACCGCTGTTCCATCCTTCCATCCACAAGACGTCACGTCACAAGACATTGGTCGAAATTGATGCCCTTTTCGGAGAGGGTGGCAGTGTGGAAACTACTGTCAAACATACCTCCTTCGGTTTTGAGAACCATAGGAAAAAGACAACAGAAGACAGTTTGTGCACTGTCCTCCGTTTCAATGGCGTGGTCTCCACTAGTCAGGTTATTACAGCCGCTATTTCCTGGTTCCCAAAAAAGATGGGGGCTTGCGTCCAATTCTAGACCTTCGCAGTCTGAACCATTCTCACAATATTCCCATGATATTCATGGATGAATATGAATTTTTGGATGAATTCATTGTAACAGCTGTAAATGTTCATGCTCAGCCTTATGAGCAGTTGATTTATACTAATCGACATTCGGACATTAGTGCCGTCATTCGGTTATGTTTATTATATTAATATGTTTCAGCACTTTACAGTCATTATGGCTCGAGTTAAGAGCCTCTTCCCTAATGAATCAAACAGTTTGATATCAAAAAGATGGAAAGCGTGAATGGTCTCTCTCCCTCTCTCTCTGTTTATGTGTGTGTAGTCTATACATGTGTGTGTGCGGGGGAGGGGTGTGGTTTTCAAATAATAATCAAATAATTCCCTGCGATCATAGAATATTATTTTTGCTTGAAATGCCCATCCCTAATAAGTAGGTGAATTGGGACGCAGCAACAGTGACTGAACTGATACACTGACAGAAACTGCAGCTGCTCACACACTATCACACACACTGACACACAGAGGACAAACACAGGAACTACACATGAGCTCAAAACTGACTTATGACTGAAATCAGCTCTATTAGACTGTGATCTGTCCTGGGACCGACGGGTTTGACTCTAATATGCTCATAATCAGTGAAAACAGCGTGTATATGGATGATATCAAATCAAAACTGCCAAATATGTTCTTGAGCTTCTTCATCTCACCCTCCAAGTTAACAATGAAGATATTACTAATAACTGTTTTATCAAAACTACTGACTCTATCATGCATATCTCAATGCATTGTAAATGATTAATAGGTTTTGATAACTTGTGACCTTCTGGAATGACCTTTGCCCTCTCATGGAGTAAAATACTTGTTGCTCTTGTTGATGCAACTGTCATTTGAATCATCAGAAAGCCTGTATCTTCAGACTCATGAATCAATGTTTCTGACTCATAACATGGGAAAAGATCCTAAACACTCTTAATGTGCCTCATCTGTTGGGATCCTTACACAGATTTACATAGAGATCATTTGCATTGCAGCACAAGCTTCAGGAGCTTTTATATCTCTGTGAGTTTGAACACTGAGAATCTAAACCAGCAGCAACCATGAGCTTCATCATCATCATCTTCATCTGGATGATCACCAGCTGCTGTTTCACAGGTCAGGAAATCTGGAGTTACACATACTCTATTCTAACTGATCGTTTGTGTTTGTCCATATTTTTAATTCTGAATATTTATTCTTTCTTCTTTTTGTAGAATCAGTTGGTGAAGTGACAGTCACTCAGACGCCTGCAGTGAAATCTGCTCATCTAGGAGACACAGTTACTATATCCTGTAAAACCAGTCCTGAAGTCTATCAGGGTTGGGGTGTTCAGCCTCTGCACTGGTACTCACAGAAACCTGGAGAAGCTCCTAAACTCCTGATTTATAGAGCAAGCAGCCGTCAGTCAGGAACTCCATCTAGATTCAGTGGCAGTGGATCTAACAGTGATTTCACTCTGACCATCAGTGGAGTCCAGACTGAAGATGCTGGACATTATTACTGTCAGAGTTTCCACTACATCAACAGTAAAGATGTGTTCACACAGTGATAAAGAGTCGTACAAAAACCTCCGTCAGTCAGAGTCACAGTGACTGAACTCAAACTGCAGCTGCTCTCACACACACACTCAACAACATGTTTTCTAACACACAGATCTAAACATTTCTCTACAAATGTTTTCTCTCATAAACTTTCACCAAGTCAGCAGACCAAACACATCTGAAACCAGATAAAATGGACTTGATGGACTTTTTCTAATAATTTATCTTTGGCCACATTATGATTTCCGTTTTTGGCATATGTTTAAAGATTGTTCAGAAATTTTGGCTACTAAAAACAGAAACATTTAATTTAACTCCTTTCAAATAAACAAAATGACTTAAATAAAATGTTGATCTTCCCGTTACTTTCACAGTATACACCACAGATCAGAAAAACAGAGATTGAGAAAGCTCACGTGAACAATCGAATCAAATGATCTGGAAGTAATTCAATCCACAATCTCTTTTATAACTATTTAAAAAAGATTACAGATGAGGTTGTGTGAAAACAAACAAGGTCTCATACTACCATTTGCATGGCCTACTTTCTGGTTTATATGAAATCTCTAAATTATCCAAGCTGACAGAGTGTGTTAAAGATATAAAATATTTGATGACCTGTAATTTTCTCCTATTAAATTCAGATAAGACTGAGGTATTACTTATTGGACCAAAAACCTGCA
Organism: Coreius guichenoti; assembly: GCA_039654105.1. NCBI lineage: Eukaryota > Metazoa > Chordata > Actinopteri > Cypriniformes > Gobionidae > Coreius > Coreius guichenoti. The sequence goes on along the minus strand of CM077189.1, from coordinate 33,304,174 downwards.
CACAGAATCTCTTAGAATACAATTTGCACTTAGAAGGATTTACTGTTACTTCATCCGCTACAGTTAAAGACCTGGGTGTTATATTAGACAGTGTAAGACTGGAGAAACTGGAAGAACTATAAGAGATGACGACTCTCTGAGAAAACAAAGGAAATTAACATCTCAACTCACTCTTGTGCATTTCGCGTCCCCATCCGAGACGACATCATACTAAGTTGATCACCCAAGAATTGCCTTAATTTACATTTCATTCCCCTCACCCTCATCTCTCCCCTCCATATGTTGAAATTCACCCAAAATCTATATGGGTTATTGTGAACAAGTACAATACAGTATTATACATGTTTGGAATCATTTGAAACGTCTCAGTGCGACTGGTACAAAGGTCTCATTCTCACAGAAGTAAAGCTAAAGGTAACAAAGGTTTTAAGAGTTTAGAGAGATTTTTGCTTATTGTGATGGGTGTGTCCTCTGCCAATTGGTCTTTACCTCCTGTCCTCAATAAGGTGTAAACTACAGGTCTGGAGACTTGATTAATGCAAATTCCCATTGTGAACTCATGTTTACATTTGAAAGAGGTTTCTGTCTCGGTCTGGTATTTAAGGAGATGTTGCAGAAGGGTCAGGGCGCGATCCTTTACACAGGTCAGCCCGTAACGCTGAGTGTCTTCTAGAAAATCTGGCAAATACGCTGTCCATGGCTATGGACCGCTGGGGACTAAGTGGAAAAATCACTGTATGTGTGCTTGCCAACACTGAATGTTTAGAGTGGGACTCTCAGCCTTGTTTTGCACACACACTCCAACTCACTTCAAATGACGGTTTCAATCTTCAACACATAAACCATGTCGTTGCATCTGCCAGTCGTCTTGTTTCTCATTTCCATCCCAGCACAAGCACTGAAACGAAAGCAGCAACTGCAGAACTCGCCTGAGAACAAATGAGTGCAGGACCGCCGAACTCTGTGTAATTCTGTTCATGACGTGTTTGAGCGCTTACTAGAGCAAAGATCTGCCGTCTTATCAGACAGAGCTTTCACTAAACTATCAGATGCACAAACCCTCGAACTGACTGATGATCGCTGGGGAGTTATGGAGGAACTCTTACCAGTGCTTCACTCACTTTAATGGGCCACCACTGCCTTGTGTGGAGAATCCGGAGTATCCCATCTCCATGATTTACCCAGTGACAGCAACTCTTCTGTCAAAACACCTCAAAGAAATCCCAGGAGAGTCTCCCAAAGTCTCTCAGTTCAAGCAAACAGTGTCTACTTCACTGGAGCGGCGACTTGCACCTGCAGATGTCAGTAGGGCTTGCAAGGTTGCACACATCTCGTCCTTACTGGATCCCAGACACAAACACCTGAGGTTCACAAAGTTAAACGTGCTGTGAAGGCCAAGGTGTGTGATCTCATCTCGAACAGCTCGAGAGCGAGGAAGAGACGGCAGTAGAATCAGATGAAACACAGCCGTTGGCCAAAAAGCCATGAAGTGATTGGCTGTCTGCATCTGCAATCGCAGTCTTGTTTGGTGAGGACTATAACGTAGAACTAAATCAGGACTGCAGGAGAAGTGCCCACCCATCCACATCGACCCATGAACTGGTGGAAAACCAACAGCCACAAATACCCCCGACTGGCAAAATTAGCAAATGCCCTACTTGTGTGTGTCCGCGACGTCTGTGCCATCAGAGAGTGTGTTCTGAACAGATTGTGCTCCCGTCTTCTTCCCGAACATGTGGACATGCTAATTTTTAAAAAAAATTAAAATATGAGATTGAGGTTATTGTTATGAAGACAGACGTTACAATTAATGTTCACATAAGTGCCGTCATTCAGGCTGTTCACAATAGTTTTAACGCGTTTAGCGCTAGCCTAAAATCATTATGGCTTGAGGTGATATTCATGGATGAATATGAATTTTTGGATGATTTTTTTTGTAACGGCTATAAATGTTCATGGTCATTTTTTAAAATAGAAATGTCCTAGCCTTATGAGCAGTTGATTTATGCTAATCGACATTCGAAAAGTCATTCGGTTATGTTTATTATATTAATATGTTTCAGCACTTTACAGTCATTATGGCTCGAGTTAAGAGCCTCTTCCCTAATGAATCAAACAGTTTGATATCAAACAGATGGAAAGCGTGAATGGTCTCTCTCCCTCTCTCTCTGTTTATGTGTGTGTAGCCTATACATGTGTGTGTGCAGGGGAGGGGTGTGGTTTTCGAATAATAACTGAATAATTCCCAGGGATCATCGAATATTATTTTTGCTTGAATTGCCCATCCCTAATAAGTAGGTGAATTGGGACGCAGCAACAGTGACTGAACTGATACACTGACAGAAACTGCAGCTGCTCACACACTATCACACACACTGACACACAGAGGACAAACACAGGAACTACACGTGAGCTCAAAACTGACTTATGACTGAAATCAGCTCTATTAGACTGTGATCTGTCTTGCTATTAGAGATTTTTTGGCTCATAATAATGGCGTCATTTGTTGTTTTGTACATTAAACTACACTGTAAAGTCATTGTGTATCAGCAACATAAAGATGTTTTTGAGCAGTTTTTCAAGCAGCTCCTTCATCTCAAGCTGATTATGAATGTATTACTCATAACTCATTTCTCATGAGCAGAAGTGAAAGTGTTCCAGTTCAGAGCGTTGAACCAATCAAAGAGTGAAACTGTGAGTTTGAGGTGTAAATCTCATTTGCATTGGCAGGTTTAGTGATTGTGATCCTCTCAGAATAGAGCAGCTCCGTCTCCAGTGACCATGTTCAAACCCCAAGAGCTTCATCTGACATTTACTGCTAAATGCAGCTGTTCTCAACTATTACAATCAATCAAAAGCAGCTGAAACTTTAGTGCAGGACTTTGAATGAACGACACACTGATCAATGATGCAGTCCAACACACATGTAAGGCGTTCAGAAGCTTTATTGAATCAACAGCAATGGCAGCACATTGACAGACGGCTTCAGTATTGAGCTGTAGATCACGTGACTGCTGTGAATCCTGCCGGACGCTCAGATACGGCTCGTCTTCACTGGAGAAACATCAGCACTCGGAGCTCTTGAGGAACGAGGCCTCGTGAGCAGCTCCGTCATGTGTTACTCTGCAGACGAAGCGATCTGCGCCTTCCCAGCGTGCTTTGCTGAGGCTCAGGACACTGCTGCGGCTGTAGCGTCCGTCCCGCTCGCTCTCTGCGCTGGTCTGAACCCCCTCGGTGACCTCTGACCCGTCCAGCGTCCAGCTCACCGTCGCCCCCTGTGGAGAGTAAGAGCTGAGCAGGCAGAGCAGTGCGGCTGATTCTCCAGAGATCTGCAGAGAAGAGGGCGGCAGCAGAGACACGGAGGGCTTCACGGAGGGACCGGCTGCACACACACACACACACACAACATTAACGCCTGTGTAAGATGTCAGATATGGTAATGCAGTAAAAATCATAACTTCATCTGTACAGAAATTCCACATCACTGCTTTCATTCATAAACCACATACAAACTATCCCAAATTCATTTTAGAAATATTCTCCATTAAAATAAAATATTCACTGCTACTAAATATATCAAGTACAATATAAATGTATAAATAAATAAATCAGTTATCTGAAGCAGACATGATATACTGTAAAATTAATACAAAAATGTTTAAACCAATTTTAATATTATTTGGGTAACACTTTACAATAAGGTTTCATAAGTTAACATTAGATAACTACTTTAGTCAACATGAACTAATGAACAATACTTCTACAGCATTTATTAATCTTAGTTCATGTTAATTTCAACATTTACTAATGCATTATTAAAATCAAAAGTTGTATTTGTTAACATTAGTGAATGCACTGTGAACTAACATGAACAAACAATGAACAGCTGGATTTTTATTAACGAACATAACAAAGATTAATAAATACTGTAACAAATGTGTTGCTCATGTTTAGTTCATGTTGGTTAATACATTAACTAATGTTAACAAATGAGTTTGTAAAGTGTTTCCATTATTTGTATTTTGAAAATAATCATCATTCAGGACACTTCCTCATAAACATAACTTAATAGTTTGATAAATGATTAATTTTAACATGTTTATCAACTGAATTTCTTTTTGATGATGACGGATGAAATTAAATTAATTTTGTCTATTTTATCCAACTTTTGTGTCATGCACAAAATATATTAATATATTAAGAAATAATTGCAAATATCATTAAATATTGTGATTAAATAAAATACAATGAAATGTTAGCATACATTAGGTGTGAAGTTAAACATTAAAACGCCTACTAATATGAAATGTGCTTTGAAACATAAAAACATAGAATATCTGCAAATATTACAAATATAGCAGACAATATTAAATAATCAAATACATCAGTTGGTGCAAACAATCAATAAAATAGAATTAAATATGACGATACACAAGATATGAAATGCAGCTTTTCAATACTACATTTTGTAATAAATTGAGAATATTGTAGCCAAATGCTTTTAAATAACATTAAACCTTTTTTTTAAAAAAAACACATCATACATTTTTATTATAGAATTGAAGAGACTTACTGATGGTCAGTTTAGTTCCTCCACCGAAAGTCCACCACAGTGCTTCATTCTAGTGAAAGCGTCGCACAAAAACCTCCGTCACACTCAAATGAACACACACTCCAGCAGAGAAAGAGACGAGCGACACACACACACACACACACTGATATGAGACTCAACAGCAGCTCTTCTCAACATCACACATGGACTGATCCAAACACACACACAACATGTTCATCTTTAAAAATAAATACTCATTGCATGAAATCTGAAATCATTTATTTCATAATCAGTCCCAAACGCATTTCTCACATTTACACTAATTCTGTTGACCTGCTTTATGATGAAATCTTCAGCCAGATTTAGATGGTCATTCCCTATTGGATGACCTTTGACCTGTTATACAGTCTCATGGATGATATAAATCTGCAGCACAGGTATTAAATGCTCTCAGCATCAAAGTCTGAATGAACCTGATCATTAAAACTGTGTTTAGAGGGAGAAGATCGGCCCAAAATAACATGAAGTAAATCATGAGTGTGTTTCTGAAAATAGAAGTTTATTAGCAAAGATACTAAATGACAAACCAGTGTTTCTGCTGTCTTCAGGTAAATGATCTGGAGTGTGTTTGCATATTGATCAGATGCTTCAGTGTGTGAGAGTGTTTATAGTGCTGTGAGTTCAACACTTCATCACTGACACACACAACAGTCTTCATCAACATGACCTTCATCATCATCTTCATCTGGACTCTCACAGCGTTTGCTCAAGGTTTGTGGAGCACAAGTTTGATATGAATTCATTTCTTCAAGTATATTGTCAAAGTTTTGAGTGTATTTTCTTCTTGTTGTGTTTCAGAGTGTAGAGGACAGATCAGCGTCACTCAGAGTCGCTCAATGACAGCAGCTCAACCAGAACAAACTGTCAGGATCAACTGTAAAACCAGCAGAGATGTGTACAGTGATTTTTTGGGGCAGCATTTAGCCTGGTACTCACAGAAACCTGGAGAAGCTCCTAAACTCCTGATTTATAGAGCAAGCACCCTCGAGTCAGGAACTCCATCTAGATTCAGTGGCAGTGGATCTAACAGTGATTTCACTCTGACCATCAGTGGAGTCCAGACTGAAGATGCTGGACATTATTACTGTCAGAGTTACCATGAAATCAACAGTAAACCTGTGTTCACACAGTGATAAAGAGTCGTACAAAAACCTCCGTCAGTCAGAGTCACAGTGACTGAACTGATACTTCAGCTGCTCACACACTATCACACACACTCAACATTGAGGATTTTCATGGATATTAAATTAAATATTAAGCTTTCATTATTTTATTTTTTTACATGCTAAATACTTTAATCTACCAATCTTTATCTTATTACATCTATCTAACACTATATCTGAGGTTCATATTTCGGCCGCATGTTCTTGTTTCTTCATGTGTCTGCAGGTGTTTTCATGCTCCATTGACTGAAGTTTATTAATAAAATGTGAACTAAAGCTCTGATCTAGTGAAAGACCTGAGACAAAAATGACACAAAGAGGAGCTCAAAGACACAATTATATTTTATTTAATGACTGAGTCTTAATAAAATCACACATCTAGTCTTGTATGAAAGGCATAAAGCAGAGACGCAGATGAGAGCGACTGAAGCTGATGAATGAACGAGTCCCTCATGTGCTGCAGAGAAACACACTGTTAGTCTCCATGTGAGACATGAGTGAGAAGAGCAGCAGATCTCCTCTGAACACGGCCGTCTCCTCACAGTCTCGCTGAGACGCTCTCCATCCACTCCCGTACAGACCGTCCTTCTCCAGGAGCCCAGCGCTGCTCTCCTGAGACCTTCCGCTCCGGCCACACACACCAGAGAGGAGAGCAGACAGATCACACTGACCAGCGGCTCTCCTGTAGGATTCAAGAGGAAACGAGGAGAAATTCTCCAACATGAAGAAGAAAACAGTCAGAGAAAATCACATCATTATTCCATCAACACATTAATGCTCACAAACTCCTGCACATGAAGAGAGAAAATGATCAGAATACGGTTCACATTCTGGTAAATATGCTGATTAATTATGAAATAACTGAAAAAGGAAATATCATTGAGTTTCAAACGGGCAGAAAAACTCAATCAAGCGTCACTTTCAGTCTATACAGAAACTTAAAGACTGTTGTGTGTGAATTAACATCTTTAAAACGCTCAGCACTCAAAATATCCAGTTTTATTGAACAAAACATAGAAATGTGAAATTTTATTGGTTTAACAAGTTGAGAAAAGATTAATTTCTGGTCATTGAGCATCAGTTTTACAAACAAGAATCTACTGAGAAACACAAATAAGAGTCCAAGTTCAGTGTTTCTCTATAATGTTTGTTCTTGATTCACTTTATCAGCATCAAACTTTCATAAAGTTGATCTGAAAGCCTGTGATCACCAAAGTGATGAAAGTCATATTGAAGTTTTATTATAGATTTGAAGAGTCATTTCATGATCAACTTCACTGAAACTCACTTTGGTTAAAAGCGTCAAAGATCAGATGTGAATAAACACAAGAACTGCAGAATTCACTGCAATTTAAGACGGAAACATTAGAAATTGTGGGGAAAACTTTGTATAAAATCACAAAGGAAACATTGTGTGTCACATCCACTATAACTTCATACTTAATTTCTACAAATATAAACTTTATTAGTCCTGAAGTATCAAACAGAGCTGATCATTAAGAGAAAATACAATTGAGACTAGAATTCATTAATTTGCCGTTTGGAAATATTGCAGTTCATTTAACAATAGAGAAAAAAAATCGATAAATTTACGCCTTTAAAACAGCTTTACTAAATAAATCAACACACAAAAAATTTAATTTTTCAGTTTAATTGTTGTCAAATTTTCAAGTTGTGCCAAAATACCAGCCTAATGTTATTTTCTTTCAATGTACTTTTAACTCTTTAGAATTATTTATGAGGAAAAAAGAGTTAAACTCAGGAAATCAAGTAGAAATGTCAGAAATGATTGTTAGTTCAGGGGATTAAAACAAAGATCCAATGACAATGAAAACCATCTTTACAGCGTCGACTGACAAACATTCAATGTGTAATTGCACAAAATAATATTAAAAAATATAAACAAACTGAATAGTGCATCCTTTCTATATAAAGTATTTCACAGTCAGCTGTTGTATTAATAATATTAATATGTGATGATTTACTGCCAACATCCAGTTTGGTGTAGAGAAACCTCCTGAACGCTTCAGGAACTGAACTTCACACAGATCAACTGAGTCTCAAACACATCAACTCACTGCAGAAATCACCGACTTCACCTGCTTTATGAAGATCATCATTACTGAATTACTGACTGAAGTTATTAAAGTGAAGATGTTTCTATCATGTGTGACGCGACTCAATCAAACTCAGTTGATTCAGTGACTGACAGAGACTCGTGTGTGTGATGATCCTCATGTCTGTTCAGAAACTGCAGGAACACACATGGATTTGGTGTCAAATTTGGGGATTAACAGTGACGTTTCAATCCAACTACAGTAAAAAATATTCTCAAAGTCTCACAGCAGATATTCAGATTAATAAACTGAAGCTGGTCTTGTAAATGTAAGATTGAATGTTATGAAAAAGTCTAGATGTTCTCACTTCAGTAAGTGTATTTTGTGTGTGTAATGAGTGACTGTCTTCAGGTAAATGATCTGGAGTGTGTTTGCATATTGATCAGATGCTTCAGTGTGTGAGAGTGTTTATAGTGCTGTGAGTTCAACACTTCATCACTGACACACACAACAATCTTCATCAACATGACCTTCATCATCATCTTCATCTGGACTCTCACAGCGTTTGCTCAAGGTTTGTGGAGCACAAGTTTGATATGAATTCATTTCTTCAAGTGTATTGTCAAAGTTTTGAGTGTATTTTCTTCTTGTTGTGTTTCAGAGTGTAGAGGACAGATCAGCGTCACTCAGAGTCGCTCAATGACAGCAGCTCAACCAGAACAAACTGTCAACATCAACTGTAAAACCAGCAGAGATGTGTACAGTGATTTTTTGGGGCAGCGTTTAGCCTGGTACTCACAGAAACCTGGAGAAGCTCCTAAACTCCTGATTTATTGGGCAAGCACCCTCGAGTCAGGAACTCCATCTAGATTCAGTGGCAGTGGATCTAACAGTGATTTCACTCTGACCATCAGTGGAGTCCAGACTGAAGATGCTGGACATTATTACTATCAGAGTTACCATGAAATCAACAGTAAACATGTGTTCACACAGTGATAAAGAGTCGTACAAAAACCTCCGTCAGTCAGAGTCACAGTGACTGAACTGAAACTGCAGCTGCTCAAAGGAGGATGTGAAATAACATCGTCACACAAGCATCTGAAATAAAAGCATCTAAATCAAGCTCTCTTATAGATTATAGAGATCAGAAATCAAAGCATTAGTTGAGAGAAACAAGTAGACAAAGTCCATAAGTGTCCCTGTCAGAGTCTCTGGTATTTTCTTTATTTATTATTATTTCCTTAAGGAGAATAAAAATGTGATGGAAACGGTCTGACTGATCTCTGCACAGCTTTGAGATTTTGTGCTCTTTTAGATCAGTGACATGAGTGAGATCTATGTAAGCCGTCCGCCATATTGGATCAGTCAAATCCGGTCCGTGAACTCTCGAGATTTAACTGTGCATCTGCAGCGTTTGTAATCAAGTTTCATGAGAACTAGTTCAATAGTCCAGTCACTGTAGGGCATCGATTAGAAAGCACAAAGATCCATTAGTTGCTTTATTTGAGATATGGCTCGACATGTGGATCAAGGTGTGGTTACTATGAAAAAGGAGCAATATTGACATCAATTATGAGTATAAAACACATCAAACACTAATAAACTGCTGCATAAACTACAGGCAGATTCTGCTCCTCATCAAACAATCACAGTAAATTACAAAGGTTTCAGCAACAGATCTAAATCACCTTAAGTGACCAATTGCAAATAATATACAACATCAATATTCATATACATGAAACAAACAATATTATCAATGATATAAAGATTAAAAGTCCCCAACAAACAATCTATACACATAATCAATCATCTCACACAACAAACAACAACATATAATCCTCAAATGAAAATACACAGCAGAAACCATCCAAATGGATTCATGTCCATCCGCTCAAAGAGGAGTGTGTGTGACAGATATTTGAGGAATAATCAGTATCGCCCTCTACTGGCTCATTCCCTTCATAACAACTGTATTCACATGTATGAATATTTATATCTGCAATAGACATTAACTGATATTCTCACCGCATTTGGTGTATCATTACTGTGATAATTCTGCATATTGCGTTATAAAAACACAAACCGGCACATCCTCACCTCTGAAAGGTTTTCCTCTGTCCGTCAGGAGCTTATATCTCAGTGGTTTTACAGTCATAGGCTGCTCAGTGCTGTGACACTGTCCATGAAATGCATTGATTTGTTAGTGTGAGTGATGAACAGCGTCATGTTAAGCGTTTCAAGATGGCGGACGGGTCGCTGTGTCTGGAGCGGTTGAGTGTGTCTTATTTTTACCATCAGAGCGGCGCGGCCCTTCGTATATTCAGTGTGTCTGGCTTCCCGTATCATCCGCTTCCAGTTAGTTACTAGCATTTCTTACCATATTATTTTAATGTATTGTCTTAATTATAAACACACTGGTTTGTAGCTCAAATAGTTTTCCTGTTCACTGCACTCTGTTATTCTTCTGGTTATTTCTCTATAGCGTCTAATGAATCAAAGTCTCACACATTCACAAGAACAGGATACTTCTGATTGAAAAATAAGACGGATACATATCTACGCATCTCCCTCCTTTATTAATGTTGGAATTATTATTATTATTTTTTTTATTTATGCATGCATGCATTTATTCATTCATTTATTTGTTCATTTTTGTGCAGCTATTTATGCATGACTGTATTAATATGCATTTATTTATGGACTTAATTATGCATGTATATTGTGTATTATTTCACTTATTCACAAGTATTAACAGTGTAAACTAATGAAAATGAACAAACCTCGTTTCTCTATTAGTCAAACTCGACTCATTTCAGTCAAACAGAGAAACTGAGCGAGTTCAACTCATATTTCATCATCAGGTTTGATTGTGTTTCTCTCAGAAGAGAGCAGATGTTCATCGTCCTGTAACACCAGAAACACTGAAAAACACAGCGAGAGATGAATGATATGTGTCGGTCATGTTTATCTTCAGTTTATCTCTCCTTATATCTGAGGTTCATAATTCGGCCGCATGTTCTTGTTTCTTCATGTGTCTGCAGGTGTTTTCATGCTCCATTGACTGAAGTTTATTAATAAAATAAAAAGTGGCTCTAAAATGTAAATGACACAAAAGGACTCAAAAGTTACATAAAGTTACAATTGTATTTCAGGCCTATATGTTGATTGAATTGTAATATAATCATGACTGAATGATAAAGCACACAGAGCAGAGCAGATGACAGATCAGAAAAAAGATGAATAACAGTCCAAAAGAAACATTCAAGCTTTTTCCACCTTCGATTAAAAATGAAAGTCAAAATAAAGGCAAAAAAGTCACAATTATTTTTAAACACACAGTTTGCTGCTGCTGAGAGTGAATCGCAGAGAAACAAACTAATAGTTGAGTGTTTGATGAGTGAAATTTAATTTCTTAATATTTCTGCTCTGCTGCGAGTGACTGACACATTAGAGAGGAAACGGCTTTGAATGTGTGTCCCACCCCTGTGATCGGAGCTCAATATCAGAGCGTCTGTCAGTCCGACTGTGAATCCAACATCACTGTCCTTCAGTTTCACTCATTCCCAGTAAAGATGACGACACACACTCTGATCATCTGCTCTCTGCTGCTGCTCCTCAACGGTCAGACTCACTTTCACTGCATTTACTACTTTACATGGACTTGATCATTAATGTCTTCTGGTGATTTTCTTCTTGTTGTGTTTCAGAGTGTAGAGGACAGATCAGCGTCACTCAGAGTCGCTCAATGACAGCAGCTCAACCAGAACAAACTGTCAACATCAACTGTAAAACCAGCAGAGATGTGTACAGTGATTTTTTGGGGCAGCGTTTAGCCTGGTACTCACAGAAACCTGGAGAAGCTCCTAAACTCCTGATTTATTGGGCAAGCACCCTCGAGTCAGGAACTCCATCTAGATTCAGTGGCAGTGGATCTAACAGTGATTTCACTCTGACCATCAGTGGAGTCCAGACTGAAGATGCTGGACATTATTACTGTCAGAGTTTCCATTGCAGAACAGATTCTGATGATTTTTGTGAGGGTGATGAAACGTTCACACAGTGATAAAGAGTCGTACAAAAACCTCCGTCAGTCAGAGTCACAGTGACTGAACTGAAACTGCAGCTGCTCAAAGGAGGATGTGAAATAACATCGTCACACAAGCATCTGAAATAAAAGCATCTAAATTAAGCTGCCACTCTTAATAATTATAGAGGTCAGAAAGAGATTTTGTGCTCTTATAGATCAGTCACACGTTTGAGATCTGAGTGATTTCAGTTTGCCCTAGTTAATTTTAATTTGTGCTTTTAACTGAATTTTTATTGAACACTTATTCACAAAACTATGAGAAGGTACAAACTGGTAGCTGACGATAACATGACCTGATTCAGTGATTTATTTAGGGTGACCATATTTTAGTTGTCAAAACGAGGACGGGGCTCAGCTTTTAACACCTTTACCTGACACTGTTTCTTTTCATGGCCATATGTTAAAATAAAATAAAAAAATCAGCTGCCATAAAAAAATTGAAAAAAATAATTTCGGTCCTCTTGATGTTCTCTGGCATACTTTCCTGAAGATCGAATCCTTGATTACCAATCAAGTAGGCATGAAAGTCTTTGTTAGACGTGTTTAAAGTTGTATTGTGAACAGAGAAGCCCTTCAGTGACTCAACAGACAAAGACAAGTGATTCCTTCCCTTTGTCTCTGGCTTTGCATCAGTGAAAAACTCTCTCTACATTTGCATTGTGAGAAGAAACAGCAAAGAAAAACTGTGCAATCTTCAGTAGCTCTGAATGAAACTCTATGCTTTTGGACCTTTCAAAATATTTGGTCCACTTCTTGTGTGCTTGCAGATCACTGAAATCTCCATCACTGTTACACCTTTCTGTGAATTTCTTCAGGTTGGTGACCTGATCAAAGCACTTCACATCATCAATTGGCACTTTTCTCCCAGGTGTTTGATACAGGCGTCTGTCACTCCAGTCCGGAGTGTCACTCAGATCCATCCACATGAGAGAGGAGAACTCCTCCATGGGTGCCATCCATTTCTCCAGATACTCCAGGCATGAACTGGACAGACCCTGTACTCGAGCACTGAAATGGTCACACCTCTTACCAAGTCCATCCTTGTGCTTTTGTGCCAATAGTCCCTTGACTTTAAGGGACATGAAGTTACTGGTCTTGAGTCCAAGAAGCATGGTGTGGACTTTGTTCAAAATGTTCTTCACTTCCACAATTGAATTGCTCTCCCTTTCCATCTCCTGAATGTGTAAATGAAACACACACATGTGTGGGTGTGTGTGCCAGAGGTAAATTTCACTGAACTCATCTTCAAAAAACTTCTTGATCAAGGAGGGAGTTTTTTCCTGTGCCAAGAAGAATGCTTTGAAGGCTGGAAACATCTGTATCAGCCTCTCAATACCTGGGAATAATGACAGCCATCGCGTCTGTGAGAAAGGAGACTTCTGTATTCAACATCAACAAATTCACAATACTCCTTCAGATTCTCTGTGCACAGTGTAGGTGTGAAAGTATTGATATATTTAGGGCCCGAGCACCGATGGTGTGAGGACTAGAGTTGGGTACCGAACTCTGTACTTTTAAGGGCACCGGCCGAATTACGTCGGAGTACCGATTCACATTAAATCAATCGGTACCAAATTTCGGTACCTGAGAACGCATCTGGTGATATAGACTAGTGTCTGTGAATATTAAACCGCAAAAAGACTATTTAAATACGAATCCTGTGTGTCTCTGTGTGAATGAATGGCGCAGACGCGCGGTTTAATTTACCCCACACGCTGAATTGAGCGTTTCCATTTCTGCCGTCTCATATGAGGACATGAACGCATGAACGTCATCTCCAGAGCCGCTCTGAGAGTCACTCCATCAGCATTTTACCGTTTCATTTGAGAAAAACTACCGTCATATCATAAACACACAGAAACTCAAAGCTCTTCACGGCAACCCATCAAAATAAAAGTTCGGTTTAACTTGACTAATAAATTACTGTTGTACTGTAGAATTTAGAGACGTCTCAATGTAATAATAATACATTATAAAAACTTTATTTTTTAAGTAATAAATAAAATTTTCTTCCATGTTTTAATTTTAACAGTATAGAGCTCAGTTGTGCAGCACTTTCTTTGACAAAAAAAAAATAATTAAATTAAAAGATAAATTAAATTAATGTTTTATGTCTTCATTTGATTACCAGAAAATACACAACAGAATTTGTGGGAAATCTTTTCATAGAAATGAAATTAAAAAAGAAAAAAAAATAAATATGGTTGTTCCCTTTCAAAAGCTACACTCAATGCTGCGCTTGATTCAATGTGTGGCATTAATTGGTGGCAGGTGATCCGAAAATTATATCCTAATATTGTAAACATGTTAATGACTTTTTGTTTTTTAACTATTTCAAAGAAGACATAAAAGAGTCAAATCCCACTATAAACACCTTAAAGTTTCGGGATGAATTTACATACTTTTGTTTATGTTTATGAAATTTTGCCAGCAATATAAATAAATTAACAGCGTATTCAAGATATTTGTTAACATTGTTTTCATAATATACAATAATATCCTTTAATGTAAAATAATAATTCATCTTCACTAAATGAAAGATAAAATCTGCCAAATCCCTCCAAAACTTTGAATAATTTTACATTGGAAAAACAAATGTGTCAACAGCTCTTTCTCACTTTTACAAAAGGAGCATAAATCATCAATATCAGAGTATCTTGAAATTAATGATTTAACAGGGTAGATATATGCAAAATTTAGAAATGTATTTCTTTAGTTTTATTATTAATACAATATTTAAAGGGGATTAACCAAGCTGTCTTCCAATTAATATTAATCAATAATAGAGTTCCCAAAATATGTTCCTCTAGGTACACTCTGATGATGACGTCATCGGAATGCGCACGTCAGAGGCTATAAATAGACGTGACACAGGTGCGCTCATCAGGTGTTTTTTCTTCAGAACTGCATTGTGTACCTACTGAAACAAACTGTTCTTCTCAAACTATCCCCTTTTGTTAGGAGTTAGTTTCGCTAGGCAGGAATAAAGCCTTTTCACACTCTAGTTCTCTTTCTCTCTAAACGAAAAGAAAAGAGTTGAAAAAACAGAAAGAAACAGAGAATCCAGCGAGAGATGAATCCCTGCTCACGGCATCCCTGATTATGATACACATGAGCCGCTGCTTGCGTTTGAGAATGGCGAGTGCACAGCACTGTGAGTTGTTCCTGTTAAAGTGCTTCATATCGCGAGTCGATCTGACTGAGGAGCCGGAGACGGTCTTTCCCTTTCTCTCGTCCTCTCGTCCGCCGCTGAACATGGCGCTTCTTCAGAGCTGAGGACGGGAGTCTCTTCTCAATAAAGTGACTCGGATTACGGGTCCGCTATACATGTAGCCTATATAACGCAAGGGAACTGAGCAGACGGGAGATTCCCTTTCTCTCTTGTTCCTATGATCGCGTGCAAACGATTGTGTGTGTTTGCAAGCTATGATTTTATGATTCTTTGTTGAAACTGCTCTAATATGAAGATAACTATTCAGCCTTTCATCCAGACCGTTTTTACTTGTCTGGTTGATATTTGGCTGCAATAAATACTGAGAAATGATTTAAATACTCATCTGATTTGAAAAGTTAGATGTTTGTATTAATATATTGTCTGGCTGTTCTTGGCTACATATAATTCTGAGGAGCTAAATGGCAAAATAGCCGTCTGGAGACGTGCTCCTCCTGCAATGATGAAGCACATGAGGAGTTACTTGAGGTGGTCACTCATGCAGTAGCCAGATTACAGTTAGACTGGCCATAGGAGTCTGTGGTCAGGGGGAGGGGCCTCAGCAACGGTCTCTCCCCTTCTTCACATGTCTTTGTCCCCTTGACATAGACTTATTTGACTATCGTGGCTGCAAGGGCACGTGGTTATACGACGATGCCTCAGTTGGAAGAGACACTCGTGGGCTATCTCTCCTTGGGAGCTCATCGTCACTTAAGTCAGCACTCCCCACCAAGCCGTGCAGAACAACATTCACTCTGGTAAGAAAGGCGTTTCAGTCATCGGGTCATGCTGGAGCTGCTCTGTACACTATGGCATGCTGACCTGCAGAAAAAAAGAAGAAAAAAAAGCCGGGACGAGGCACGTAAAAATATATTAAGTAGCTCCTTCCCGACACCCTCACAACACCGCTGTTCCATCCTTCCATCCGCAAGACGTCACGTCACAAGACATTGGTCGAAATTGATGCCCTTTTCGGAGAGGGTGGCAGTGTGGAAACTACTGTGAAACATACCTCCTTCGGTTTTGAGAACCATAGGAAAAAGACAACAGAAGACAGTTTGTGCACTGTCCTCCGTTTCAATGGCGTGGTCTCCACTAGTCAGGTTATTACAGCCGCTATTTCCTGGTTCCCAAAAAAGATGGGGGCTTGCGTCCAATTCTAGACCTTCGCAGTCTGAACCATTCTCACAATATTCCCATGATATTCATGGATGAATATGAATTTTTGGATGAATTCATTGTAACAGCTGTAAATGTTCATGCTCAGCCTTATGAGCAGTTGATTTATACTAATCGACATTCGGACATTAGTGCCGTCATTCGGTTATGTTTATTATATTAATATGTTTCAGCACTTTACAGTCATTATGGCTCGAGTTAAGAGCCTCTTCCCTAATGAATCAAACAGTTTGATATCAAACAGATGGAAAGCGTGAATGGTCTCTCTCCCTCTCTCTCTGTTTATGTGTGTGTAGCCTATACATGTGTGTGTGCGGGGGAGGGGTGTGGTTTTCGAATAATAATCAAATAATTCCCTGCGATCGTAGAATATTATTTTTGCTTGAAATGCCCATCCCTAATAAGTAGGTGAATTGGGACGCAGCAACAGTGACTGAACTGATACACTGACAGAAACTGCAGCTGCTCACACACTATCACACACACTGACACACAGAGGACAAACACAGGAACTACACATGAGCTCAAAACTGACTTATGACTGAAATCAGCTCTATTAGACTGTGATCTGTCCTGGGACCGACGGGTTTGACTCTAATATGCTCAGAATCAGTGAAAACAGCGTGTATATGGATGATATCAAATCAAAACTGCCAAATATCTTCTTGAGCTTCTTCATCTCACCCTGCAAGTTAACAATGAAGATATTACTAATAACTGTTTTATCAAAACTACTGACTCTATCATGCATATCTCAATGCATTGTAAATGATTAATAGGTTTTGATAACTTGTGACCTTCTGGAATGACCTTTGCCCTCTCATGGAGTAAAATACTTGTTGCTCTTATTGATGCAACTGTCATTTGAATCATCAGAAAGCCTGTATCTTCAGACTCATGAATCAATGTTTCTGACTCATAACATGGGAAAAGATCCTAAACACTCTTAATGTGCCTCATCTGTTGGGATCCTTACACAGATTTACATAGAGATCATTTGCATTGCAGCACAAGCTTCAGGAGCTTTTATATCTCTGTGAGTTTGAACACTGAGAATCTAAACCAGCAGCAACCATGAGCTTCATCATCATCATCTTCATCTGGATGATCACCAGCTGCTGTTTCACAGGTCAGGAAATCTGGAGTTACACATACTCTATTCTAACTGATCGTTTGTGTTTGTCCATATTTTTAATTCTGAATATTTATTCTTTCTTCTTTTTGTAGAATCAGTTGGTGAAGTGACAGTCACTCAGACGCCTGCAGTGAAATCTGCTCATCTAGGAGACACAGTTACTATATCCTGTAAAACCAGTCCTGAAGTCTATCAGGGTTGGGGTGTTCAGCCTCTGCACTGGTACTCACAGAAACCTGGAGAAGCTCCTAAACTCCTGATTTATAGAGCAAGCAGCCGTCAGTCAGGAACTCCATCTAGATTCAGTGGCAGTGGATCTAACAGTGATTTCACTCTGACCATCAGTGGAGTCCAGACTGAAGATGCTGGACATTATTACTGTCAGAGTTACCACTACATCAACAGTAAAGATGTGTTCACACAGTGATAAAGAGTCGTACAAAAACCTTCGTCAGTCAGAGTCACAGTGACTGAACTCAAACTGCAGCTGCTCTCACACACACACTCAACAACATGTTTTCTAACACACAGATCTAAACATTTCTCTACAAATGTTTTCTCTCATAAACTTTCACCAAGTCAGCAGACCAAACACATCTGAAACCAGATAAAATGGACTTGATGGACTTTTTCTAATAATTTATCTTTGGCCACATTATGATTTCCGTTTTTGGCATATGTTTAAAGATTGTTCAGAAATTTTGGCTACTAAAAACAGAAACATTTAATTTAACTCCTTTCAAATAAACAAAATGACTTAAATAAAATGTTGATCTTCCCGTTACTTTCACAGTATACACCACAGATCAGAAAAACAGAGATTGAGAAAGCTCACGTGAACAATCGAATCAAATGATCTGGAAGTAATTCAATCCACAATCTCTTTTATAACTATTTAAAAAAGATTACAGACGAGGTTGTGTGAAAACAAACAAGGTCTCATACTACCATTTGCATGGCCTACTTTCTGGTTTATATGAAATCTCTAAATTATCCAAGCTGACAGAGTGTGTTAAAGATATAAAATATTTGATGACCTGTAATTTTCTCCTATTAAATTCAGATAAGACTGAGGTATTACTTATTGGACCAAAAACCTGCACACAGAATCTCTTAGAATACAATTTGCACTTAGAAGGATTTACTGTTACTTCATCTGCTACAGTTAAAGACCTGGGTGTTATATTAGACAGTGTAAGACTGGAGAAACTGGAAGAACTATAAGAGATGACGACTCTCTGAGAAAACAAAGGAAATTAACATCTCAACTCACTCTTGTGCATTTCGCGTCCCCATCCGAGACGACATCATACTAAGTTGATCACCCAAGAATTGCCTTAATTTACATTTCATTCCCCTCACCCTCATCTCTCCCCTCCATATGTTGAAATTCACCCAAAATCTATATGGGTTATTGTGAACAAGTACAATACAGTATTATACATGTTTGGAATCATTTGAAACGTCTCAGTGCGACTGGTACAAAGGTCTTATTCTCACAGAAGTAAAGCTAAAGGTAACAAAGGTTTTAAGAGTTTAGAGAGATTTTTGCTTATTGTGATGGGTGTGTCCTCTGCCAATTGGTCTTTACCTCCTGTCCTCAATAAGGTGTAAACTACAGGTCTGGAGACTTGATTAATGCAAATTCCCATTGTGAACTCATGTTTACATTTGAAAGAGGTTTCTGTCTCGGTCTGGTATTTAAGGAGATGTTGCAGAAGGGTCAGGGCGCGATCCTTTACACAGGTCAGCCCGTAACGCTGAGTGTCTTCTAGAAAATCTGGCAAATACGCTGTCCATGGCTATGGACCGCTGGGGACTAAGTGGAAAAATCACTGTATGTGTGCTTGCCAACACTGAATGTTTAGAGTGGGACTCTCAGCCTTGTTTTGCACACACACTCCAACTCACTTCAAATGACGGTTTCAATCTTCAACACATAAACCATGTCGTTGCATCTGCCAGTCGTCTTGTTTCTCATTTCCATCCCAGCACAAGCACTGAAACGAAAGCAGCAACTGCAGAACTCGCCTGAGAACAAATGAGTGCAGGACCGCCGAACTCGGTGTAATTCTGTTCATGACGTGTTTGAGCGCTTACTAGAGCAAAGATCTGCCGTCTTATCAGACAGAGCTTTCACTAAACTATCAGATGCACAAACCCTCGAACTGACTGATGATCGCTGGGGAGTTATGGAGGAACTCTTACCAGTGCTTCACTCACTTTAATGGGCCACCACTGCCTTGTGTGGAGAATCCGGAGTATCCCATCTCCATGATTTACCCAGTGACAGCAACTCTTCTGTCAAAACACCTCAAAGAAATCCCAGGAGAGTCTCCCAAAGTCTCTCAGTTCAAGCAAACAGTGTCTACTTCACTGGAGCGGCGACTTGCACCTGCAGATGTCAGTAGGGCTTGCAAGGTTGCACACATCTCGTCCTTACTGGATCCCAGACACAAACACCTGAGGTTCACAAAGTTAAACGTGCTGTGAAGGCCAAGGTGTGTGATCTCATCTCGAACAGCTCGAGAACGAGGAAGAGACGGCAGTAGAATCAGATGAAACACAGCCGTTGGCCAAAAAGCCATGAAGTGATTGGCTGTCTGCATCTGCAATCGCAGTCTTGTTTGGTGAGGACTATAACGTAGAACTAAATCAGGACTGCAGGAGAAGTGCCCACCCATCCACATCGACCCATGAACTGGTGGAAAACCAACAGCCACAAATACCCCCGACTGGCAAAATTAGCAAATGCCCTACTTGTGTGTGTCCGCGACGTCTGTGCCATCAGAGAGTGTGTTCTGAACAGATTGTGCTCCCGTCTTCTTCCCGAACATGTGGACATGCTAATTTTTTTTAAAAATTAAAATATGAGATTGAGGTTATTGTTATGAAGACAGACGTTACAATTAATGTTCACATAAGTGCCGTCATTCAGGCTGTTCACAATAGTTTTAACGCGTTTAGCGCTAGCCTAAAATCATTATGGCTTGAGGTGATATACATGGATGAATATGAATTTTTGGATGATTTTTTTTGTAACGGCTATAAATGTTCATGGTCATTTTTTAAAATAGAAATGTCCTAGCCTTATGAGCAGTTGATTTATGCTAATCGACATTCGAAAAGTCATTCGGTTATGTTTATTATATTAATATGTTTCAGCACTTTACAGTCATTATGGCTCGAGTTAAGAGCCTCTTTCCTAATGAATCAAACAGTTTGATATCAAACAGATGGAAAGCGTGAATGGTCTCTCTCCCTCTCTCTCTGTTTATGTGTGTGTAGCCTATACATGTGTGTGTGCAGGGGAGGGGTGTGGTTTTCGAATAATAACTGAATAATTCCCAGGGATCATCGAATATTATTTTTGCTTGAATTGCCCATCCCTAATAAGTAGGTGAATTGGGACGCAGCAACAGTGACTGAACTGATACACTGACAGAAACTGCAGCTGCTCACACACTATCACACACACTGACACACAGAGGACAAACACAGGAACTACACGTGAGCTCAAAACTGACTTATGACTGAAATCAGCTCTATTAGACTGTGATCTGTCTTGCTATTAGAGATTTTTTGGCTCATAATAATGGCGTCATTTGTTGTTTTGTACATTAAACTACACTGTAAAGTCATTGTGTATCAGCAACATAAAGATGTTTTTGAGCAGTTTTTCAAGCAGCTCCTTCATCTCAAGCTGATTATGAATGTATTACTCATAACTCATTTCTCATGAGCAGAAGTGAAAGTGTTCCAGTTCAGAGCGTTGAACCAATCAAAGAGTGAAACTGTGAGTTTGAGGTGTAAATCTCATTTGCATTGGCAGGTTTAGTGATTGTGATCCTCTCAGAATAGAGCAGCTCCGTCTCCAGTGACCATGTTCAAACCCCAAGAGCTTCATTTGACATTTACTGCTAAATGCAGCTGTTCTCAACTATTACAATCAATCAAAAGCAGCTGAAACTTTAGTGCAGGACTTTGAATGAACGACACACTGATCAATGATGCAGTCCAACACACATGTAAGGCGTTCAGAAGCTTTATTGAATCAACAGCAATGGCAGCACATTGACAGACGGCTTCAGTATTGAGCTGTAGATCACGTGACTGCTGTGAATCCTGCCGGACGCTCAGATACGGCTCGTCTTCACTGGAGAAACATCAGCACTCGGAGCTCTTGAGGAACGAGGCCTCGTGAGCAGCTCCGTCATGTGTTACTCTGCAGACGAAGCGATCTGCGCCTTCCCAGCGTGCTTTGCTGAGGCTCAGGACGCTGCTGCGGCTGTAGCGTCCGTCCCGCTCGCTCTCTGCGCTGGTCTGAACCCCCTCGGTGACCTCTGACCCGTCCAGCGTCCAGCTCACCGTCGCCCCCTGTGGAGAGTAAGAGCTGAGCAGGCAGAGCAGTGCGGCTGAGTCTCCAGAGATCTGCAGAGAAGAGGGCGGCAGCAGAGACACGGAGGGCTTCACGGAGGGACCGGCTGCACACACACACACAACATTAACGCCTGTGTAAGATGTCAGATATGGTAATGCAGTAAAAATCATAACTTCATCTGTACAGAAATTCCACATCACTGCTTTCATTCATAAACCACATACAAACTATCCCAAATTCATTTTAGAAATATTCTCCATTAAAATAAAATATTCACTGCTACTAAATATATCAAGTACAATATAAATGTATAAATAAATAAATCAGTTATCTGAAGCAGACATGATATACTGTAAAATTAATACAAAAATGTTTAAACCAATTTTAATATTATTTGGGTAACACTTTACAATAAGGTTTCATAAGTTAACATTAGATAACTACTTTAGTCAACATGAACTAATGAACAATACTTCTACAGCATTTATTAATCTTAGTTCATGTTAATTTCAACATTTACTAATGCATTATTAAAATCAAAAGTTGTATTTGTTAACATTAGTGAATGCACTGTGAACTAACATGAACAAACAATGAACAGCTGGATTTTTATTAACGAACATTAACAAAGATTAATAAATACTGTAACAAATGTGTTGCTCATGTTTAGTTCATGTTGGTTAATACATTAACTAATGTTAACAAATGAGTTTGTAAAGTGTTTCCATTATTTGTATTTTGAAAATAATCATCATTCAGGACACTTCCTCATAAACATAACTTAATAGTTTGATAAATGATTAATTTTAACATGTTTATCAACTGAATTTCTTTTTGATGATGACGGATGAAATTAAATTAATTTTGTCTATTTTATCCAACTTTTGTGTCATGCACAAAATATATTAATATATTAAGAAATAATTGCAAATATCATTAAATATTGTGATTAAATAAAATACAATGAAATGTTAGCATACATTAGGTGTGAAGTTAAACATTAAAACGCCTACTAATATGAAATATGCTTTGAAACATAAAAACATAGAATATCTGCAAATATTACAAATATAGCAGACAATATTAAATAATCAAATACATCAGTTGGTGCAAACAATCAATAAAATAGAATTAAATATGACGATACACAAGATATGAAATGCAGCTTTTCAATACTACATTTTGTAATAAATTGAGAATATTGTAGCCAAATGCTTTTAAATAACATTAAACCTTTTTTAAAAAAAAAAACACATCATACATTTTTATTATAGAATTGAAGAGACTTACTGATGGTCAGTTTAGTTCCTCCACCGAAAGTCAACCACAGTGCTTCATTCTAGTGAAAGCGTCGCACAAAAACCTCCGTCACACTCAAATGAACACACACTCCAGCAGAGAAAGAGACGAGCGACACACACACACACACACACTGATATGAGACTCAACAGCAGCTCTTCTCAACATCACACATGGACTGATCCAAACACACACACAACATGTTCATCTTTAAAAATAAATACTCATTGCATGAAATCTGAAATCATTTATTTCATAATCAGTCCCAAACGCATTTCTCACATTTACACTAATTCTGTTGACCTGCTTTATGATGAAATCTTCAGCCAGATTTAGATGGTCATTCCCTATTGGATGACCTTTGACCTGTTATACAGTCTCATGGATGATATAAATCTGCAGCACAGGTATTAAATGCTCTCAGCATCAAAGTCTGAATGAACCTGATCATTAAAACTGTGTTTAGAGGGAGAAGATCGGCCCAAAATAACATGAAGTAAATCATGAGTGTGTTTCTGAAAATAGAAGTTTATTAGCAAAGATACTAAATGACAAACCAGTGTTTCTGCTGTCTTCAGGTAAATGATCTGGAGTGTGTTTGCATATTGATCAGATGCTTCAGTGTGTGAGAGTGTTTATAGTGCTGTGAGTTCAACACTTCATCACTGACACACACAACAATCTTCATCAACATGACCTTCATCATCATCTTCATCTGGACTCTCACAGCGTTTGCTCAAGGTTTGTGGAGCACAAGTTTGATATGAATTCATTTCTTCAAGTATATTGTCAAAGTTTTGAGTGTATTTTCTTCTTGTTGTGTTTCAGAGTGTAGAGGACAGATCAGCGTCACTCAGAGTCGCTCAATGACAGCAGCTCAACCAGAACAAACTGTCAGGATCAACTGTAAAACCAGCAGAGATGTGTACAGATGGAGTGATGGGGATGAAGCTTTAGCCTGGTACTCACAGAAACCTGGAGAAGCTCCTAAACTCCTGATTTATGAAGCAAGCACCCTCGAGTCAGGAACTCCATCTAGATTCAGTGGCAGTGGATCTAACAGTGATTTCACTCTGACCATCAGTGGAGTCCAGACTGAAGATGCTGGACATTATTACTGTCAGAGTTTCCATTGCAGAACAGATTCTGATAATTCTTGTGTGGGTGATGAAACGTTCACACAGTGATAAAGAGTCGTACAAAAACCTCCGTCAGTCAGAGTCACAGTGACTGAACTGAAACTGCAGCTGCTCAAAGGAGGATGTGAAATAACATCGTCACACAAGCATCTGAAATAAAAGCATCTAAATTAAGCTGCCACTCTTAATAATTATAGAGGTCAGAAAGAGATTTTGTGCTCTTATAGATCAGTCACACGTTTGAGATCTGAGTGATTTCAGTTTGCCCTAGTTAATTTTAATTTGTGCTTTTAACTGAATTTTTATTGAACACTTATTCACAAAACTATGAGAAGGTACAAACTGGTAGCTGACGATAACATGACCTGATTCAGTGATTTATTTAGGGTGACCATATTTTAGTTGTCAAAACGAGGACGGGGCTCAGCTTTTAACACCTTTACCTGACACTGTTTCTTTTCATGGCCATATGTTAAAATAAAATAAAAAAATCAGCTGCCATAAAAAAATTGAAAAAAATAGTTTCGGTCCTCTTGATGTTCTCTGGCATACTTTCCTGAAGATCGAATCCTTGATTACCAATCAAGTAGGCATGAAAGTCTTTGTTAGACGTGTTTAAAGTTGTATTGTGAACAGAGAAGCCCTTCAGTGACTCAACAGACAAAGACAAGTGATTCCTTCCCTTTGTCTCTGGCTTTGCATCAGTGAAAAACTCTCTCTACATTTGCATTGTGAGAAGAAACAGCAAAGAAAAACTGTGCAATCTTCAGTAGCTCTGAATGAAACTCTATGCTTTTGGACCTTTCAAAATATTTGGTCCACTTCTTGTGTGCTTGCAGATCACTGAAATCTCCATCACTGTTACACCTTTCTGTGAATTTCTTCAGGTTGGTGACCTGATCAAAGCACTTCACATCATCAATTGGCACTTTTCTCCCAGGTGTTTGATACAGGCGTCTGTCACTCCAGTCCGGAGTGTCACTCAGATCCATCCACATGAGAGAGGAGAACTCCTCCATGGGTGTCATCCATTTCTCCAGATACTCCAGGCATGAACTGGACAGACCCTGTACTCGAGCACTGAAATGGTCACACCTCTTACCAAGTCCATCCTTGTGCTTTTGTGCCAATAGTCCCTTGACTTTAAGGGACATGAAGTTACTGGTCTTGAGTCCAAGAAGCATGGTGTGGACTTTGTTCAAAATGTTCTTCACTTCCACAATTGAATTGCTCTCCCTTTCCATCTCCTGAATGTGTAAATGAAACACACACATGTGTGGGTGTGTGTGCCAGAGGTAAATTTCACTGAACTCATCTTCAAAAAACTTCTTGATCAAGGAGGGAGTTTTTTCCTGTGCCAAGAAGAATGCTTTGAAGGCTGGAAACATCTGTATCAGCCTCTCAATACCTGGGAATAATGACAGCCATCGCGTCTGTGAGAAAGGAGACTTCTGTATTCAACATCAACAAATTCACAATACTCCTTCAGATTCTCTGTGCACAGTGTAGGTGTGAAAGTATTGATATATTTAGGGCCCGAGCACCGATGGTGTGAGGACTAGAGTTGGGTACCGAACTCTGTACTTTTAAGGGCACCGGCCGAATTACGTCGGAGTACCGATTCACATTAAATCAATCGGTACCAAATTTCGGTACCTGAGAACGCATCTGGTGATATAGACTAGTGTCTGTGAATATTAAACCGCAAAAAGACTATTTAAATACGAATCCTGTGTGTCTCTGTGTGAATGAATGGCGCAGACGCGCGGTTTAATTTACCCCACACGCTGAATTGAGCGTTTCCATTTCTGCCGTCTCATATGAGGACATGAACGCATGAACGTCATCTCCAGAGCCGCTCTGAGAGTCACTCCATCAGCATTTTACCGTTTCATTTGAGAAAAACTACCGTCATATCATAAACACACAGAAACTCAAAGCTCTTCACGGCAACCCATCAAAATAAAAGTTCGGTTTAACTTGACTAATAAATTACTGTTGTACTGTAGAATTTAGAGACGTCTCAATGTAATAATAATACATTATAAAAACTTTATTTTTTAAGTAATAAATAAAATTTTCTTCCATGTTTTAATTTTAACAGTATAGAGCTCAGTTGTGCAGCACTTTCTTTGACAAAATTTTTTAATTAAATTAAAAGATAAATTAAATTAATGTTTTATGTCTTCATTTGATTACCAGAAAATACACAACAGAATTTGAGGGAAATCTTTTCATAGAAATGAAATTAAAAAAGAAAAAAAAAAATGAATATGGTTGTTCCCTTTCAAAAGCTACACTCAATGCTGCGCTTGATTCAATGTGTGGCATTAATTGGTGGCAGGGGATCCGAAAATTATATCCTAATATTGTAAACATGTTAATGACTTTTTGTTTTTTAACTATTTCAAAGAAGACATAAAAGAGTCAAATCCCACTATAAACACCTTAAAGTTTGGGGATGAATTTACATACTTTTGTTTATGTTTATGAAATTTTGCCAGCAATATAAATAAATTAACAGCGTATTCAAGATATTTGTTAACATTGCTTTCATAATATACAATAATATCCTTTAATGTAAAATAATAATTCATCTTCACTAAATGAAAGATAAAATCTGCCAAATCCCTCCAAAAACTTTGAATAATTTTACATTGGAAAAACAAATGTGTCAACAGCTCTTTCTCACTTTTACAGAAGGAGCATAAATCATCAATATCAGAGTATCTTGAAATTAATGATTTAACAGGGTAGATATATGCAAAATTTAGAAATGTA
The DNA here is from genome assembly GCA_039654105.1 of Coreius guichenoti. Classification (NCBI taxonomy): domain Eukaryota; kingdom Metazoa; phylum Chordata; class Actinopteri; order Cypriniformes; family Gobionidae; genus Coreius; species Coreius guichenoti. The sequence continues at coordinate 33,277,130 of CM077189.1, read as the reverse complement.
TTTCTTTAGTTTTATTATTAATACAATATTTAAAGGGGATTAACCAAGCTGTCTTCCAATTAATATTAATCAATAATAGAGTTCCAAAAATATGTTCCTCTAGGTACACTCTGATGATGACGTCATCGGAATGCGCACGTCAGAGGCTATAAATAGACGTGACACAGGTGCGCTCATCAGGTGTTTTTTCTTCAGAACTGCATTGTGTACCTACTGAAACAAACTGTTCTTCTCAAACTATCCCCTTTTGTTAGGAGTTAGTTTCGCTAGGCAGGAATAAAGCCTTTTCACACTCTAGTTCTCTTTCTCTCTAAACGAAAAGAAAAGAGTTGAAAAAACAGAAAGAAACAGAGAATCCAGCGAGAGATGAATCCCTGCTCACGGCATCCCTGATTATGATACACATGAGCCGCTGCTTGCGTTTGAGAATGGCGAGTGCACAGCACTGTGAGTTGTTCCTGTTAAAGTGCTTCATATCGCGAGTCGATCTGACTGAGGAGCCGGAGACGGTCTTTCCCTTTCTCTCGTCCTCTCGTCCGCCGCTGAACATGGCGCTTCTTCAGAGCTGAGGACGGGAGTCTCTTCTCAATAAAGTGACTCGGATTACGGGTCCGCTATACATGTAGCCTATATAACGCAAGGGAACTGAGCAGACGGGAGATTCCCTTTCTCTCTTGTTCCTATGATCGCGTGCAAACGATTGTGTGTGTTTGCAAGCTATGATTTTATGATTCTTTGTTGAAACTGCTCTAATATGAAGATAACTATTCAGCCTTTCATCCAGACCGTTTTTACTTGTCTGGTTGATATTTGGCTGCAATAAATACTGAGAAATGATTTAAATACTCATCTGATTTGTAAAGTTAGATGTTTGTATTAATATATTGTCTGGCTGTTCTTGGCTACATATAATTCTGAGGAGCTAAATGGCAAAATAGCCGTCTGGAGACGTGCTCCTCCTGCAATGATGAAGCACATGAGGAGTTACTTGAGGTGGTCACTCATGCAGTAGCCAGATTACAGTTAGACTGGCCATAGGAGTCTGTGGTCAGGGGGAGGGGCCTCAGCAACGGTCTCTCCCCTTCTTCACGTGTCTTTGTCCCCTTGACATAGACTTATTTGACTATTGTGGGTGCAAGGGCACGTGGTTATACGACGATGCCTCAGTTGGAAGAGACACTCGTGGGCTATCTCTCCTTGGGAGCTCATCGTCACTTAAGTCAGCACTCCCCACCAAGCCGTGCAGAACAACGTTCACTCTGGTAAGAAAGGCGTTTCAGTCATCGGGTCATGCTGGAGCTGTTCTGTACACTATGGCATGCTGACCTGCAGAAAAAAAGAAGAAAAAAAAGCCGGGACGAGGCACGTAAAAATATATTAAGTAGCTCCTTCCCGACACCCTCCCGACACCGCTGTTCCTTCCTTCCATCCACAAGACGTCACGTCACAAGACATTGGTCGAAATTGATGCCCTTTTCGGAGAGGGTGGCAGTGTGGAAACTACTGTGAAACATACCTCCTTCGGTTTTGAGAACCATAGGAAAAAGACAACAGAAGACAGTTTGTGCACTGTCCTCCGTTTCAATGGCGTGGTCTCCACTAGTCAGGTTATTACAGCCGCTATTTCCTGGTTCCCAAAAAAGATGGGGGCTTGCGTCCAATTCTAGACCTTCGCAGTCTGAACCATTCTCACAATACTCTCTCCCTCTCTCTCTGTTTATGTGTGTGTAGCCTATACATGTGTGTGTGCGGGGGAGGGGTGTGGTTTTCGAATAATAATCAAATAATTCCCTGCGATCATAGAATATTATTTTTGCTTGAAATGCCCATCCCTAATAAGTAGGTGAATTGGGACGCAGCAACAGTGACTGAACTGATACACTGACAGAAACTGCAGCTGCTCACACTATCACACACACTGACACACAGAGGACAAACACAGGAACTACACATGAGCTCAAAACTGACTTATGACTGAAATCAGCTCTATTAGACTGTGATCTGCAGGACCGACGGGTTTGACTCTAATATGCTCATAATCAGTGAAAACAGCGTGTATATGGATGATATCAAATCAAAACAGCCAAATATCTTCTTGAGCTTCTTCATCTCACCCTGCAAGTTAACAATGAAGATATTACTAATAACTGTTTTATCAAAACTACTGACTCTATCATGCATATCTCAATGCATTGTAAATGATTAATAGGTTTTGATAACTTGTGACCTTCTGGAATGACTTTTGCCCTCTCATGGAGTAAAATACTTGTTGCTTTTATTGATGCAACTGTCATTTGAATCATCAGAAAGCCTGTATCTTCAGACTCATGAATCAATGTTTCTGACTCATAACATGGGAAAAGATCCTAAACACTCTTAATGTGCCTCATCTGTTGGGATCCTTACACAGATTTACATAGAGATCATTTGCATTGCAGCACAAGCTTCAGGAGCTTTTATATCTCTGTGAGTTTGAACACTGAGAATCTAAACCAACAGCAACCATGAGCTTCATCATCATCATCTTCATCTGGATGATCACCAGCTGCTGTTTCACAGGTCAGGAAATCTGGAGTTACACATACTCTATTCTAACTGATCGTTTGTGTTTGTCCATATTTTTAATTCTGAATATTTATTCTTTCTTCTTTTTGTAGAATCAGTTGGTGAAGTGACAGTCACTCAGACGCCTGCAGTGAAATCTGCTCATCTAGGAGACACAGTTACTATATCCTGTAAAACCAATCCTGAAGTCTATCAGGGTTGGGGTGTTCAGCCTCTGCACTGGTACTCACAGAAACCTGGAGAAGCTCCTAAACTCCTGATTTATAGAGCAAGCAGCCGTCAGTCAGGAACTCCATCTAGATTCAGTGGCAGTGGATCTAACAGAGATTTCACTCTGACCATCAGTGGAGTCCAGACTGAAGATGCTGGACATTATTACTGTCAGAGTTACCACTACATCAACAGTAAAGATGTGTTCACACAGTGATAAAGAGTCGTACAAAAACCTCCGTCAGTCAGAGTCACAGTGACTGAACTCAAACTGCAGCTGCTCTCACACACACACTCAACAACATGTTTTCTAACACACAGATCTAAACATTTCTCTACAAATGTTTTCTCTCATAAACTTTCACCAAGTCAGCAGACCAAACACATCTGAAACCAGATAAAATGGACTTGATGGACTTTTTCTAATAATTTATCTTTGGCCACATTATGATTTCCGTTTTTGGCATATGTTTAAAGATTGTTCAGAAATTTTGGCTACTAAAAACAGAAACATTTAATTTAACTCCTTTCAAATAAACAAAATGACTTAAATAAAATGTTGATCTTCCCGTTACTTTCACAGTATACACCACAGATCAGAAAAACAGAGATTGAGAAAGCTCACGTGAACAATCGAATCAAATGATCTGGAAGTAATTCAATCCACAATCTCTTTTATAACTATTTAAAAAAGATTACAGATGAGGTTGTGTGAAAACAAACAAGGTCTCATACTACCATTTGCATGGCCTACTTTCTGGTTTATATGAAATCTCTAAATTATCCAAGCTGACAGAGTGTGTTAAAGATATAAAATATTTGATGACCTGTAATTTTCTCCTATTAAATTCAGATAAGACTGAGGTATTACTTATTGGACCAAAAACCTGCACACAGAATCTCTTAGAATACAATTTGCACTTAGAAGGATTTACTGTTACTTCATCTGCTACAGTTAAAGACCTGGGTGTTATATTAGACAGTGTAAGACTGGAGAAACTGGAAGAACTATAAGAGATGACGACTCTCTGAGAAAACAAAGGAAATTAACATCTCAACTCACTCTTGTGCATTTCGCGTCCCCATCCGAGACGACATCATACTAAGTTGATCACCCAAGAATTGCCTTAATTTACATTTCATTCCCCTCACCCTCATCTCTCCCCTCCATATGTTGAAATTCACCCAAAATCTATATGGGTTATTGTGAACAAGTACAATACAGTATTATACATGTTTGGAATCATTTGAAACGTCTCAGTGCGACTGGTACAAAGGTCTCATTCTCACAGAAGTAAAGCTAAAGGTAACAAAGGTTTTAAGAGTTTAGAGAGATTTTTGCTTATTGTGATGGGTGTGTCCTCTGCCAATTGGTCTTTACCTCCTGTCCTCAATAAGGTGTAAACTACAGGTCTGGAGACTTGATTAATGCAAATTCCCATTGTGAACTCATGTTTACATTTGAAAGAGGTTTCTGTCTCGGTCTGGTATTTAAGGAGATGTTGCAGAAGGGTCAGGGCGCGATCCTTTACACAGGTCAGCCCGTAACGCTGAGTGTCTTCTAGAAAATCTGGCAAATACGCTGTCCATGGCTATGGACCGCTGGGGACTAAGTGGAAAAATCACTGTATGTGTGCTTGCCAACACTGAATGTTTAGAGTGGGACTCTCAGCCTTGTTTTGCACACACACTCCAACTCACTTCAAATGACGGTTTCAATCTTCAACACATAAACCATGTCGTTGCATCTGCCAGTCGTCTTGTTTCTCATTTCCATCCCAGCACAAGCACTGAAACAAAAGCAGCAACTGCAGAACTCGCCTGAGCACAAATGAGTGCAGGACCGCCGAACTCGGTGTAATTCTGTTCATGACGTGTTCGAGCGCTTACTAGAGCAAAGATCTGCCGTCTTATCAGACAGAGCTTTCACTAAACTATCAGATGCACAAACCCTCGAACTGACTGATGATCGCTGGGGAGTTATGGAGGAACTCTTACCAGTGCTTCACTCACTTTAATGTGCCACCACTGCCTTGTGTGGAGAATCCGGAGTATCCCATCTCCATGATTTACCCAGTGACAGCAACTCTTCTGTCAAAACACCTCAAAGAAATCCCAGGAGAGTCTCCCAAAGTCTCTCAGCTCAAGCAAACAGTGTCTACTTCACTGGAGCGGCGACTTGCACCTGCAGATGTCAGTAGGGCTTGCAAGGTTGCACACATCTCGTCCTTACTGGATCCCAGACACAAACACCTGAGGTTCACAAAGTTAAACGTGCTGTGAAGGCCAAGGTGTGTGATCTCATCTCGAACAGCTCGAGAGCGAGGAAGAGACGGCAGTAGAATCAGATGAAACACAGCCGTTGGCCAAAAAGCCATGAAGTGATTGGCTGTCTGCATCTGCAATCGCAGTCTTGTTTGGTGAGGACTATAACGTAGAACTAAATCAGGACTGCAGGAGAAGTGCCCACCCATCCACATCGACCCATGAACTGGTGGAAAACCAACAGCCACAAATACCCCCGACTGGCAAAATTAGCAAATGCCCTACTTGTGTGTGTCCGCGACGTCTGTGCCATCAGAGAGTGTGTTCTGAACAGATTGTGCTCCCGTCTTCTTCCCGAACATGTGGACATGCTAATTTTTAAAAAAAATTAAAATATGAGATTGAGGTTATTGTTATGAAGACAGACGTTACAATTAATGTTCACATAAGTGCCGTCATTCAGGCTGTTCACAATAGTTTTAACGCGTTTAGCGCTAGCCTAAAATCATTATGGCTTGAGGTGATATACATGGATGAATATGAATTTTTGGATGATTTTTTTTGTAACGGCTATAAATGTTCATGGTCATTTTTTAAAATAGAAATGTCCTAGCCTTATGAGCAGTTGATTTATACTAATCGACATTCGAAAAGTCATTCGGTTATGTTTATTATATTAATATGTTTCAGCACTTTACAGTCATTATGGCTCGAGTTAAGAGCCTCTTCCCTAATGAATCAAACAGTTTGATATCAAACAGATGGAAAGCGTGAATGGTCTCTCTCCCTCTCTCTCTGTTTATGTGTGTGTAGCCTATACATGTGTGTGTGCAGGGGAGGGGTGTGGTTTTCGAATAATAACTGAATTATTCCCAGGGATCATCGAATATTATTTTTGCTTGAATTGCCCATCCCTAATAAGTAGGTGAATTGGGACGCAGCAACAGTGACTGAACTGATACACTGACAGAAACTGCAGCTGCTCACACACTATCACACACACTGACACACAGAGGACAAACACAGGAACTACACGTGAGCTCAAAACTGACTTATGACTGAAATCAGCTCTATTAGACTGTGATCTGTCTTGCTATTAGAGATTTTTTGGCTCATAATAATGGCGTCATTTGTTGTTTTGTACATTAAACTACACTGTAAAGTCATTGTGTATCAGCAACATAAAGATGTTTTTGAGCAGTTTTTCAAGCAGCTCCTTCATCTCAAGCTGATTATGAATGTATTACTCATAACTCATTTCTCATGAGCAGAAGTGAAAGTGTTCCAGTTCAGAGCGTTGAACCAATCAAAGAGTGAAACTGTGAGTTTGAGGTGTAAATCTCATTTGCATTGGCAGGTTTAGTGATTGTGATCCTCTCAGAATAGAGCAGCTCCGTCTCCAGTGACCATGTTCAAACCCCAAGAGCTTCATTTGACATTTACTGCTAAATGCAGCTGTTCTCAACTATTACAATCAATCAAAAGCAGCTGAAACTTTAGTGCAGGACTTTGAATGAACGACACACTGATCAATGATGCAGTCCAACACACATGTAAGGCGTTCAGAAGCTTTATTGAATCAACAGCAATGGCAGCACATTGACAGACGGCTTCAGTATTGAGCTGTAGATCACGTGACTGCTGTGAATCCTGCCGGACGCTCAGATACGGCTCGTCTTCACTGGAGAAACATCAGCACTCGGAGCTCTTGAGGAACGAGGCCTCGTGAGCAGCTCCGTCATGTGTTACTCTGCAGACGAAGCGATCTGCGCCTTCCCAGCGTGCTTTGCTGAGGCTCAGGACGCTGCTGCGGCTGTAGCGTCCGTCCCGCTCGCTCTCTGCGCTGGTCTGAACCCCCTCGGTGACCTCTGACCCGTCCAGCGTCCAGCTCACCGTCGCCCCCTGTGGAGAGTAAGAGCTGAGCAGGCAGAGCAGTGCGGCTGATTCTCCAGAGATCTGCAGAGAAGAGGGCGGCAGCAGAGACACGGAGGGCTTCACGGAGGGACCGGCTGCACACACACACACACACACAACATTAACGCCTGTGTAAGATGTCAGATATGGTAATGCAGTAAAAATCATAACTTCATCTGTACAGAAATTCCACATCACTGCTTTCATTCATAAACCACATACAAACTATCCCAAATTCATTTTAGAAATATTCTCCATTAAAATAAAATATTCACTGCTACTAAATATATCAAGTACAATATAAATGTATAAATAAATAAATCAGTTATCTGAAGCAGACATGATATACTGTAAAATTAATACAAAAATGTTTAAACCAATTTTAATATTATTTGGGTAACACTTTACAATAAGGTTTCATAAGTTAACATTAGATAACTACTTTAGTCAACATGAACTAATGAACAATACTTCTACAGCATTTATTAATCTTAGTTCATGTTAATTTCAACATTTACTAATGCATTATTAAAATCAAAAGTTGTATTTGTTAACATTAGTGAATGCACTGTGAACTAACATGAACAAACAATGAACAGCTGGATTTTTATTAACGAACATTAACAAAGATTAATAAATACTGTAACAAATGTGTTGCTCATGTTTAGTTCATGTTGGTTAATACATTAACTAATGTTAACAAATGAGTTTGTAAAGTGTTTCCATTATTTGTATTTTGAAAATAATCATCATTCAGGACACTTCCTCATAAACATAACTTAATAGTTTGATAAATGATTAATTTTAACATGTTTATCAACTGAATTTCTTTTTGATGATGACGGATGAAATTAAATTAATTTTGTCTATTTTATCCAACTTTTGTGTCATGCACAAAATATATTAATATATTAAGAAATAATTGCAAATATCATTAAATATTGTGATTAAATAAAATACAATGAAATGTTAGCATACATTAGGTGTGAAGTTAAACATTAAAACGCCTACTAATATGAAATATGCTTTGAAACATAAAAACATAGAATATCTGCAAATATTACAAATATAGCAGACAATATTAAATAATCAAATACATCAGTTGGTGCAAACAATCAATAAAATAGAATTAAATATGACGATACACAAGATATGAAATGCAGCTTTTCAATAATACATTTTGTAATAAATTGAGAATATTGTAGCCAAATGCTTTTAAATAACATTAAACCTTTTTTTTAAAAAAAAACACATCATACATTTTTATTATAGAATTGAAGAGACTTACTGATGGTCAGTTTAGTTCCTCCACCGAAAGTCCACCACAGTGCTTCATTCTAGTGAAAGCGTCGTACAAAAACCTCCGTCACACTCAAATGAACACACACTCCAGCAGAGAAAGAGACGAGCGACACACACACACACACACACTGATATGAGACTCAACAGCAGCTCTTCTCAACATCACACATGGACTGATCCAAACACACACACAACATGTTCATCTTTAAAAATAAATACTCATTGCATGAAATCTGAAATCATTTATTTCATAATCAGTCCCAAACGCATTTCTCACATTTACACTAATTCTGTTGACCTGCTTTATGATGAAATCTTCAGCCAGATTTAGATGGTCATTCCCTATTGGATGACCTTTGACCTGTTATACAGTCTCATGGATGATATAAATCTGCAGCACAGGTATTAAATGCTCTCAGCATCAAAGTCTGAATGAACCTGATCATTAAAACTGTGTTTAGAGGGAGAAGATCGGCCCAAAATAACATGAAGTAAATCATGAGTGTGTTTCTGAAAATAGAAGTTTATTAGCAAAGATACTAAATGACAAACCAGTGTTTCTGCTGTCTTCAGGTAAATGATCTGGAGTGTGTTTGCATATTGATCAGATGCTTCAGTGTGTGAGAGTGTTTATAGTGCTGTGAGTTCAACACTTCATCACTGACACACACAACAATCTTCATCAACATGACCTTCATCATCATCTTCATCTGGACTCTCACAGCGTTTGCTCAAGGTTTGTGGAGCACAAGTTTGATATGAATTCATTTCTTCAAGTATATTGTCAAAGTTTTGAGTGTATTTTCTTCTTGTTGTGTTTCAGAGTGTAGAGGACAGATCAGCGTCACTCAGAGTCGCTCAATGACAGCAGCTCAACCAGAACAAACTGTCAACATCAACTGTAAAACCAGCAGAGATGTGTACAGTGATAGTGATGGGGATGAAGCTTTAGCCTGGTACTCACAGAAACCTGGAGAAGCTCCTAAACTCCTGATTTATTATGTAAAGACCCTCGAGTCAGGAACTCCATCTAGATTCAGTGGCAGTGGATCTAACAGTGATTTCACTCTGACCATCAGTGGAGTCCAGACTGAAGATGCTGGACATTATTACTGTCAGAGTTACCACTACATCAACAGTAAACATGTGTTCACACAGTGATAAAGAGTCGTACAAAAACCTCCGTCAGTCAGAGTCACAGTGACTGAACTGAAACTGCAGCTGCTCAAAGGAGGATGTGAAATAACATCGTCACACAAGCATCTGAAATAAAAGCATCTAAATTAAGCTGCCACTCTTAATAATTATAGAGGTCAGAAAGAGATTTTGTGCTCTTATAGATCAGTCACACGTTTGAGATCTGAGTGATTTCAGTTTGCCCTAGTTAATTTTAATTTGTGCTTTTAACTGAATTTTTATTGAACACTTATTCACAAAACTATGAGAAGGTACAAACTGGTAGCTGACGATAACATGACCTGATTCAGTGATTTATTTAGGGTGACCATATTTTAGTTGTCAAAACGAGGACGGGGCTCAGCTTTTAACACCTTTACCTGACACTGTTTCTTTTCATGGCCATATGTTAAAATAAAATAAAAAAATCAGCTGCCATAAAAAAATTGAAAAAAATAATTTCGGTCCTCTTGATGTTCTCTGGCATACTTTCCTGAAGATCGAATCCTTGATTACCAATCAAGTAGGCATGAAAGTCTTTGTTAGACGTGTTTAAAGTTGTATTGTGAACAGAGAAGCCCTTCAGTGACTCAACAGACAAAGACAAGTGATTCCTTCCCTTTGTCTCTGGCTTTGCATCAGTGAAAAACTCTCTCTACATTTGCATTGTGAGAAGAAACAGCAAAGAAAAACTGTGCAATCTTCAGTAGCTCTGAATGAAACTCTATGCTTTTGGACCTTTCAAAATATTTGGTCCACTTCTTGTGTGCTTGCAGATCACTGAAATCTCCATCACTGTTACACCTTTCTGTGAATTTCTTCAGGTTGGTGACCTGATCAAAGCACTTCACATCATCAATTGGCACTTTTCTCCCAGGTGTTTGATACAGGCGTCTGTCACTCCAGTCCGGAGTGTCACTCAGATCCATCCACATGAGAGAGGAGAACTCCTCCATGGGTGTCATCCATTTCTCCAGATACTCCAGGCATGAACTGGACAGACCCTGTACTCGAGCACTGAAATGGTCACACCTCTTACCAAGTCCATCCTTGTGCTTTTGTGCCAATAGTCCCTTGACTTTAAGGGACATGAAGTTACTGGTCTTGAGTCCAAGAAGCATGGTGTGGACTTTGTTCAAAATGTTCTTCACTTCCACAATTGAATTGCTCTCCCTTTCCATCTCCTGAATGTGTAAATGAAACACACACATGTGTGGGTGTGTGTGCCAGAGGTAAATTTCACTGAACTCATCTTCAAAAAACTTCTTGATCAAGGAGGGAGTTTTTTCCTGTGCCAAGAAGAATGCTTTGAAGGCTGGAAACATCTGTATCAGCCTCTCAATACCTGGGAATAATGACAGCCATCGCGTCTGTGAGAAAGGAGACTTCTGTATTCAACATCAACAAATTCACAACACTCCTTCAGATTCTCTGTGCACAGTGTAGGTGTGAAAGTATTGATATATTTAGGGCCCGAGCACCGATGGTGTGAGGACTAGAGTTGGGTACCAAACTCTGTACTTTTAAGGGCACCGGCCGAATTACGTCGGAGTACCGATTCACATTAAATCAATCGGTACCAAATTTCGGTACCTGAGAACGCATCTGGTGATATAGACTAGTGTCTGTGAATATTAAACCGCAAAAAGACTATTTAAATACGAATCCTGTGTGTCTCTGTGTGAATGAATGGCGCAGACGCGCGGTTTAATTTACCCCACACGCTGAATTGAGCGTTTCCATTTCTGCCGTCTCATATGAGGACATGAACGCATGAACGTCATCTCCAGAGCCGCTCTGAGAGTCACTCCATCAGCATTTTACCGTTTCATTTGAGAAAAACTACCGTCATATCATAAACACACAGAAACTCAAAGCTCTTCACGGCAACCCATCAAAATAAAAGTTCGGTTTAACTTGACTAATAAATTACTGTTGTACTGTAGAATTTAGAGACGTCTCAATGTAATAATAATACATTATAAAAACTTTATTTTTTAAGTAATAAATAAAATTTTCTTCCATGTTTTAATTTTAACAGTATAGAGCTCAGTTGTGCAGCACTTTCTTTGACAAAAAAAAAATAATTAAATTAAAAGATAAATTAAATTAATGTTTTATGTCTTCATTTGATTACCAGAAAATACACAACAGAATTTGTGGGAAATCTTTTCATAGAAATGAAATTAAAAAAGAAAAAAAAATGAATATGGTTGTTCCCTTTCAAAAGCTACACTCAATGCTGCGCTTGATTCAATGTGTGGCATTAATTGGTGGCAGGGGATCCGAAAATTATATCCTAATATTGTAAACATGTTAATGACTTTTTGTTTTTTAACTATTTCAAAGAAGACATAAAAGAGTCAAATCCCACTATAAACACCTTAAAGTTTCGGGATGAATTTACATACTTTTGTTTATGTTTATGAAATTTTGCCAGCAATATAAATAAATTAACAGCGTATTCAAGATATTTGTTAACATTGTTTTCATAATATACAATAATATCCTTTAATGTAAAATAATAATTCATCTTCACTAAATGAAAGATAAAATCTGCCAAATCCCTCCAAAACTTTGAATAATTTTACATTGGAAAAACAAATGTGTCAACAGCTCTTTCTCACTTTTACAGAAGGAGCATAAATCATCAATATCAGAGTATCTTGAAATTAATGATTAAACAGGGTAGATATATGCAAAATTTAGAAATGTATTTCTTTAGTTTTATTATTAATACAATATTTAAAGGGGATTAACCAAGCTGTCTTCCAATTAATATTAATCAATAATAGAGTTCCAAAAATATGTTCCTCTAGGTACACTCTGATGATGACGTCATCGGAATGCGCACGTCAGAGGCTATAAATAGACGTGACACAGGTGCGCTCATCAGGTGTTTTTTCTTCAGAACTGCATTGTGTACCTACTGAAACAAACTGTTCTTCTCAAACTATCCCCTTTTGTTAGGAGTTAGTTTTGCTAGGCAGGAATAAAGCCTTTTCACACTCTAGTTCTCTTTCTCTCTAAACGAAAAGAAAAGAGTTGAAAAAACAGAAAGAAACAGAGAATCCAGCGAGAGATGAATCCCTGCTCACGGCATCCCTGATTATGATACACATGAGCCGCTGCTTGCGTTTGAGAATGGCGAGTGCACAGCACTGTGAGTTGTTCCTGTTAAAGTGCTTCATATCGCGAGTCGATCTGACTGAGGAGCCGGAGACGGTCTTTCCCTTTCTCTCGTCCTCTCGTCCGCCGCTGAACATGGCGCTTCTTCAGAGCTGAGGACGGGAGTCTCTTCTCAATAAAGTGACTCGGATTACGGGTCCGCTATACATGTAGCCTATATAACGCAAGGGAACTGAGCAGACGGGAGATTCCCTTTCTCTCTTGTTCCTATGATCGCGTGCAAACGATTGTGTGTGTTTGCAAGCTATGATTTTATGATTCTTTGTTGAAACTGCTCTAATATGAAGATAACTATTCAGCCTTTCATCCAGACCGTTTTTACTTGTCTGGTTGATATTTGGCTGCAATAAATACTGAGAAATGATTTAAATACTCATCTGATTTGAAAAGTTAGATGTTTGTATTAATATATTGTCTGGCTGTTCTTGGCTACATATAATTCTGAGGAGCTAAATGGCAAAATAGCCGTCTGGAGACGTGCTCCTCCTGCAATGATGAAGCACATGAGGAGTTACTTGAGGTGGTCACTCATGCAGTAGCCAGATTACAGTTAGACTGGCCATAGGAGTCTGTGGTCAGGGGGAGGGGCCTCAGCAACGGTCTCTCCCCTTCTTCACGTGTCTTTGTCCCCTTGACATAGACTTATTTGACTATTGTGGGTGCAAGGGCACGTGGTTATACGACGATGCCTCAGTTGGAAGAGACACTCGTGGGCTATCTCTCCTTGGGAGCTCATCGTCACTTAAGTCAGCACTCCCCACCAAGCCGTGCAGAACGACGTTCACTCTGGTAAGAAAGGCGTTTCAGTCATCGGGTCATGCTGGAGCTGCTCTGTACACTATGGCATGCTGACCTGCAGAAAAAAAGAAGAAAAAAAAGCCGGGACGAGGCACGTAAAAATATATTAAGTAGCTCCTTCCCGACACCCTCCCGACACCGCTGTTCCATCCTTCCATCCACAAGACGTCACGTCACAAGACATTGGTCGAAATTGATGCCCTTTTCGGAGAGGGTGGCAGTGTGGAAACTACTGTGAAACATACCTCCTTTGGTTTTGAGAACCATAGGAAAAAGACAACAGAAGACAGTTTGTGCACTGTCCTCCGTTTCAATGGCGTGGTCTCCACTAGTCAGGTTATTACAGCTGCTATTTCCTGGTTCCCAAAAAAGATGGGGGCTTGCGTCCAATTCTAGACCTTCGCAGTCTGAACCATTCTCACAATATTCCCATGATATTCATGGATGAATATGAATTTTTGGATGAATTCATTGTAACAGCTGTAAATGTTCATGCTCAGCCTTATGAGCAGTTGATTTATACTAATCGACATTCGGACATTAGTGCCGTCATTCGGTTATGTTTATTATATTAATATGTTTCAGCACTTTACAGTCATTATGGCTCGAGTTAAGAGCCTCTTCCCTAATGAATCAAACAGTTTGATATCAAACAGATGGAAAGCGTGAATGGTCTCTCTCCCTCTCTCTCTGTTTATGTGTGTGTAGTCTATACATGTGTGTGTGCGGGGGAGGGGTGTGGTTTTCGAATAATAATCAAATAATTCCCTGCGATCATAGAATATTATTTTTGCTTGAAATGCCCATCCCTAATAAGTAGGTGAATTGGGACGCAGCAACAGTGACTGAACTGATACACTGACAGAAACTGCAGCTGCTCACACACTATCACACACACTGACACACAGAGGACAAACACAGGAACTACACATGAGCTCAAAACTGACTTATGACTGAAATCAGCTCTATTAGACTGTGATCTGTCCTGGGACCGACGGGTTTGACTCTAATATGCTCATAATCAGTGAAAACAGCGTGTATATGGATGATATCAAATCAAAACTGCCAAATATGTTCTTGAGCTTCTTCATCTCACCCTCCAAGTTAACAATGAAGATATTACTAATAACTGTTTTATCAAAACTACTGACTCTATCATGCATATCTCAATGCATTGTAAATGATTAATAGGTTTTGATAACTTGTGACCTTCTGGAATGACCTTTGCCCTCTCATGGAGTAAAATACTTGTTGCTCTTGTTGATGCAACTGTCATTTGAATCATCAGAAAGCCTGTATCTTCAGACTCATGAATCAATGTTTCTGACTCATAACATGGGAAAAGATCCTAAACACTCTTAATGTGCCTCATCTGTTGGGATCCTTACACAGATTTACATAGAGATCATTTGCATTGCAGCACAAGCTTCAGGAGCTTTTATATCTCTGTGAGTTTGAACACTGAGAATCTAAACCAACAGCAACCATGAGCTTCATCATCATCATCTTCATCTGGATGATCACCAGCTGCTGTTTCACAGGTCAGGAAATCTGGAGTTACACATACTCTATTCTAACTGATCGTTTGTGTTTGTCCATATTTTTAATTCTGAATATTTATTCTTTCTTCTTTTTGTAGAATCAGTTGGTGAAGTGACAGTCACTCAGACGCCTGCAGTGAAATCTGCTCATCTAGGAGACACAGTTACTATATCCTGTAAAACCAATCCTGAAGTCTATCAGGGTTGGGGTGTTCAGCCTCTGCACTGGTACTCACAGAAACCTGGAGAAGCTCCTAAACTCCTGATTTATAGAGCAAGCAGCCGTCAGTCAGGAACTCCATCTAGATTCAGTGGCAGTGGATCTAACAGAGATTTCACTCTGACCATCAGTGGAGTCCAGACTGAAGATGCTGGACATTATTACTGTCAGAGTTACCACTACATCAACAGTAAAGATGTGTTCACACAGTGATAAAGAGTCGTACAAAAACCTCCGTCAGTCAGAGTCACAGTGACTGAACTCAAACTGCAGCTGCTCTCACACACACACTCAACAACATGTTTTCTAACACACAGATCTAAACATTTCTCTACAAATGTTTTCTCTCATAAACTTTCACCAAGTCAGCAGACCAAACACATCTGAAACCAGATAAAATGGACTTGATGGACTTTTTCTAATAATTTATCTTTGGCCACATTATGATTTCCGTTTTTGGCATATGTTTAAAGATTGTTCAGAAATTTTGGCTACTAAAAACAGAAACATTTAATTTAACTCCTTTCAAATAAACAAAATGACTTAAATAAAATGTTGATCTTCCCGTTACTTTCACAGTATACACCACAGATCAGAAAAACAGAGATTGAGAAAGCTCACGTGAACAATCGAATCAAATGATCTGGAAGTAATTCAATCCACAATCTCTTTTATAACTATTTAAAAAAGATTACAGATGAGGTTGTGTGAAAACAAACAAGGTCTCATACTACCATTTGCATGGCCTACTTTCTGGTTTATATGAAATCTCTAAATTATCCAAGCTGACAGAGTGTGTTAAAGATATAAAATATTTGATGACCTGTAATTTTCTCCTATTAAATTCAGATAAGACTGAGATATTACTTATTGGACCAAAAACCTGCACACAGAATCTCTTAGAATACAATTTGCACTTAGAAGGATTTATTGTTACTTCATCTGCTACAGTTAAAGACCTGGGTGTTATATTAGACAGTGTAAGACTGGAGAAACTGGAAGAACTATAAGAGATGACGACTCTCTGAGAAAACAAAGGAAATTAACATCTCAACTCACTCTTGTGCATTTCGCGTCCCCATCCGAGACGACATCATACTAAGTTGATCACCCAAGAATTGCCTTAATTTACATTTCATTCCCCTCACCCTCATCTCTCCCCTCCATATGTTGAAATTCACCCAAAATCTATATGGGTTATTGTGAACAAGTACAATACAGTATTATACATGTTTGGAATCATTTGAAACGTCTCAGTGCGACTGGTACAAAGGTCTCATTCTCACAGAAGTAAAGCTAAAGGTAACAAAGGTTTTAAGAGTTTAGAGAGATTTTTGCTTATTGTGATGGGTGTGTCCTCTGCCAATTGGTCTTTACCTCCTGTCCTCAATAAGGTGTAAACTACAGGTCTGGAGACTTGATTAATGCAAATTCCCATTGTGAACTCATGTTTACATTTGAAAGAGGTTTCTGTCTCGGTCTGGTATTTAAGGAGATGTTGCAGAAGGGTCAGGGCGCGATCCTTTACACAGGTCAGCCCGTAACGCTGAGTGTCTTCTAGAAAATCTGGCAAATACGCTGTCCATGGCTATGGACCGCTGGGGACTAAGTGGAAAAATCACTGTATGTGTGCTTGCCAACACTGAATGTTTAGAGTGGGACTCTCAGCCTTGTTTTGCACACACACTCCAACTCACTTCAAATGACGGTTTCAATCTTCAACACATAAACCATGTCGTTGCATCTGCCAGTCGTCTTGTTTCTCATTTCCATCCCAGCACAAGCACTGAAACAAAAGCAGCAACTGCAGAACTCGCCTGAGCACAAATGAGTGCAGGACCGCCGAACTCGGTGTAATTCTGTTCATGACGTGTTCGAGCGCTTACTAGAGCAAAGATCTGCCGTCTTATCAGACAGAGCTTTCACTAAACTATCAGATGCACAAACCCTCGAACTGACTGATGATCGCTGGGGAGTTATGGAGGAACTCTTACCAGTGCTTCACTCACTTTAATGTGCCACCACTGCCTTGTGTGGAGAATCCGGAGTATCCCATCTCCATGATTTACCCAGTGACAGCAACTCTTCTGTCAAAACACCTCAAAGAAATCCCAGGAGAGTCTCCCAAAGTCTCTCAGCTCAAGCAAACAGTGTCTACTTCACTGGAGCTTCGACTTGCACCTGCAGATGTCAGTAGGGCTTGCAAGGTTGCACACATCTCGTCCTTACTGGATCCCAGACACAAACACCTGAGGTTCACAAAGTTAAACGTGCTGTGAAGGCCAAGGTGTGTGATCTCATCTCGAACAGCTCGAGAGCGAGGAAGAGACGGCAGTAGAATCAGATGAAACACAGCCGTTGGCCAAAAAGCCATGAAGTGATTGGCTGTCTGCATCTGCAATCGCAGTCTTGTTTGGTGAGGACTATAACGTAGAACTAAATCAGGACTGCAGGAGAAGTGCCCACCCATCCACATCGACCCATGAACTGGTGGAAAACCAACAGCCACAAATACCCCCGACTGGCAAAATTAGCAAATGCCCTACTTGTGTGTGTCCGCGACGTCTGTGCCATCAGAGAGTGTGTTCTGAACAGATTGTGCTCCCGTCTTCTTCCCGAACATGTGGACATGCTAATTTTTAAAAAAAATTAAAATATGAGATTGAGGTTATTGTTATGAAGACAGACGTTACAATTAATGTTCACATAAGTGCCGTCATTCAGGCTGTTCACAATAGTTTTAACGCGTTTAGCGCTAGCCTAAAATCATTATGGCTTGAGGTGATATACATGGATGAATATGAATTTTTGGATGATTTTTTTTGTAACGGCTATAAATGTTCATGGTCATTTTTTAAAATAGAAATGTCCTAGCCTTATGAGCAGTTGATTTATACTAATCGACATTCGAAAAGTCATTCGGTTATGTTTATTATATTAATATGTTTCAGCACTTTACAGTCATTATGGCTCGAGTTAAGAGCCTCTTCCCTAATGAATCAAACAGTTTGATATCAAACAGATGGAAAGCGTGAATGGTCTCTCTCCCTCTCTCTCTGTTTATGTGTGTGTAGCCTATAGATGTGTGTGTGCAGGGGAGGGGTGTGGTTTTCGAATAATAACTGAATTATTCCCAGGGATCATCGAATATTATTTTTGCTTGAATTGCCCATCCCTAATAAGTAGGTGAATTGGGACGCAGCAACAGTGACTGAACTGATACACTGACAGAAACTGCAGCTGCTCACACACTATCACACACACTGACACACAGAGGACAAACACAGGAACTACACGTGAGCTCAAAACTGACTTATGACTGAAATCAGCTCTATTAGACTGTGATCTGTCTTGCTATTAGAGATTTTTTGGCTCATAATAATGGCGTCATTTGTTGTTTTGTACATTAATCTACACTGTAAAGTCATTGTGTATCAGCAACATAAAGATGTTTTTGAGCAGTTTTTCAAGCAGCTCCTTCATCTCAAGCTGATTATGAATGTATTACTCATAACTCATTTCTCATGAGCAGAAGTGAAAGTGTTCCAGTTCAGAGCGTTGAACCAATCAAAGAGTGAAACTGTGAGTTTGAGGTGTAAATCTCATTTGCATTGGCAGGTTTAGTGATTGTGATCCTCTCAGAATAGAGCAGCTCCGTCTCCAGTGACCATGTTCAAACCCCAAGAGCTTCATTTGACATTTACTGCTAAATGCAGCTGTTCTCAACTATTACAATCAATCAAAAGCAGCTGAAACTTTAGTGCAGGACTTTGAATGAACGACACACTGATCAATGATGCAGTCCAACACACATGTAAGGCGTTCAGAAGCTTTATTGAATCAACAGCAATGGCAGCACATTGACAGACGGCTTCAGTATTGAGCTGTAGATCACGTGACTGCTGTGAATCCTGCCGGACGCTCAGATACGGCTCGTCTTCACTGGAGAAACATCAGCACTCGGAGCTCTTGAGGAACGAGGCCTCGTGAGCAGCTCCGTCATGTGTTACTCTGCAGACGAAGCGATCTGCGCCTTCCCAGCGTGCTTTGCTGAGGCTCAGGACGCTGCTGCGGCTGTAGCGTCCGTCCCGCTCGCTCTCTGCGCTGGTCTGAACCCCCTCGGTGACCTCTGACCCGTCCAGCGTCCAGCTCACCGTCGCCCCCTGTGGAGAGTAAGAGCTGAGCAGGCAGAGCAGTGCGGCTGAGTCTCCAGAGATCTGCAGAGAAGAGGGCGGCAGCAGAGACACGGAGGGCTTCACGGAGGGACCGGCTGCACACACACACACACACACAACATTAACGCCTGTGTAAGATGTCAGATATGGTAATGCAGTAAAAATCATAACTTCATCTGTACAGAAATTCCACATCACTGCTTTCATTCATAAACCACATACAAACTATCCCAAATTCATTTTAGAAATATTCTCCATTAAAATAAAATATTCACTGCTACTAAATATATCAAGTACAATATAAATGTATAAATAAATAAATCAGTTATCTGAAGCAGACATGATATACTGTAAAATTAATACAAAAATGTTTAAACCAATTTTAATATTATTTGGGTAACACTTTACAATAAGGTTTCATAAGTTAACATTAGATAACTACTTTAGTCAACATGAACTAATGAACAATGCTTCTACAGCATTTATTAATCTTAGTTCATGTTAATTTCAACATTTACTAATGCATTATTAAAATCAAAAGTTGTATTTGTTAACATTAGTGAATGCACTGTGAACTAACATGAACAAACAATGAACAGCTGGATTTTTATTAACGAACATTAACAAAGATTAATAAATACTGTAACAAATGTGTTGCTCATGTTTAGTTCATGTTGGTTAATACATTAACTAATGTTAACAAATGAGTTTGTAAAGTGTTTCCATTATTTGTATTTTGAAAATAATCATCATTCAGGACACTTCCTCATAAACATAACTTAATAGTTTGATAAATGATTAATTTTAACATGTTTATCAACTGAATTTCTTTTTGATGATGACGGATGAAATTAAATTAATTTTGTCTATTTTATCCAACTTTTGTGTCATGCACAAAATATATTAATATATTAAGAAATAATTGCAAATATCATTATATATTGTGATTAAATAAAATACAATGAAATGTTAGCATACATTAGGTGTGAAGTTAAACATTAAAACGCCTACTAATATGAAATATGCTTTGAAACATAAAAACATAGAATATCTGCAAATATTACAAATATAGCAGACAATATTAAATAATCAAATACATCAGTTGGTGCAAACAATCAATAAAATAGAATTAAATATGACGATACACAAGATATGAAATGCAGCTTTTCAATAATACATTTTGTAATAAATTGAGAATATTGTAGCCAAATGCTTTTAAATAACATTAAACCTTTTTTTAAAAAAAACACATCATACATTTTTATTATAGAATTGAAGAGACTTACTGATGGTCAGTTTAGTTCCTCCACCGAAAGTGTACCACAGTGCTTCATTCTAGTGAAAGCGTCGCACAAAAACCTCCGTCACACTCAAATGAACACACACTCCAGCAGAGAAAGAGACGAGCGACACACACACACACACACACACTGATATGAGACTCAACAGCAGCTCTTCTCAACATCACACATGGACTGATCCAAACACACACACAACATGTTCATCTTTAAAAATAAATACTCATTGCATGAAATCTGAAATCATTTATTTCATAATCAGTCCCAAACGCATTTCTCACATTTACACTAATTCTGTTGACCTGCTTTATGATGAAATCTTCAGCCAGATTTAGATGGTCATTCCCTATTGGATGACCTTTGACCTGTTATACAGTCTCATGGATGATATAAATCTGCAGCACAGGTATTAAATGCTCTCAGCATCAAAGTCTGAATGAACCTGATCATTAAAACTGTGTTTAGAGGGAGAAGATCGGCCCAAAATAACATGAAGTAAATCATGAGTGTGTTTCTGAAAATAGAAGTTTATTAGCAAAGATACTAAATGACAAACCAGTGTTTCTGCTGTCTTCAGGTAAATGATCTGGAGTGTGTTTGCATATTGATCAGATGCTTCAGTGTGTGAGAGTGTTTATAGTGCTGTGAGTTCAACACTTCATCACTGACACACACAACAATCTTCATCAACATGACCTTCATCATCATCTTCATCTGGACTCTCACAGCGTTTGCTCAAGGTTTGTGGAGCACAAGTTTGATATGAATTCATTTCTTCAAGTATATTGTCAAAGTTTTGAGTGTATTTTCTTCTTGTTGTGTTTCAGAGTGTAGAGGACAGATCAGCGTCACTCAGAGTCGCTCAATGACAGCAGCTCAACCAGAACAAACTGTCAGGATCAACTGTAAAACCAGCAGAGATGTGTACAGTGATAGTGATGGGGATGAAGCTTTAGCCTGGTACTCACAGAAACCTGGAGAAGCTCCTAAACTCCTGATTTATTATGTAAAGACCCTCGAGTCAGGAACTCCATCTAGATTCAGTGGCAGTGGATCTAACAGTGATTTCACTCTGACCATCAGTGGAGTCCAGACTGAAGATGCTGGACATTATTACTGTCAGAGTTTCCATTGCAGAACAGATTCTGATAATTCTTGTGTGGGTGATCGTACCTTCACACAGTGATAAAGAGTCGTACAAAAACCTCCGTCAGTCAGAGTCACAGTGACTGAACTGAAACTGCAGCTGCTCAAAGGAGGATGTGAAATAACATCGTCACACAAGCATCTGAAATAAAAGCATCTAAATTAAGCTGCCACTCTTAATAATTATAGAGGTCAGAAAGAGATTTTGTGCTCTTATAGATCAGTCACACGTTTGAGATCTGAGTGATTTCAGTTTGCCCTAGTTAATTTTAATTTGTGCTTTTAACTGAATTTTTATTGAACACTTATTCACAAAACTATGAGAAGGTACAAACTGGTAGCTGACGATAACATGACCTGATTCAGTGATTTATTTAGGGTGACCATATTTTAGTTGTCAAAACGAGGACGGGGCTCAGCTTTTAACACCTTTACCTGACACTGTTTCTTTTCATGGCCATATGTTAAAATAAAATAAAAAAATCAGCTGCCATAAAAAAATTGAAAAAAATAATTTCGGTCCTCTTGATGTTCTCTGGCATACTTTCCTGAAGATCGAATCCTTGATTACCAATCAAGTAGGCATGAAAGTCTTTGTTAGACGTGTTTAAAGTTGTATTGTGAACAGAGAAGCCCTTCAGTGACTCAACAGACAAAGACAAGTGATTCCTTCCCTTTGTCTCTGGCTTTGCATCAGTGAAAAACTCTCTCTACATTTGCATTGTGAGAAGAAACAGCAAAGAAAAACTGTGCAATCTTCAGTAGCTCTGAATGAAACTCTATGCTTTTGGACCTTTCAAAATATTTGGTCCACTTCTTGTGTGCTTGCAGATCACTGAAATCTCCATCACTGTTACACCTTTCTGTGAATTTCTTCAGGTTGGTGACCTGATCAAAGCACTTCACATCATCAATTGGCACTTTTCTCCCAGGTGTTTGATACAGGCGTCTGTCACTCCAGTCCGGAGTGTCACTCAGATCCATCCACATGAGAGAGGAGAACTCCTCCATGGGTGTCATCCATTTCTCCAGATACTCCAGGCATGAACTGGACAGACCCTGTACTCGAGCACTGAAATGGTCACACCTCTTACCAAGTCCATCCTTGTGCTTTTGTGCCAATAGTCCCTTGACTTTAAGGGACATGAAGTTACTGGTCTTGAGTCCAAGAAGCATGGTGTGGACTTTGTTCAAAATGTTCTTCACTTCCACAATTGAATTGCTCTCCCTTTCCATCTCCTGAATGTGTAAATGAAACACACACATGTGTGGGTGTGTGTGCCAGAGGTAAATTTCACTGAACTCATCTTCAAAAAACTTCTTGATCAAGGAGGGAGTTTTTTCCTGTGCCAAGAAGAATGCTTTGAAGGCTGGAAACATCTGTATCAGCCTCTCAATACCTGGGAATAATGACAGCCATCGCGTCTGTGAGAAAGGAGACTTCTGTATTCAACATCAACAAATTCACAACACTCCTTCAGATTCTCTGTGCACAGTGTAGGTGTGAAAGTATTGATATATTTAGGGCCCGAGCACCGATGGTGTGAGGACTAGGGTTGGGTACCGAACTCTGTACTTTTAAGGGCACCGGCCGAATTACGTCGGAGTACCGATTCACATTAAATCAATCGGTACCAAATTTCGGTACCTGAGAACGCATCTGGTGATATAGACTAGTGTCTGTGAATATTAAACCGCAAAAAGACTATTTAAATACGAATCCTGTGTGTCTCTGTGTGAATGAATGGCGCAGACGCGCGGTTTAATTTACCCCACACGCTGAATTGAGCGTTTCCATTTCTGCCGTCTCATATGAGGACATGAACGCATGAACGTCATCTCCAGAGCCGCTCTGAGAGTCACTCCATCAGCATTTTACCGTTTCATTTGAGAAAAACTACCGTCATATCATAAACACACAGAAACTCAAAGCTCTTCACGGCAACCCATCAAAATAAAAGTTCGGTTTAACTTGACTAATAAATTACTGTTGTACTGTAGAATTTAGAGACGTCTCAATGTAATAATAATACATTATAAAAACTTTATTTTTTAAGTAATAAATAAAATTTTCTTCCATGTTTTAATTTTAACAGTATAGAGCTCAGTTGTGCAGCACTTTCTTTGACAAAAAAAAAATAATTAAATTAAAAGATAAATTAAATTAATGTTTTATGTCTTCATTTGATTACCAGAAAATACACAACAGAATTTGTGGGAAATCTTTTCATAGAAATGAAATTAAAAAAGAAAAAAAAATGAATATGGTTGTTCCCTTTCAAAAGCTACACTCAATGCTGCGCTTGATTCAATGTGTGGCATTAATTGGTGGCAGGTGATCCGAAAATTATATCCTAATATTGTAAACATGTTAATGACTTTTTGTTTTTTAACTATTTCAAAGAAGACATAAAAGAGTCAAATCCCACTATAAACACCTTAAAGTTTGGGGATGAATTTACATACTTTTGTTTATGTTTATGAAATTTTGCCAGCAATATAAATAAATTAACAGCGTATTCAAGATATTTGTTAACATTGTTTTCATAATATACAATAATATCCTTTAATGTAAAATAATAATTCATCTTCACTAAATGAAAGATAAAATCTGCCAAATCCCTCCAAAACTTTGAATAATTTTACATTGGAAAAACAAATGTGTCAACAGCTCTTTCTCACTTTTACAAAAGGAGCATAAATCATCAATATCAGAGTATCTTGAAATTAATGATTTAACAGGGTAGATATATGCAAAATTTAGAAATGTATTTCTTTAGTTTTATTATTAATACAATATTTAAAGGGGATTAACCAAGCTGTCTTCCAATTAATATTAATCAATAATAGAGTTCCCAAAATATGTTCCTCTAGGTACACTCTGATGATGACATCATCGGAATGCGCACGTCAGAGGCTATAAATAGACGTGACACAGGTGCGCTCATCAGGTGTTTTTTCTTCAGAACTGCATTGTGTACCTACTGAAACAAACTGTTCTTCTCAAACTATCCCCTTTTGTTAGGAGTTAGTTTTGCTAGGCAGGAATAAAGCCTTTTCACACTCTAGTTCTCTTTCTCTCTAAACGAAAAGAAAAGAGTTGAAAAAACAGAAAGAAACAGAGAATCCAGCGAGAGATGAATCCCTGCTCACGGCATCCCTGATTATGATACACATGAGCCGCTGCTTGCGTTTGAGAATGGCGAGTGCACAGCACTGTGAGTTGTTCCTGTTAAAGTGCTTCATATCGCGAGTCGATCTGACTGAGGAGCCGGAGACGGTCTTTCCCTTTCTCTCGTCCTCTCGTCCGCCGCTGAACATGGCGCTTCTTCAGAGCTGAGGACGGGAGTCTCTTCTCAATAAAGTGACTCGGATTACGGGTCCGCTATACATGTAGCCTATATAACGCAAGGGAACTGAGCAGACGGGAGATTCCCTTTCTCTCTTGTTCCTATGATCGCGTGCAAACGATTGTGTGTGTTTGCAAGCTATGATTTTATGATTCTTTGTTGAAACTGCTCTAATATGAAGATAACTATTCAGCCTTTCATCCAGACCGTTTTTACTTGTCTGGTTGATATTTGGCTGCAATAAATACTGAGAAATGATTTAAATACTCATCTGATTTGAAAAGTTAGATGTTTGTATTAATATATTGTCTGGCTGTTCTTGGCTACATATAATTCTGAGGAGCTAAATGGCAAAATAGCCGTCTGGAGACGTGCTCCTCCTGCAATGATGAAGCACATGAGGAGTTACTTGAGGTGGTCACTCATGCAGTAGCCAGATTACAGTTAGACTGGCCATAGGAGTCTGTGGTCAGGGGGAGGGGCCTCAGCAACGGTCTCTCCCCTTCTTCACGTGTCTTTGTCCCCTTGACATAGACTTATTTGACTATTGTGGGTGCAAGGGCACGTGGTTATACGACGATGCCTCAGTTGGAAGAGACACTCGTGGGCTATCTCTCCTTGGGAGCTCATCGTCACTTAAGTCAGCACTCCCCACCAAGCCGTGCAGAACAACGTTCACTCTGGTAAGAAAGGCGTTTCAGTCATCGGGTCATGCTGGAGCTGCTCTGTACACTATGGCATGCTGACCTGCAGAAAAAAAGAAGAAAAAAAAGCCGGGACGAGGCACGTAAAAATATATTAAGTAGCTCCTTCCCGACACCCTCACAACACCGCTGTTCCATCCTTCCATCCGCAAGACGTCACGTCACAAGACATTGGTCGAAATTGATGCCCTTTTCGGAGAGGGTGGCAGTGTGGAAACTACTGTCAAACATACCTCCTTCGGTTTTGAGAACCATAGGAAAAAGACAACAGAAGACAGTTTGTGCACTGTCCTCCGTTTCAATGGCGTGGTCTCCACTAGTCAGGTTATTACAGCCGCTATTTCCTGGTTCCCAAAAAAGATGGGGGCTTGCGTCCAATTCTAGACCTTCGCAGTCTGAACCATTCTCACAATATTCCCATGATATTCATGGATGAATATGAATTTTTGGATGAATTCATTGTAACAGCTGTAAATGTTCATGCTCAGCCTTATGAGCAGTTGATTTATACTAATCGACATTCGGACATTAGTGCCGTCATTCGGTTATGTTTATTATATTAATATGTTTCAGCACTTTACAGTCATTATGGCTCGAGTTAAGAGCCTCTTCCCTAATGAATCAAACAGTTTGATATCAAACAGATGGAAAGCGTGAATGGTCTCTCTCCCTCTCTCTCTGTTTATGTGTGTGTAGCCTATACATGTGTGTGTGCGGGGGAGGGGTGTGGTTTTCGAATAATAATCAAATAATTCCCTGCGATCATAGAATATTATTTTTGCTTGAAATGCCCATCCCTAATAAGTAGGTGAATTGGGACGCAGCAACAGTGACTGAACTGATACACTGACAGAAACTGCAGCTGCTCACACACTATCACACACACTGACACACAGAGGACAAACACAGGAACTACACATGAGCTCAAAACTGACTTATGACTGAAATCAGCTCTATTAGACTGTGATCTGTCCTGGGACCGACGGGTTTGACTCTAATATGCTCATAATCAGTGAAAACAGCGTGTATATGGATGATATCAAATCAAAACTGCCAAATATGTTCTTGAGCTTCTTCATCTCACCCTCCAAGTTAACAATGAAGATATTACTAATAACTGTTTTATCAAAACTACTGACTCTATCATGCATATCTCAATGCATTGTAAATGATTAATAGGTTTTGATAACTTGTGACCTTCTGGAATGACCTTTGCCCTCTCATGGAGTAAAATACTTGTTGCTCTTGTTGATGCAACTGTCATTTGAATCATCAGAAAGCCTGTATCTTCAGACTCATGAATCAATGTTTCTGACTCATAACATGGGAAAAGATCCTAAACACTCTTAATGTGCCTCATCTGTTGGGATCCTTACACAGATTTACATAGAGATCATTTGCATTGCAGCACAAGCTTCAGGAGCTTTTATATCTCTGTGAGTTTGAACACTGAGAATCTAAACCAGCAGCAACCATGAGCTTCATCATCATCATCTTCATCTGGATGATCACCAGCTGCTGTTTCACAGGTCAGGAAATCTGGAGTTACACATACTCTATTCTAACTGATTGTTTGTGTTTGTCCATATTTTTAATTCTGAATATTTATTCTTTCTTCTTTTTGTAGAATCAGTTGGTGAAGTGACAGTCACTCAGACGCCTGCAGTGAAATCTGCTCATCTAGGAGACACAGTTACTATATCCTGTAAAACCAGTCCTGAAGTCTATCAGGGTTGGGGTGTTCAGCCTCTGCACTGGTACTCACAGAAACCTGGAGAAGCTCCTAAACTCCTGATTTATAGAGCAAGCAGCCGTCAGTCAGGAACTCCATCTAGATTCAGTGGCAGTGGATCTAACAGAGATTTCACTCTGACCATCAGTGGAGTCCAGACTGAAGATGCTGGACATTATTACTGTCAGAGTTACCACAGTGGTGGTGTGTTCACACAGTGATAAAGAGTCGTACAAAAACCTCCGTCAGTCAGAGTCACAGTGACTGAACTCAAACTGCAGCTGCTCTCACACACACACTCAACAACATGTTTTCTAACACACAGATCTAAACATTTTTCTACAAATGTTTTCTCTCATAAACTTTCACCAAGTCAACAGACCAAACACATCTGAAACCAGATAAAATGGACTTGATGGACTTTTTCTAATAATTTATCTTTGGCCACATTATGATTTCCGTTTTTGGCATATGTTTAAAGATTGTTCAGAAATTTTGGCTATTAAAAATAGAAACATTTAATTTAACTCCTTTCAAATAAACAAAATGACTTAAATAAATAAAATGTTGATCTTCCCGTTACTTTCACAGTATACACCACAGATCAGAAAAACAGAGATTGAGAAAGCTCACGTGAACAATCGAATCAAATGATCTGGAAGTAATTCAATCCACAATCTCTTTTATAACTATTTAAAAAAGATTACAGATGAGGTTGTGTGAAAACAAACAAGGTCTCATACTACCATTTGCATGGCCTACTTTCTGGTTTATATGAAATCTCTAAATTATCCAAGCTGACAGAGTGTGTTAAAGATATAAAATATTTGATGACCTGTAATTTTCTCCTATTAAATTCAGATAAGACTGAGGTATTACTTATTGGACCAAAAACCTGCACACAGAATCTCTTAGAATACAATTTGCACTTAGAAGGATTTACTGTTACTTCATCTGCTACAGTTAAAGACCTGGGTGTTATATTAGACAGTGTAAGACTGGAGAAACTGGAAGAACTATAAGAGATGACGACTCTCTGAGAAAACAAAGGAAATTAACATCTCAACTCACTCTTGTGCATTTCGCGTCCCCATCCGAGACGACATCATACTAAGTTGATCACCCAAGAATTGCCTTAATTTACATTTCATTCCCCTCACCCTCATCTCTCCCCTCCATATGTTGAAATTCACCCAAAATCTATATGGGTTATTGTGAACAAGTACAATACAGTATTATACATGTTTGGAATCATTTGAAACGTCTCAGTGCGACTGGTACAAAGGTCTCATTCTCACAGAAGTAAAGCTAAAGGTAACAAAGGTTTTAAGTGTTTAGAGAGATTTTTGCTTATTGTGATGGGTGTGTCCTCTGCCAATTGGTCTTTACCTCCTGTCCTCAATAAGGTGTAAACTACAGGTCTGGAGACTTGATGAGTGCAAATTCCCATTGTGAACTCATGTTTACATTTGAAAGAGGTTTCTGTCTCGGTCTGGTATTTAAGGAGATGTTGCAGAAGGGTCAGGGCGCGATCCTTTACACAGGTCAGCCCGTAACGCTGAGTGTCTTCTAGAAAATCTGGCAAATACGCTGTCCATGGCTATGGACCGCTGGGGACTAAGTGGAAAAATCACTGTATGTGTGCTTGCCAACACTGAATGTTTAGAGTGGGACTCTCAGCCTTGTTTTGCACACACACTCCAACTCACTTCAAATGACGGTTTCAATCTTCAACACATAAACCATGTCGTTGCATCTGCCAGTCGTCTTGTTTCTCATTTCCATCCCAGCACAAGCACTGAAACGAAAGCAGCAACTGCAGAACTCGCCTGAGCACAAATGAGTGCAGGACCGCCGAACTCGGTGTAATTCTGTTCATGACGTGTTCGAGCGCTTACTAGAGCAAAGATCTGCCGTCTTATCAGACAGAGCTTTCACTAAACTATCAGATGCACAAACCCTCGAACTGACTGATGATCGCTGGGGAGTTATGGAGGAACTCTTACCAGTGCTTCACTCACTTTAATGTGCCACCACTGCCTTGTGTGGAGAATCCGGAGTATCCCATCTCCATGATTTACCCAGTGACAGCAACTCTTCTGTCAAAACACCTCAAAGAAATCCCAGGAGAGTCTCCCAAAGTCTCTCAGCTCAAGCAAACAGTGTCTACTTCACTGGAGCGGCGACTTGCACCTGCAGATGTCAGTAGGGCTTGCAAGGTTGCACACATCTCGTCCTTACTGGATCCCAGACACAAACACCTGAGGTTCACAAAGTTAAACGTGCTGTGAAGGCCAAGGTGTGTGATCTCATCTCGAACAGCTCGAGAGCGAGGAAGAGACGGCAGTAGAATCAGATGAAACACAGCCGTTGGCCAAAAAGCCATGAAGTGATTGGCTGTCTGCATCTGCAATCGCAGTCTTGTTTGGTGAGGACTATAACGTAGAACTAAATCAGGACTGCAGGAGAAGTGCCCACCCATCCACATCGACCCATGAACTGGTGGAAAACCAACAGCCACAAATACCCCCGACTGGCAAAATTAGCAAATGCCCTACTTGTGTGTGTCCGCGACGTCTGTGCCATCAGAGAGTGTGTTCTGAACAGATTGTGCTCCCGTCTTCTTCCCGAACATGTGGACATGCTAATTTTTAAAAAAAATTAAAATATGAGATTGAGGTTATTGTTATGAAGACAGACGTTACAATTAATGTTCACATAAGTGCCGTCATTCAGGCTGTTCACAATAGTTTTAACGCGTTTAGCGCTAGCCTAAAATCATTATGGCTTGAGGTGATATACATGGATGAATATGAATTTTTGGATGATTTTTTTTGTAACGGCTATAAATGTTCATGGTCATTTTTTAAAATAGAAATGTCCTAGCCTTATGAGCAGTTGATTTATACTAATCGACATTCGAAAAGTCATTCGGTTATGTTTATTATATTAATATGTTTCAGCACTTTACAGTCATTATGGCTCGAGTTAAGAGCCTCTTCCCTAATGAATCAAACAGTTTGATATCAAACAGATGGAAAGCGTGAATGGTCTCTCTCCCTCTCTCTCTGTTTATGTGTGTGTAGCCTATAGATGTGTGTGTGCAGGGGAGGGGTGTGGTTTTCGAATAATAACTGAATTATTCCCAGGGATCATCGAATATTATTTTTGCTTGAATTGCCCATCCCTAATAAGTAGGTGAATTGGGACGCAGCAACAGTGACTGAACTGATACACTGACAGAAACTGCAGCTGCTCACACACTATCACACACACTGACACACAGAGGACAAACACAGGAACTACACGTGAGCTCAAAACTGACTTATGACTGAAATCAGCTCTATTAGACTGTGATCTGTCTTGCTATTAGAGATTTTTTGGCTCATAATAATGGCGTCATTTGTTGTTTTGTACATTAATCTACACTGTAAAGTCATTGTGTATCAGCAACATAAAGATGTTTTTGAGCAGTTTTTCAAGCAGCTCCTTCATCTCAAGCTGATTATGAATGTATTACTCATAACTCATTTCTCATGAGCAGAAGTGAAAGTGTTCCAGTTCAGAGCGTTGAACCAATCAAAGAGTGAAACTGTGAGTTTGAGGTGTAAATCTCATTTGCATTGGCAGGTTTAGTGATTGTGATCCTCTCAGAATAGAGCAGCTCCGTCTCCAGTGACCATGTTCAAACCCCAAGAGCTTCATTTGACATTTACTGCTAAATGCAGCTGTTCTCAACTATTACAATCAATCAAAAGCAGCTGAAACTTTAGTGCAGGACTTTGAATGAACGACACACTGATCAATGATGCAGTCCAACACACATGTAAGGCGTTCAGAAGCTTTATTGAATCAACAGCAATGGCAGCACATTGACAGACGGCTTCAGTATTGAGCTGTAGATCACGTGACTGCTGTGAATCCTGCCGGACGCTCAGATACGGCTCGTCTTCACTGGAGAAACATCAGCACTCGGAGCTCTTGAGGAACGAGGCCTCGTGAGCAGCTCCGTCATGTGTTACTCTGCAGACGAAGCGATCTGCGCCTTCCCAGCGTGCTTTGCTGAGGCTCAGGACGCTGCTGCGGCTGTAGCGTCCGTCCCGCTCGCTCTCTGCGCTGGTCTGAACCCCCTCGGTGACCTCTGACCCGTCCAGCGTCCAGCTCACCGTCGCCCCCTGTGGAGAGTAAGAGCTGAGCAGGCAGAGCAGTGCGGCTGAGTCTCCAGAGATCTGCAGAGAAGAGGGCGGCAGCAGAGACACGGAGGGCTTCACGGAGGGACCGGCTGCACACACACACACACACACAACATTAACGCCTGTGTAAGATGTCAGATATGGTAATGCAGTAAAAATCATAACTTCATCTGTACAGAAATTCCACATCACTGCTTTCATTCATAAACCACATACAAACTATCCCAAATTCATTTTAGAAATATTCTCCATT
Source organism: Coreius guichenoti (assembly GCA_039654105.1). Lineage (NCBI taxonomy): Eukaryota > Metazoa > Chordata > Actinopteri > Cypriniformes > Gobionidae > Coreius > Coreius guichenoti. The sequence goes on along the minus strand of CM077189.1, from coordinate 33,245,099 downwards.
AAAATAAAATATTCACTGCTACTAAATATATCAAGTACAATATAAATGTATAAATAAATAAATCAGTTATCTGAAGCAGACATGATATACTGTAAAATTAATACAAAAATGTTTAAACCAATTTTAATATTATTTGGGTAACACTTTACAATAAGGTTTCATAAGTTAACATTAGATAACTACTTTAGTCAACATGAACTAATGAACAATGCTTCTACAGCATTTATTAATCTTAGTTCATGTTAATTTCAACATTTACTAATGCATTATTAAAATCAAAAGTTGTATTTGTTAACATTAGTGAATGCACTGTGAACTAACATGAACAAACAATGAACAGCTGGATTTTTATTAACGAACATTAACAAAGATTAATAAATACTGTAACAAATGTGTTGCTCATGTTTAGTTCATGTTGGTTAATACATTAACTAATGTTAACAAATGAGTTTGTAAAGTGTTTCCATTATTTGTATTTTGAAAATAATCATCATTCAGGACACTTCCTCATAAACATAACTTAATAGTTTGATAAATGATTAATTTTAACATGTTTATCAACTGAATTTCTTTTTGATGATGACGGATGAAATTAAATTAATTTTGTCTATTTTATCCAACTTTTGTGTCATGCACAAAATATATTAATATATTAAGAAATAATTGCAAATATCATTATATATTGTGATTAAATAAAATACAATGAAATGTTAGCATACATTAGGTGTGAAGTTAAACATTAAAACGCCTACTAATATGAAATATGCTTTGAAACATAAAAACATAGAATATCTGCAAATATTACAAATATAGCAGACAATATTAAATAATCAAATACATCAGTTGGTGCAAACAATCAATAAAATAGAATTAAATATGACGATACACAAGATATGAAATGCAGCTTTTCAATAATACATTTTGTAATAAATTGAGAATATTGTAGCCAAATGCTTTTAAATAACATTAAACCTTTTTTTAAAAAAAACACATCATACATTTTTATTATAGAATTGAAGAGACTTACTGATGGTCAGTTTAGTTCCTCCACCGAAAGTCCACCACAGTGCTTCATTCTAGTGAAAGCGTCGCACAAAAACCTCCGTCACACTCAAATGAACACACACTCCAGCAGAGAAAGAGACGAGCGACACACACACACACACACACACTGATATGAGACTCAACAGCAGCTCTTCTCAACATCACACATGGACTGATCCAAACACACACACAACATGTTCATCTTTAAAAATAAATACTCATTGCATGAAATCTGAAATCATTTATTTCATAATCAGTCCCAAACGCATTTCTCACATTTACACTAATTCTGTTGACCTGCTTTATGATGAAATCTTCAGCCAGATTTAGATGGTCATTCCCTATTGGATGACCTTTGACCTGTTATACAGTCTCATGGATGATATAAATCTGCAGCACAGGTATTAAATGCTCTCAGCATCAAAGTCTGAATGAACCTGATCATTAAAACTGTGTTTAGAGGGAGAAGATCGGCCCAAAATAACATGAAGTAAATCATGAGTGTGTTTCTGAAAATAGAAGTTTATTAGCAAAGATACTAAATGACAAACCAGTGTTTCTGCTGTCTTCAGGTAAATGATCTGGAGTGTGTTTGCATATTGATCAGATGCTTCAGTGTGTGAGAGTGTTTATAGTGCTGTGAGTTCAACACTTCATCACTGACACACACAACAATCTTCATCAACATGACCTTCATCATCATCTTCATCTGGACTCTCACAGCGTTTGCTCAAGGTTTGTGGAGCACAAGTTTGATATGAATTCATTTCTTCAAGTATATTGTCAAAGTTTTGAGTGTATTTTCTTCTTGTTGTGTTTCAGAGTGTAGAGGACAGATCAGCGTCACTCAGAGTCGCTCAATGACAGCAGCTCAACCAGAACAAACTGTCAGGATCAACTGTAAAACCAGCAGAGATGTGTACAGTGATAGTGATGGGGATGAAGCTTTAGCCTGGTACTCACAGAAACCTGGAGAAGCTCCTAAACTCCTGATTTATTATGTAAAGACCCTCGAGTCAGGAACTCCATCTAGATTCAGTGGCAGTGGATCTAACAGTGATTTCACTCTGACCATCAGTGGAGTCCAGACTGAAGATGCTGGACATTATTACTGTCAGAGTTTCCATTGCAGAACAGATTCTGATAATTCTTGTGTGGGTGATGAAACGTTCACACAGTGATAAAGAGTCGTACAAAAACCTCCGTCAGTCAGAGTCACAGTGACTGAACTGAAACTGCAGCTGCTCAAAGGAGGATGTGAAATAACATCGTCACACAAGCATCTGAAATAAAAGCATCTAAATTAAGCTGCCACTCTTAATAATTATAGAGGTCAGAAAGAGATTTTGTGCTCTTATAGATCAGTCACACGTTTGAGATCTGAGTGATTTCAGTTTGCCCTAGTTAATTTTAATTTGTGCTTTTAACTGAATTTTTATTGAACACTTATTCACAAAACTATGAGAAGGTACAAACTGGTAGCTGACGATAACATGACCTGATTCAGTGATTTATTTAGGGTGACCATATTTTAGTTGTCAAAACGAGGACGGGGCTCAGCTTTTAACACCTTTACCTGACACTGTTTCTTTTCATGGCCATATGTTAAAATAAAATAAAAAAATCAGCTGCCATAAAAAAATTGAAAAAAATAATTTCGGTCCTCTTGATGTTCTCTGGCATACTTTCCTGAAGATCGAATCCTTGATTACCAATCAAGTAGGCATGAAAGTCTTTGTTAGACGTGTTTAAAGTTGTATTGTGAACAGAGAAGCCCTTCAGTGACTCAACAGACAAAGACAAGTGATTCCTTCCCTTTGTCTCTGGCTTTGCATCAGTGAAAAACTCTCTCTACATTTGCATTGTGAGAAGAAACAGCAAAGAAAAACTGTGCAATCTTCAGTAGCTCTGAATGAAACTCTATGCTTTTGGACCTTTCAAAATATTTGGTCCACTTCTTGTGTGCTTGCAGATCACTGAAATCTCCATCACTGTTACACCTTTCTGTGAATTTCTTCAGGTTGGTGACCTGATCAAAGCACTTCACATCATCAATTGGCACTTTTCTCCCAGGTGTTTGATACAGGCGTCTGTCACTCCAGTCCGGAGTGTCACTCAGATCCATCCACATGAGAGAGGAGAACTCCTCCATGGGTGTCATCCATTTCTCCAGATACTCCAGGCATGAACTGGACAGACCCTGTACTCGAGCACTGAAATGGTCACACCTCTTACCAAGTCCATCCTTGTGCTTTTGTGCCAATAGTCCCTTGACTTTAAGGGACATGAAGTTACTGGTCTTGAGTCCAAGAAGCATGGTGTGGACTTTGTTCAAAATGTTCTTCACTTCCACAATTGAATTGCTCTCCCTTTCCATCTCCTGAATGTGTAAATGAAACACACACATGTGTGGGTGTGTGTGCCAGAGGTAAATTTCACTGAACTCATCTTCAAAAAACTTCTTGATCAAGGAGGGAGTTTTTTCCTGTGCCAAGAAGAATGCTTTGAAGGCTGGAAACATCTGTATCAGCCTCTCAATACCTGGGAATAATGACAGCCATCGCGTCTGTGAGAAAGGAGACTTCTGTATTCAACATCAACAAATTCACAATACTCCTTCAGATTCTCTGTGCACAGTGTAGGTGTGAAAGTATTGATATATTTAGGGCCCGAGCACCGATGGTGTGAGGACTAGAGTTGGGTACCGAACTCTGTACTTTTAAGGGCACCGGCCGAATTACGTCGGAGTACCGATTCACATTAAATCAATCGGTACCAAATTTCGGTACCTGAGAACGCATCTGGTGATATAGACTAGTGTCTGTGAATATTAAACCGCAAAAAGACTATTTAAATACGAATCCTGTGTGTCTCTGTGTGAATGAATGGCGCAGACGCGCGGTTTAATTTACCCCACACGCTGAATTGAGCGTTTCCATTTCTGCCGTCTCATATGAGGACATGAACGCATGAACGTCATCTCCAGAGCCGCTCTGAGAGTCACTCCATCAGCATTTTACCGTTTCATTTGAGAAAAACTACCGTCATATCATAAACACACAGAAACTCAAAGCTCTTCACGGCAACCCATCAAAATAAAAGTTCGGTTTAACTTGACTAATAAATTACTGTTGTACTGTAGAATTTAGAGACGTCTCAATGTAATAATAATACATTATAAAAACTTTATTTTTTAAGTAATAAATAAAATTTTCTTCCATGTTTTAATTTTAACAGTATAGAGCTCAGTTGTGCAGCACTTTCTTTGACAAAAAAAAAAAAATTAAATTAAAAGATAAATTAAATTAATGTTTTATGTCTTCATTTGATTACCAGAAAATACACAACAGAATTTGTGGGAAATCTTTTCATAGAAATGAAATTAAAAAAGAAAAAAAAATGAATATGGTTGTTCCCTTTCAAAAGCTACACTCAATGCTGCGCTTGATTCAATGTGTGGCATTAATTGGTGGCAGGTGATCCGAAAATTATATCCTAATATTGTAAACATGTTAATGACTTTTTGTTTTTTAACTATTTCAAAGAAGACATAAAAGAGTCAAATCCCACTATAAACACCTTAAAGTTTCGGGATGAATTTACATACTTTTGTTTATGTTTATGAAATTTTGCCAGCAATATAAATAAATTAACAGCGTATTCAAGATATTTGTTAACATTGTTTTCATAATATACAATAATATCCTTTAATGTAAAATAATAATTCATCTTCACTAAATGAAAGATAAAATCTGCCAAATCCCTCCAAAACTTTGAATAATTTTACATTGGAAAAACAAATGTGTCAACAGCTCTTTCTCACTTTTACAAAAGGAGCATAAATCATCAATATCAGAGTATCTTGAAATTAATGATTTAACAGGGTAGATATATGCAAAATTTAGAAATGTATTTCTTTAGTTTTATTATTAATACAATATTTAAAGGGGATTAACCAAGCTGTCTTCCAATTAATATTAATCAATAATAGAGTTCCAAAAATATGTTCCTCTAGGTACACTCTGATGATGACGTCATCGGAATGCGCACGTCAGAGGCTATAAATAGACGTGACACAGGTGCGCTCATCAGGTGTTTTTTCTTCAGAACTGCATTGTGTACCTACTGAAACAAACTGTTCTTCTCAAACTATCCCCTTTTGTTAGGAGTTAGTTTTGCTAGGCAGGAATAAAGCCTTTTCACACTCTAGTTCTCTTTCTCTCTAAACGAAAAGAAAAGAGTTGAAAAAACAGAAAGAAACAGAGAATCCAGCGAGAGATGAATCCCTGCTCACGGCATCCCTGATTATGATACACATGAGCCGCTGCTTGCGTTTGAGAATGGCGAGTGCACAGCACTGTGAGTTGTTCCTGTTAAAGTGCTTCATATCGCGAGTCGATCTGACTGAGGAGCCGGAGACGGTCTTTCCCTTTCTCTCGTCCTCTCGTCCGCCGCTGAACATGGCGCTTCTTCAGAGCTGAGGACGGGAGTCTCTTCTCAATAAAGTGACTCGGATTACGGGTCCGCTATACATGTAGCCTATATAACGCAAGGGAACTGAGCAGACGGGAGATTCCCTTTCTCTCTTGTTCCTATGATCGCGTGCAAACGATTGTGTGTGTTTGCAAGCTATGATTTTATGATTCTTTGTTGAAACTGCTCTAATATGAAGATAACTATTCAGCCTTTCATCCAGACCGTTTTTACTTGTCTGGTTGATATTTGGCTGCAATAAATACTGAGAAATGATTTAAATACTCATCTGATTTGAAAAGTTAGATGTTTGTATTAATATATTGTCTGGCTGTTCTTGGCTACATATAATTCTGAGGAGCTAAATGGCAAAATAGCCGTCTGGAGACGTGCTCCTCCTGCAATGATGAAGCACATGAGGAGTTACTTGAGGTGGTCACTCATGCAGTAGCCAGATTACAGTTAGACTGGCCATAGGAGTCTGTGGTCAGGGGGAGGGGCCTCAGCAACGGTCTCTCCCCTTCTTCACGTGTCTTTGTCCCCTTGACATAGACTTATTTGACTATCGTGGCTGCAAGGGCACGTGGTTATACGACGATGCCTCAGTTGGAAGAGACACTCGTGGGCTATCTCTCCTTGGGAGCTCATCGTCACTTAAGTCAGCACTCCCCACCAAGCCGTGCAGAACGACGTTCACTCTGGTAAGAAAGGCGTTTCAGTCATCGGGTCATGCTGGAGCTGCTCTGTACACTATGGCATGCTGACCTGCAGAAAAAAAGAAGAAAAAAAAGCCGGGACGAGGCACGTAAAAATATATTAAGTAGCTCCTTCCCGACACCCTCACAACACCACTGTTCCATCCTTCCATCCGCAAGACGTCACGTCACAAGACATTGGTCGAAATTGATGCCCTTTTCGGAGAGGGTGGCAGTGTGGAAACTACTGTGAAACATACCTCCTTCGGTTTTGAGAACCATAGGAAAAAGACAACAGAAGACAGTTTGTGCACTGTCCTCCGTTTCAATGACGTGGTCTCCACTAGTCAGGTTATTACAGCCGCTATTTCCTGGTTCCCAAAAAAGATGGGGGCTTGCGTCCAATTCTAGACCTTCGCAGTCTGAACCATTCTCACAATATTCCCATGATATTCATGGATGAATATGAATTTTTGGATGAATTCATTGTAACAGCTGTAAATGTTCATGCTCAGCCTTATGAGCAGTTGATTTATACTAATCGACATTCGGACATTAGTGCCGTCATTCGGTTATGTTTATTATATTAATATGTTTCAGCACTTTACAGTCATTATGGCTCGAGTTAAGAGCCTCTTCCCTAATGAATCAAACAGTTTGATATCAAACAGATGGAAAGCGTGAATGGTCTCTCTCCCTCTCTCTCTGTTTATGTGTGTGTAGCCTATACATGTGTGTGTGCGGGGGAGGGGTGTGGTTTTCGAATAATAATCAAATAATTCCCTGCGATCATAGAATATTATTTTTGCTTGAAATGCCCATCCCTAATAAGTAGGTGAATTGGGACGCAGCAACAGTGACTGAACTGATACACTGACATAAACTGCAGCTGCTCACACACTATCACACACACTGACACACAGAGGACAAACACAGGAACTACACATGAGCTCAAAACTGACTTATGACTGAAATCAGCTCTATTAGACTGTGATCTGTCTTGCTATTAGAGATTTTTTGGCTCATAATAATGGCGTCATTTGTTGTTTTGTACATTAAACTACACTGTAAAGTCATTGTGTATCAGCAACATAAAGATGTTTTTGAGCAGTTTTTCAAGCAGCTCCTTCATCTCAAGCTGATTATGAATGTATTACTCATAACTCATTTCTCATGAGCAGAAGTGAAAGTGTTCCAGTTCAGAGCGTTGAACCAATCAAAGAGTGAAACTGTGAGTTTGAGGTGTAAATCTCATTTGCATTGGCAGGTTTAGTGATTGTGATCCTCTCAGAATAGAGCAGCTCCGTCTCCAGTGACCATGTTCAAACCCCAAGAGCTTCATCTGACATTTACTGCTAAATGCAGCTGTTCTCAACTATTACAATCAATCAAAAGCAGCTGAAACTTTAGTGCAGGACTTTGAATGAACGACACACTGATCAATGATGCAGTCCAACACACATGTAAGGCGTTCAGAAGCTTTATTGAATGAACAGCAATGGCAGCACATTGACAGACGGCTTCAGTATTGAGCTGTAGATCACGTGACTGCTGTGAATCCTGCCGGACGCTCAGATACGGCTCGTCTTCACTGGAGAAACATCAGCACTCGGAGCTCTTGAGGAACGAGGCCTCGTGAGCAGCTCCGTCATGTGTTACTCTGCAGACGAAGCGATCTGCGCCTTCCCAGCGTGCTTTGCTGAGGCTCAGGACACTGCTGCGGCTGTAGCGTCCGTCCCGCTCGCTCTCTGCGCTGGTCTGAACCCCCTCGGTGACCTCTGACCCGTCCAGCGTCCAGCTCACCGTCGCCCCCTGTGGAGAGTAAGAGCTGAGCAGGCAGAGCAGTGCGGCTGATTCTCCAGAGATCTGCAGAGAAGAGGGCGGCAGCAGAGACACGGAGGGCTTCACGGAGGGACCGGCTGCACACACACACACACACACAACATTAACGCCTGTGTAAGATGTCAGATATGGTAATGCAGTAAAAATCATAACTTCATCTGTACAGAAATTCCACATCACTGCTTTCATTCATAAACCACATACAAACTATCCCAAATTCATTTTAGAAATATTCTCCATTAAAATAAAATATTCACTGCTACTAAATATATCAAGTACAATATAAATGTATAAATAAATAAATCAGTTATCTGAAGCAGACATGATATACTGTAAAATTAATACAAAAATGTTTAAACCAATTTTAATATTATTTGGGTAACACTTTACAATAAGGTTTCATAAGTTAACATTAGATAACTACTTTAGTCAACATGAACTAATGAACAATACTTCTACAGCATTTATTAATCTTAGTTCATGTTAATTTCAACATTTACTAATGCATTATTAAAATCAAAAGTTGTATTTGTTAACATTAGTGAATGCACTGTGAACTAACATGAACAAACAATGAACAGCTGGATTTTTATTAACGAACATAACAAAGATTAATAAATACTGTAACAAATGTGTTGCTCATGTTTAGTTCATGTTGGTTAATACATTAACTAATGTTAACAAATGAGTTTGTAAAGTGTTTCCATTATTTGTATTTTGAAAATAATCATCATTCAGGACACTTCCTCATAAACATAACTTAATAGTTTGATAAATGATTAATTTTAACATGTTTATCAACTGAATTTCTTTTTGATGATGACGGATGAAATTAAATTAATTTTGTCTATTTTATCCAACTTTTGTGTCATGCACAAAATATATTAATATATTAAGAAATAATTGCAAATATCATTAAATATTGTGATTAAATAAAATACAATGAAATGTTAGCATACATTAGGTGTGAAGTTAAACATTAAAACGCCTACTAATATGAAATGTGCTTTGAAACATAAAAACATAGAATATCTGCAAATATTACAAATATAGCAGACAATATTAAATAATCAAATACATCAGTTGGTGCAAACAATCAATAAAATAGAATTAAATATGACGATACACAAGATATGAAATGCAGCTTTTCAATACTACATTTTGTAATAAATTGAGAATATTGTAGCCAAATGCTTTTAAATAACATTAAACCTTTTTTTTAAAAAAAACACATCATACATTTTTATTATAGAATTGAAGAGACTTACTGATGGTCAGTTTAGTTCCTCCACCGAAAGTGTACCACAGTGCTTCATTCTAGTGAAAGCGTCGCACAAAAACCTCCGTCACACTCAAATGAACACACACTCCAGCAGAGAAAGAGACGAGCGACACACACACACACACACACTGATATGAGACTCAACAGCAGCTCTTCTCAACATCACACATGGACTGATCCAAACACACACACAACATGTTCATCTTTAAAAATAAATACTCATTGCATGAAATCTGAAATCATTTATTTCATAATCAGTCCCAAACGCATTTCTCACATTTACACTAATTCTGTTGACCTGCTTTATGATGAAATCTTCAGCCAGATTTAGATGGTCATTCCCTATTGGATGACCTTTGACCTGTTATACAGTCTCATGGATGATATAAATCTGCAGCACAGGTATTAAATGCTCTCAGCATCAAAGTCTGAATGAACCTGATCATTAAAACTGTGTTTAGAGGGAGAAGATCGGCCCAAAATAACATGAAGTAAATCATGAGTGTGTTTCTGAAAATAGAAGTTTATTAGCAAAGATACTAAATGACAAACCAGTGTTTCTGCTGTCTTCAGGTAAATGATCTGGAGTGTGTTTGCATATTGATCAGATGCTTCAGTGTGTGAGAGTGTTTATAGTGCTGTGAGTTCAACACTTCATCACTGACACACACAACAGTCTTCATCAACATGACCTTCATCATCATCTTCATCTGGACTCTCACAGCGTTTGCTCAAGGTTTGTGGAGCACAAGTTTGATATGAATTCATTTCTTCAAGTATATTGTCAAAGTTTTGAGTGTATTTTCTTCTTGTTGTGTTTCAGAGTGTAGAGGACAGATCAGCGTCACTCAGAGTCGCTCAATGACAGCAGCTCAACCAGAACAAACTGTCAGGATCAACTGTAAAACCAGCAGAGATGTGTACAGTGATTTTTTGGGGCAGCATTTAGCCTGGTACTCACAGAAACCTGGAGAAGCTCCTAAACTCCTGATTTATAGAGCAAGCACCCTCGAGTCAGGAACTCCATCTAGATTCAGTGGCAGTGGATCTAACAGTGATTTCACTCTGACCATCAGTGGAGTCCAGACTGAAGATGCTGGACATTATTACTGTCAGAGTTACCATGAAATCAACAGTAAACCTGTGTTCACACAGTGATAAAGAGTCGTACAAAAACCTCCGTCAGTCAGAGTCACAGTGACTGAACTGATACTTCAGCTGCTCACACACTATCACACACACTCAACATTGAGGATTTTCATGGATATTAAATTAAATATTAAGCTTTCATTATTTTATTTTTTTACATGCTAAATACTTTAATCTACCAATCTTTATCTTATTACATCTATCTAACACTATATCTGAGGTTCATATTTCGGCCGCATGTTCTTGTTTCTTCATGTGTCTGCAGGTGTTTTCATGCTCCATTGACTGAAGTTTATTAATAAAATGTGAACTAAAGCTCTGATCTAGTGAAAGACCTGAGACAAAAATGACACAAAGAGGAGCTCAAAGACACAATTATATTTTATTTAATGACTGAGTCTTAATAAAATCACACATCTAGTCTTGTATGAAAGGCATAAAGCAGAGACGCAGATGAGAGCGACTGAAGCTGATGAATGAACGAGTCCCTCATGTGCTGCAGAGAAACACACTGTTAGTCTCCATGTGAGACATGAGTGAGAAGAGCAGCAGATCTCCTCTGAACACGGCCGTCTCCTCACAGTCTCGCTGAGACGCTCTCCATCCACTCCCGTACAGACCGTCCTTCTCCAGGAGCCCAGCGCTGCTCTCCTGAGACCTTCCGCTCCGGCCACACACACCAGAGAGGAGAGCAGACAGATCACACTGACCAGCGGCTCTCCTGTAGGATTCAAGAGGAAACGAGGAGAAATTCTCCAACATGAAGAAGAAAACAGTCAGAGAAAATCACATCATTATTCCATCAACACATTAATGCTCACAAACTCCTGCACATGAAGAGAGAAAATGATCAGAATACGGTTCACATTCTGGTAAATATGCTGATTAATTATGAAATAACTGAAAAAGGAAATATCATTGAGTTTCAAACGGGCAGAAAAACTCAATCAAGCGTCACTTTCAGTCTATACAGAAACTTAAAGACTGTTGTGTGTGAATTAACATCTTTAAAACGCTCAGCACTCAAAATATCCAGTTTTATTGAACAAAACATAGAAATGTGAAATTTTATTGGTTTAACAAGTTGAGAAAAGATTAATTTCTGGTCATTGAGCATCAGTTTTACAAACAAGAATCTACTGAGAAACACAAATAAGAGTCCAAGTTCAGTGTTTCTCTATAATGTTTGTTCTTGATTCACTTTATCAGCATCAAACTTTCATAAAGTTGATCTGAAAGCCTGTGATCACCAAAGTGATGAAAGTCATATTGAAGTTTTATTATAGATTTGAAGAGTCATTTCATGATCAACTTCACTGAAACTCACTTTGGTTAAAAGCGTCAAAGATCAGATGTGAATAAACACAAGAACTGCAGAATTCACTGCAATTTGAGACGGAAACATTAGAAATTGTGGGGAAAACTTTGTATAAAATCACAAAGGAAACATTGTGTGTCACATCCACTATAACTTTATACTTAATTTCTACAAATATAAACTTTATTACTCCTGATGTATCAAACAGAGCTGATCATTAAGAGAAAATACAATTGAGACTAGAATTCATTAATTTGCCGTTTGGAAATATTGCAGTTCATTTAACAATAGAATCACCTTTTGCATGTTGTTGTAGGAGACCTCTAATGCAGAAATAAATGGGTTTTTACATTTTAGTAAGTTTTTAGGGGAATGTTGTAATATTGCAACGTTGGGTTAGTAAAGAAATAAATTAAAACTACAGAAACGTAAAGACTGTTGTGTGTAAATGTAACATCTTTAAAACTTTAAACAGTCACAATTTAAAGTTTGAGCGAAAATTATGAAATTATGAATTTTATTTTGGTTTAAGTTGGAAAAGGAAGATTTTGACAGTGTATTCAGAGCTCTGCACACACCGCTGACCGTCGTTGGAGTGATGGAGCTGAAAACGCGTCCACAGAGGTCAGCAGCTGCTCTTGGACATCAGAAGCTCAGAATCAGTGTGTGTGACGCCCGTCCAGCCGTCTGCTGCCGCGGGGACAGTAAAGACACTGTCTCTGACGGACTGGAGAGTTCAGGGCTCTCCCTCCTTTGTGTCTCAGACCTCTAATAGTATAACTAATGTCTTCCTTTCTCGTGTGTGTGTTTAGACAGGAATGGACCTCTACATCTCTGCTGTACTGGACCAGAGAAACACGATCTCTGTTCTCAGCAACTTCCAATCTCTCCACAATTCTTTCAACAAACTCTTTCATCGCAGGGAACCCATTCCTAGTGCCATCCGAGCCATCCAGCAGGAAGACAACATCTCTATCCAATTTACGATCCTCAGATCCTCAAAAACAAACATTCACGGGTCAGATGAGGGACATTGTTCGTAAGCAATAATTACATTAAAGCATCAGCTGTCATTGAGCATCAGTTTTACACACAAGAATCTGCTGAGAAGTGATTTTAAAATGATTATGTGCTGGTTTACTTACTGCCAACATCCAGTTTGGTGTCGCTGCTGAAAGTGAAGCACAGAGATACAAACTAATAGAGCGGCTGAAGAGAAACCTCCTGAACGCTTCAGTAACTAAACTTCACACAGATCAACTGAGCCTCAACAAACACATCTTCACACATTCATGCAGAATATGATTTTTTTTTCATTTTATGGTTATTTACCTCTCATTATAAAAATAAAACAAACTGAATTTTTCAAAAAGGGAAAATGTCTGTATAACGTATGAATCAGTTGATTCAGCAATGCTCTATGATAAACAACTGAACACTTATGAGATATTAGACTATCCAAGGGAATTCATGAGAATATCTGCTGTGTGTTTGATGAGGGAAAATCACATGAAGTTTTTTTAATTGTCATATTTCTCATTTCTGCTCTGCTGCGAGTGACTGACACATTAGAGAGGAAACGGCTTTGAATGTGTGTCCCACCCCTGTGATCGGAGCTCAATATCAGAGCGTCTGTCAGTCCGACTGTGAATCCAACATCACTGTCCTTCAGTTTCACTCATTCCCAGTAAAGATGACGACACACACTCTGATCATCTGCTCTCTGCTGCTGCTCCTCAACGGTCAGACTCACTTTCACTGCATTTACTACTTTACATGGACTTGATCATTAATGTCTTCTGGTGATTTTCTTCTTGTTGTGTTTCAGAGTGTAGAGGACAGATCAGCGTCACTCAGAGTCCCTCAATGACAGCAGCTCAACCAGAACAAACTGTCAGGATCAACTGTAAAACCAGCAGAGATGTGTACAGTGATGGTTTAGGGCAGCGTTTAGCCTGGTACTCACAGAAACCTGGAGAAGCTCCTAAACTCCTGATTCGTTATGTAAAGACCCTCATGTCAGGAACTCCATCTAGATTCAGTGGCAGTGGATCTAACAGTGATTTCACTTTGACCATCAGTGGAGTCCAGACTGAAGATGCTGGACATTATTACTGTCAGAGTTACCACAGTGGTCCAGTGTTCACACAGTGATAAAGAGTCGTACAAAAACCTCCGTCAGTCAGAGTCACAGTGACTGAACTGATACACTGACAGAAACTGCAGCTGCTCACACACTTTCATACACACTCAACAGAGGAAACACGATCACAGTCCAGCACAGGTGAATTGTGGGGTTTTGACATTCTTTTATGTAATCATACTCATTATTATCACAGTTGATCTATTTGTACAGATTATACTTTTATGATATATTGTATATGTGACTTCTGAGATGACCTTTGACCTCTTCCATCATGAACGACTGTCATTTCTCATCGTGATGCTGATCTCTCTCATTTGCAGTTCATTTGAACTGCCTTTATCTGGATTTGCTACAGTTTTAGAGGTGATGACAAATGAAATAACTCATTCTAGAACTGATCTTCAGTGCAATAAATAATTTCATTTGTTTTGTTTGAATATTTACTGGTTTTTCCTTATGCCTGCAGTGAAATCGGTTCATCTGAGACACATTTACCATCACCTTTACAAGCAGCATTAAAGGGTTAGTTCACCCAAAAATGAAAATTCTGTCATTAATTCCTCACCCTCATGTCGTTCTAAACCCGTAAGACCTTCGTTCATCTTTGGAACACAAATGAAGATATTTTTTATGAAATCCGAGGGGTTTCTGAACCATCCATAGGCAGCAAAACAATGACCACTTTCAAGGTCCAGAAAGGCAGTAAAGACACTGCAGCGCTTCCGGTTCTACGTCACAACGCCTGCTCGTTATTGGCCAGCTCCTGCGTCAGCATAACACGCATGTGTCGTGGTGCTCACGTGAACAGCAATAATGATCCGGCGTTCTGACGTAGAACCCAGAAGTGTTTTTGTGAACAAAAAGTATTCTCGTTGCTTCATAACATTAAGGTTGAACCACTGGAGTCACATGGACTACTTTAACTATGTTTTTACTACCTTTCTGGACCTTGAAAGTGTTTATTAAATTGCTGTCTATGGAGAGATCAGAAAGCTCTCGGATTTCATCAAAAATATCTTCATTTGTGTTACGAAAATGAACGAAGGTCTTACGGGTTTGGAACGACATGAGGGTGAGGAATTAATGACAGCATTTTCATGTGGGTTCGGTGTTATCAGCCTCTATCCTGGTATCAGCAGAAACAATCTACAGGACAATAGATCTAATAATCTTTGAACAGACAATAAAAACTATGATCAGATGCTCCACCATCCCAAAATCTGTCCAGTCACATGTGTATCTACCAGTGAAGAGTCTCCATCACTTGTTGCAGTTCATTAAGCGCATTCACACACTCTATAAGTCATAAAACTACCTCTTAAACTTCACAAGTGTCTCATCGCTCCATCAGCAGAAGTGAAAGTGTTCCAGTTCAGAGCGTTGAACCAATCAAAGAGTGAAACTGTGAGTTTGAGGTGTAAATCTCATTTGCATTGGCAGGTTTAGTGATTGTGATCCTCTCAGAATAGAGCAGCTCCGTCTCCAGTGACCATGTTCAAACCCCAAGAGCTTCATTTGACATTTACTGCTAAATGCAGCTGTTCTCAACTATTACAATCAATCTAAACCGTTTCAGTGTCTAAGTCCTAATGAAATTACTCATTATTGTTTTTGTTTTTTTTAGCTCAGACCAAAATAATGCAACAAGTCATAAACATCTACACAAAGCTGTTGCACAAACATAATGACAAACCAGTGTTTCTGCTGTCTTCAGGTAAATGATCTGGAGTGTGTTTGCATATTGATCAGATGCTTCAGTGTGTGAGAGTGTTTATAGTGCTGTGAGTTTAACACTTCATCACTGAGAGCTTTTCTTCATTCAAACTGAAATCACCAACAAGAAGAATGATGATCATCAGCGTCTGTATCTGCACTCTCATTCTTTCTGTTCAAGGTTCATTTATAACTCAAAATACGATTTATATGAATGGGTTTGATGGTAAAACAGATTTTGTACTGGATACTTTGACTTTAATAACTTTTGCAATTATGATCTTATGAAATGTCATTCACAGAAACTACAGGATAGGTTTCAGTGACTCAGACTCCGTCAGCAGCTGCTCAACCAGGAGAAACAGTCACTATCAGCTGTCAAACTAGCAGAGGAGTTGGAGATCGTTCTTGGGGTTGTGGAGCATGTCTTTCCTGGTATCTGCAGAAACCTGGAGAAGCTCCTAAACTCCTCATTTACACCATTAGATCACGACAGTCAGGAACTCCATCTAGATTCACTGGGAATGGAGCAGATTATGGAACAGATTTCACTCTGACCATCAGTGGAGTCCAGACTGAAGATGCTGGACATTATTACTGTCAGAGTTACCACAGTGGTCCAGTGTTCACACAGTGATAGAGTCGTACAAAAACCTCCGTCAGTCAGAGTCACAGTGACTGAACTGATACACTGACATAAACTGCAGCTGCTCACACACTATCACACACACTGACACACAGAGGACAAACACAGGAACTACACATGAGCTCAAAACTGACTTATGACTGAAATCAGCTCTATTAGACTGTGACCTGTGCTGACAGACGGGTTTGACTCAACTGTGCCCAGAATTGTGTGTAAAATTTTATGAAATCAAACAAACAATAATGGCACCATATGTCATTTTGTTTTTGTCACAATCGTACAGTAGCCACACTGAGTTATGTAATATGTCGGTCTGCATTAGGGGGTGTCTGTTACATTTTATTTTTCCTGTAAGTTAAAGACTATCTCAAAGGCTATCCTCCGGGATGAGTTGCTCAGAGACTTTACAAAGGAGCTTATCAGTAGTGTGTTTCAGCACAGAGCTTAATGTCTTACAGAAATTGAGGAAAAAACATGTTAGGGAAAGAAACATAAAGAAGTAGTTAATATATTTTCAGATCAAGTCAAAAATCTGAAAGCATGTACACAGTTTAGTAGAAAAAAATGAATAATATATATATTATTATAGTGGTGGCCAAAATTATTAGAACACTTGGCAAATAGGAATCGTCTTATTGGGCCTGGATTTATTTTCCAAGAGGACAATGACCCGAAACATTCTTCTAACTATTGCCGAAACTACCTGCGACGGAAGGAATCTGCTGGAACACCGAAAACGATGGACTGGCCCCCTCAAAGTCCGGACCTCAACCCCATCGAGCACATTTGGGGCGAGTTGGAAAATAAACTGGACAGATCTATTGTACATTCAAAGGAAAGCCTTTGGCTTCAGTTGCAGAAGGC
This sequence comes from Coreius guichenoti, assembly GCA_039654105.1. NCBI lineage: Eukaryota > Metazoa > Chordata > Actinopteri > Cypriniformes > Gobionidae > Coreius > Coreius guichenoti. The sequence continues at coordinate 33,227,927 of CM077189.1, read as the reverse complement.
ACGGGATAACATTAGTGTTGAAGTTCTCAGAGGAAATATATTGACACTATGCCAGAGAGATGAGCTGCTGTAATTGCTGCAAAAGGTGAACATACCAAATATTAAAATTAAAAGTGGATAAAAACAGTACGACTCACTTCATCTGATATTTGATGGTCAAAGCAACCATCTGCATGTTTCATGAACATTATGAAATGAAATCATGTTTTGGAGGCAAAAAAGGTCAATATTTTCAGATCTGTCAGGTTTTAATAATAATAATAATAATAATAATAAGTTTTATTTATATAGCGCCTTTCCCAAGCTCAAGGTCGCTGTACAAGAAAATAACACATAGGCTACACAGAACATAGATATACAGTGACAAAAAAAAAAAAAAAATACCCAGCAGAACACTAAGTAGAGGAGGGTTGGAAATACTATAAGAAAAGATATGTTTTTAGTTGAGATTTGAATGAGGATATAGTAGCAGTGTCACACAGAGTAAGAGGGAGAGAATTCCAGAGTTTCGGGGCCACAGCACTGAATGATCTACCACCCATAGTAGAACGACGGAAACGAGGTACAGCAAGTAGTCTTAAGTCAGATGACCGGAGAGAACGAGAAGGACAATAACAGTGCAGAAGTTCAGATAAATAATGAGGAGCAAGTCCATGAAGACATTTAAAAGTTAACAATAGAATTTTATACTGGATGCGGACAGAAACAGGTAGCCAGTGTAGATTATAGAGCAAAGGGGTAGTGTGATCAGATTTTTTGACTTGATTGATGACTCTGGCAGCAGAATTTTGTATATATTGTAGTCTAGCGATTGTTCTAGCGGGCAGCCCAATAAGAAGTGAATTACAGTAGTCGAGACAAGAGGTTATTAAAGCATTAATTAGAGTTTTGGTATCTTTAGTGCTGAGAGCAGGTCGCAGTCGGGCAATGTTACGAAGGTGGTAGAATGCAGTCTTGGTAATAGAACTTATATGAGATTGAAATGTAAGTAAAGAGTCAAATGTTACACCTAGATTTTTAACAGTGCGAGATGGAATTAATGTGGCCCCATCAATTGGTAGACTCAATTCAGATTTTTTCAAAAGGGATGGTTGACCGAAAACAGTAAATTTATCGTTATTAAATTTAAGGAAGTTTCTATGTAACCAGATTTTAATGTCAGCAATACAGATATTCAATGAGTCCAGGGGGAGAGCAGAGACGGAGCGGGCTGATATGTAAATTTGCAAGTCATCAGCATAACAATGATAGCTGAGACCATGACTACGGATAATGTGACCTAGAGGTAACAGATAAATATTGAACAGAAGTGGTCCAAGAACAGAGCCTTGAGGAACACCCTAAGAGAGAGAATACGGAGAAGATTTGAAGTTATGAATAGTAATAAAAAATTGTCTATCGGTGAGATATGATATGAACCAAGATAAAGCACTACCCGTGATGCCAATAGCTGATAGCCGAGAGGTAAGTATATGATGAGATATAGTGTCAAAGGCAGCTGTTAAGTCAAGCATGATGAGAACCGTAAGACAACCAGAATCAGCAGACATTAGCAGGTCATTAGTAATTTTTACCAACGCTGTTTCAGTGCTGTGGCCTGACCGAAAGCCAGATTGAAAGGGATCAGGAAGATTGTTAGCAGAGAGATGAGCTTTTTCTTTTCAAGCAGCTTTGCAAGGAAAGGAAGATTAGAAATAGGTCTGAAATTATTCATAACTGAAGAATCCAGGCCAGGTTTCTTTAAAATAGGAGTGACCGCAGCTGTTTTTAATGATGGCGGGACAGACCCAGAAGAAAAAGAACAGTTGATCAGATGAGCAATAGGAGATGAGATTACAGATAGGCAGATTTTAAGAAGTGAGGTAGGCGCTAGATCTAACTGACAAGTAGATGGGCTGGTTTGAGCAATTAGGTCGTTAACAGACGATGGACTGGTGGGAGTAAAGCTAGAAAGGGTGTATTTTATGGGCTGAGGTGAGGACCAGTTAGATGAGACTTCTGAGTTTGATGAAAATGTTTCATAGATAGATTCTATCTTATTTACAAAAAAAGTGGAGAAAGGAGTTGCAGAGGTCAATTGAGCCAGTAATAAGAAGCGATGATGGGTTAATAAGTTTGTTAACAGTTGAAAATAGTGTCTTAGGTCGACTTTTATCAGTGTTGATTATGTTGGAGTAATATTCTGTATGTGTGGCATTAAGAGCTGACTTGTATTTCAGCTGGTGAGCACAGAAATCTTGATAAAATCTTTTCTTATATCGGCGCTCAAGACGTCTGCCAGTTTGTTTAAGCAGTTGGAGCTCAGGTGTATACTAGGGTGACACATGAGATGAAGGTACCAGTTTAGTTATCATAGGGGTGTGATTGTCCAAGGCTTCAGAGATAGCAGAGTTGTAAGTAGAGAGAACAGCAGAAGGACAAGAGAAATCAGAGTAAGAAGACAGAGAAGATGCATTAATGGAGTCTGAGAATGACAGAGGATCAACAGATTTAACATTGCAATAATTAATAGTAGTTTTGAGAAGAGGTTCAGGAAGAGGAAAGTCAAATCTAACTGTTATCAGTTTATGATCAGAGATACCAGTTTGAGATCCAGAGACAGAGACGTTATTAATTTCCTGAAGTGCAAACAAGATCAAGCGTGTGAGTAGGGAAATCAACATGTTGTACAAGACTGAAATCGTCCAAAGTTAATGTAAGGTCACTGGTATTAGAGCAGACAGTGTTAAAATGGATATTGAAATCTCCAAGCAGCATAACATAGGAGGATACAGCATAGGCCAGAGTGAGTAGTTCATTGAGTTCAGAGAAGAAATCTGACAGAGACTTAGGAGGACGATCAGCAGAGTGGTGCGAGCAAGCACTTTAAAAGCCATGTATTCATAAGATTTTGCATTATGGAATTCAGTCATGTCAATTTTCATAGTATCACGATAGACAACAGCTAGGCCACCACCCCTACCACAGAGACATGGCTTAGACAAATATTTATATCCAGATGGAGTAAGAAGGTTTATATGAAAGTAGTCATTTGGTGACTGCCAGGTTTCTGTGAGAAGCAACATATCCAGTTGAGTATCAGTAATTATATCATTGAGGAGGGATGCTTTTTCAGTCAGTGAACGGCAATTTAGTAATGAAAAGTTCTGTGACCGGCACACACCAGATTTAACATCATAGTGGTGACAATTCTCCCTGGTCAGGGACCTTAATGAAGCAGTATCTCTTAAACGAGATCTACTGGTCCAGATAGACGGAATACAGTGCGCGGTAGTGCGATATTCATTGCGCAAATGCCTGGTAGAGTGATGGACGTAGCGTGGTCGGCGAAGAATCCCCAGCGAGCGACAATACTCATAAATCCCAGAGTCAAGACGCAGATGGCAGTTTATGGTCCGCAAAACAGATGATGAGTATGTTAATGACATGCTGTAAATGCCACTAACGATGAGGAAAAGAAAAACAAACTTTTTGGCCAGCATTATCCGACGCATTGTCACTCATAGAACAGCTGAGCTGTGCAGCGTACACACTCACAACTTCAGCCGGAGGAGCAACGACGCCATCCCAAACAGCGAGACCGCCAGCAGAGAGAGTGGAGAGGTGTCGGACGATCAGAGGGTCAGCAGGAAAGGCCGCGCATTAACGAGACAGTCAGAGAGAGAGTGGAGACTCACTCACCAACAGTGACGAGGCGGCCAACGGGCAGACCATAATCCAGCAGACACAGCGAAGGCTCGCGGCAGGTGAGATGGAGAGTGGCAAAAGTTGCCGGAGAATCCCGATGGTTGGAAAACAGGATAATCACAGCAAAAAGTAATCCAAAAGACAACAAAGCGTATACATAAATATCCATAAATGTATACATTTCTAAAAAGATTACATAATTTATACATAAATACAACTATTCTACAATAAACACTTCAAATAAATTGTAAGGGTGGATCGCCTACAGTGGTTCTGGCTGCAGGGTTGCCGAATGACTAAAGAAACGTTATCAGCAAGATGATAGAAAACTACATTTCTCGTCTTTACCACCCACTGCAACTTATACCAACGACGGAAATAAGCGCAGTTACAATAGCAAAATATGTGGGAGAGCGTTGCTATAATGTGACTATATTGTATTGCAATAGGTAGCACTTCAATGTCAATACCAAATCAAAACTAGTTAGCATATCATTTGTAATAGAAAGGATTTAATGACAATTTCTGGTTATGGTTACACTTAAAATAGTTTCAAAATAGATGTATGAGATGATAACTTATACCATTAATCGTACCCAGCATGAATGTTACCTGAGGAATAGAAAGTGAGAGAGAGAGAGAGAAAGAGAAAGAGACAAAGTGAAGAAGAGAGCAAAGAAGAGAAGAGCCAAAGAGAAGGCCCTCAAGAAGAGAGAGAGCCAGAGAATAAAAGAGACAGAGCAACAGTTACAATCTTCTTTTTATCTCTTCCTTGACCATGTGACTAAAACCCTAATGTGAGACATTCAAACTGACCAATCAGATAATTACAACTTCCCCCACTGTACTGAAGGCGTGACACACATTTGGCCTACAGGCCTTCAGTATCTCTTTGTCTTTAGGAATTCCAAATGGCCCTTCTGATAAGAAAGATGGGGGTTGAAAACAGTAAAGCAAATTTCAAATATCAAATATCTTCGATTATTTTCAATCCTACAAAATAAATAACTGCAATCATATTGTTGATGCTACTTCATAAAAAATCCCAATGGGGAAATATACTGCAATTCCACTGTGGTACAGCGTTGCCAAATGGAAACATTGATATTTTCTCAATTTACAGTAAAACTATGTTAGACAAAGTTGATTTGTGAATAAAAATATCTAATTTACTTATCAAAGATGCTGCAAAAAAATCCCCTTTGAGAAGAGATGTTCAGAAATGTAGATTATTAAAGCAATTTCTGGAGTCTTCTGTGTGAGGGTGACCGGGGGAAAGAGAGTTTTGGAGGGACATTCAGATGTCATTTGACTTAAAAACAGCACATCATTGGCTACCTTAAGGCCTGCCCTTTTAATTCCCATAGTGCAATATATTGTATATTTTTCTGAATAACAAGGAAATGAGTAGAAATTAATTCTTGCCATATTGCAACTCTGTACTATAAAGGTTTAACAGCGTTATGTAGAATAGTAACAACAGGCAAAACACAGAGGCAACAACAGACACCGCAGCACAGTAATACTGATGTACAGTAATTTGGTCACAGGAGTGTTTATCGAGGATTTGGCAATGGCTTCTAATGCAGCACATGAAATCATAAACACGAAGGGGAACAACTTGTTTTACAAATAAAGATGACACATATTCAGAGCTGGGGTCTGTTCTTCGTACGCCGCTAACTGAGTTAACTGGATTTGATTGTTGTCGATTTTGCTTGATCTTGGATAGTTTGGTTCTTTGACGCTCATCCTGGACTTGCTGTCATAGCAACAGGTCCATAAGCCTAAACTTGCTCGGGAGCAGCTTATTTCATGTAAACAGGATTAGATTGCATCTTTTTAAGCGGCATTGACCCTTAAAATATGTCCCAGCCACTGCTACTTTTATTACAAGAGTTCCTTACTGAACCAGGGGCAATAATCATTTAAAATAATAATAATAATAATAATAATATAAAAATGAATGTGAAAATAATATTATAATGTTGTGTAGTCCATAGACACACTTGATTGAGATATTTATGATTCATGATGGAATAATTACTTTATAATTTTATTGGAGTCTTATACACACATGCTGTACAGCTAATCTGAGCCGTGCATTAATTTGAATGTTGACAGATATTAATTATGGGAGTGGCTTGATGCAGTGCAGGAGATGCAGATAACTTGATCTTGACCCTTAAGAAACTTTAATTAATGCTGTCACTCATGTATCAAATCTGCTTCAAATATAAAATTAAAAAATGAATTGCTAATTACAACATTGAAATAAAAATGTAAAGGCTGTACAAATACTAAAAATCGTATACGAAATATAAATAATTTGGAATCATGTTTAAAATAAAAACAGTGCACATTTAATTTATCTTTTATGTCGTTTCCAGAGGGGTATTGCACAAAAAGCAAGATAAGGGATTAACCTGGGATTTTCCAGTTATCCTGGCTTTCTTAATTCTACCTTTGTACAATAGCCCTCAGGTCCAGAAATTCGTCAATTTTTTCGAGAAGGTCCTCACTGCTGAATACAAGATCCAGGGGGCGTGGTTGGATCCAGATCCAACTCCTCCCACTTTATATGTCGTGCTTCGTCAGGTGAACCAGCATGTTTGTGAAGTTGCAGCCGTGCTCGATGGTTGACGGTTGATGGTGGTATGTAGGCCGAGGAAGAAGGGGGGAACTTTTTTAAATTATTAGTAAAGATGCCCACCTAGACTTCTGCAGCGAGTTCTGCCAAATCTGTGCTGACCTTATTTGAGTGTTGTGTGCATGATGTAATGCCCTGGTAGATTTGAAAGTGTGAAAGGATGAATGAGTGATTTATCGTTTGTTTTTGTTTTTTTTCCTTTCCTTATGTTTCGTGTTAAGTTTCCCTACTGTACTCAGTGTCTGTTTTACCTTGTGTGTTAATAAAGTTTTTTTTCTATTTCATTGTGCTGTTAATGCATTTTGCATGCATTTATGTGAGTGAGATGCTCTTATTATATTATATAAATTAAGTCAGATGCCCATGTGAAGTAATTTATGTATAAAATTGCAGAGGACAACCTGACTGCTGCAATACTTTAATCACAAACATTTTTATAATAATATGCATAATCAGTGGTGGAAAAAGCACACATTTTCTACTACAAGTAGAAAGAGAACTTGATTTAATATTACTCCGATATATGTAGAAGTGCCTATTTATTCATCTACTTAAGTCAAGGTGCATGTGGACTACTGAGAGTGGTAAAGGATCAGCCAATCAAAGAATACACATCTTTTTAAGAAATATTTATTCTTGCATGTAACAAGGAATTACGGGCTTTTCAAGGAAGGTGAAGGGTAAGATTTTTTTTTTTTTGTTATGTTTTGCAATAAAAGCAAACGTCTCTCCAAATGAAAATATTCTAATAAAATACTTGGTTATTGCCCACCACTGTACGTAATTATAGGTGCACATTCACACAATGTATACACTACAGTGTTTGTAACTAACCATTTTAAACGTTATTAAAATAATTAAGTTTGTTTTTCCGTCAAAAGAATAACTTTCTTTAGTACCGACTCAATGCGGAAGCGCTAGAGCAACAACGCGAGTAATTATGACGTGCATTCTGTCGACCAATCAAAATGCAGTGGGAGGAGTTCTGGTTCTAGCTCCACCCCCTGGATCTCGTATTCTGCAGTGAGGGGCTACTGAGTTTTTCGGCAGGTGTTTTTTTTTAATTATATGATGTCATTACGTTGCTGTCTTGCCGCCAGCCAATCGCTGCATTGCTGATCGTGGTTTCGAGTATCGTTACATCTGTCCTTTTCAGGGAACTCGAGAACGCGCAGTAATCTCACACAACTTCATCCAGATATTTTAATCAAATCTGCAAATTCGTTTGAAGAATCAAATTAGCCAGAGTTCAGTTATCACGATTAGAAGATCTGGGATCTGTCAAATCATCTCAGATGTATTAAGCGAGGGAAGAAGAACGGACTCCAGTTCTCTTACCGTAATAGCCGGTGTATGCGCGAACCACGAAATAACGTGGCGGCTAGATTGACAAGAGAGTGTTGGATATGACTCGATGACAAATGCTATTCTTCGCTCCTCAAACACATAAAACATTAGTTTTCATATATAGTGATTATTGAGTAAAGAAAACGTTCTACTTATTCAAAAAAATTGTTCTTTATTTACCCTAATATTGTAAACAAGCAGAGATCTCTCTCTCCAACACTTCATTCACGACAGAGGAGTGTGGAGTTATGACGACGAGGTTTGACCTTTTTTACTGTCTACTTTTGACTGACAGTTTGAAAAGACAATGGAGAAATGATGTTTAGTCACAAGCTCTTTTTAATACTAATTTTCATTAGTTAAATTTAAAAGTTACTCATAGTCAGTAGAATGTCTGTTGAGGAGTATAAAGTGTTACCAGATAGCTATTAAGCAGACAGTCTACTAATGACTGCTAGTTTACATGTAGTTGCAAATAAAATAGTGTACTTTTAAACTAACTAACTTTTATACTTTCAGTCTAATTTTTATGTACTTCTCTGAAATATACTTAAAATTGCACTTAAGTATCCTTGACTGATGTAGCTATAATTAAGTATTCTAAGTAGGCTATACTTGGCTTGTAGTTGTGTTTACTCTTTTGACTGCTTATTAAATACTTATAGTTTTACATGCTGTCTTATAAACTTACATTTTTTGAAAATATTGATTTATAAAGAAAACAGATATGTCCCTAATTCTGAGAATGAGAATTTTTCCCTGCGTCCCAATGTTCATACTATCCATCCTAAATAGTATGTGAGATTAGATTAAGTGTGTCCCAAAGCATAGTATGTTGAAAAGAGTATGATTTTCGAAGTGTGGATCCATGCACACTCTAAAGGCTAATATTGGTCACAATCCATTGCGCTTTGGAGGAGGATTTGGTTCAGAACTACAAACACAAGTAAAAAGTGTTAAAAACTACAAAACATGGCAGATATGCCCGACTGACTATGAGAGGTTTAGATAAAGGTTTGAGTGATAATAATCAAATATGTATTTAATGTTATCCATGTTATATTTCATCTGCAATAACAATGTGGACTTTTATAAAGATCCGTTTGGCCGTTAACTTTTAAATACATCATTATGCATTAATATGAGGCGAGTTATCCGTATGAAAGACCCACGACTGCAGATCAACGTGCTGCTACATTTCTCTCCAATACGGTAGGAAATTAAATTAAATGTGGAGGATTTTAACTGACAAGATGATTGACAGGCCAGTTTACAGTGACAGGATGCGTGTAACTAAGCGACAGAAAGCAACCTTTAAAAACACAATTGTATGACATGATAGTATGTCTCAAAGCTTGCCTACTCTTTTGCTACACACTCAAAAGTATCTATTTTTTCTTCACAAAAAGTGCACATACTTTTAGGGCATAGTATAAGTAGGCGAATGCAGCATTTGTGTCAGCTGCTTTACTCATTTCCCGCCACTGACTGAATTTTCCGGCTATCCATGTTTACACTGTTTCGACTGGACTCGATCTACTCCATCTGTGTTTTGATCATCGTTCTGAATCCCACCCGGACATAACATTAGTCTTTGACAAAATGCTATTTTCTCAACTTTTTGTTTTTTTTTATGAAACTTGCCCACATTCAAGTGTAGAATGCATGAAGCTAGAATAAAATGTTTTTAAAATGGGAAGAGTTAAAGTACAGTTAAAGGTATATTTCAAGAAATTAAAACCTAAATGGGAACATAGTAGTATACTTAAAGTGCAAAAATAATATATAAATAAATATATAAAAGTATGATATGCTCACTTTAAGAAAACGTACAACTTGCTGTATAAAACTACTAAACTAGTAGTTCCTTTTCGAGAGCGGTCACTTCAACATTGCGTCAGCTGACGCTGCACGAACTCCATCCCTTCTCCACTTTTCTGAAACCTTATAGGATAGCGGCAGTAAAATTAACTGTATGCAAATGCATGCAACTGACAAGCCTGTGGGAAGTATAAAATGCCAAGGAGCGATAACTGCATCAGAATCTTCTTCTTCACGCTGCTGCCATCGTCGAAGACGCAGCAGAAGAAACTTCACTCTTTACAGCATTCGATGGCTTCATTCTGCAGAATCTGTGCAGACCCCATTGACCCGCCGGACCTGCACGAGCACTGCATCGCCGGCCTGGCCCTGGCCCACGCTGAGGCTGCCTTTTCTGAGTCATACTGTGTCCATTGTGCGGACCTGCTGGTTCGTGTCATATTGCTCGTGGCCTTACGGGGACGAGGCCCACTGTCGCCAGCAAGTCGCTGGTGGGCCTTCACCTCCTTCGGGACAAAGATGGCGACTCAACCCCAGGCCGTCGTCCTCTGCCAACGCCCCATTCCTTTTCGTGGACGAGAGTTTTCGCCTCCCCCAGCCCTTCCAAACCCTGCAGACTGACCGCCCACCTCACTGACGAGGCCTATACACTTCTGCCGGCGAAGCGGCATCTGCGTTGCACACGATGGCGGTACTGCAGGTATTCCAAGCAAAGATACTGCTGTCCATGGACAGTGGCGGCGTCACCGTGGATGAGATGAAAGACCTGTGATGGACTTTGCACTGATGGCTACTAAGCCATTGGCCAGTCCATAAGCTTTATGGTGGTCCTTCACAGGCACCTATGCTAACCCTAGCTGACCTGAAGGACACCGACCGCAAGACACTTCTCAATGCATCGATTACTCCCTCCCGCCTGGTAATGCCTTGGAGTCAGTTGTCGAGCGCTTCTCTGAGGCTCCGAAACGCGAAGGCGATAAGTCACCTGATCCCCAGGCACACGTTCCAGCGTCCCGCCCTGAGCCGAATGTTCGCCGCAAGCAGTGGACGGAATCCGGAAAGAAGCGCCACGAACCGAAGAGGAGCCCGCGCGACGATAGCGGGCCGTCCCCGGCTGCCAAACCGCCTTCCTGATGGTCCTGCAAAGAGGAGGAAAGAGCTCGCTTGAGGCCCGGCCCCCAAGCGCCGTATTCTGCATCATGTCCATTCATGTTCCTACGGTTGACAAATGCGATTGTTCTGGTTTCTGTTTGTTCAATAAAAACACACCTTCACAAAAAGAGCTATTTCCTCCTCTTCCTGTCGATTCTGCGTCGCTCGCCCTGCTTCATTTTCGCTCCTTGGCATTTTATACTGCCCGCAGGCTTGTCAGTATTTGCATGCATTTGCAAACTTAGCGACAATTGGCCAGTTAATTTTACTGGTGTTATCCTATAAGGTTTCAGAAAGTGGAGAAGGGTTAGTTCCCGCAGCGTTAGCTGAAGCAATGTCTCGTTTCCACCTCTCAGGGGACCGAGGTTACGATAGTAACCAGAGACGTTTACTGAGAGTATATTTCGACGTGTACTTTCATAAACTAAAAAAATGTGCTACAAGTATAGTAATCTACTAGTATACTTATAAGTTCACTTGTAGTACAGATGCAGTACAAATGAGAAACGTAGTTGTGCACTTAAAGGTTACACTTATACTACACTTAAACGTATACTTTTCTATACTAAAAAGTGGGCCAATTTAGTCCCAAGCAGTATTGAAACAGTACACTTACAAGTCTAGTACATTGATATTAGTGTACTTACTACATAAATCATACTTAAAAATATACTTGCACATTACTTCAATTTACTTCATAAAATGAACTTGAAGTATACTGCTTTTTTGTAAGGGTACGTATAGTTAGTAGAATGTCTAAAGTGGACAATACAAATAAAGTGTTACCTTTTTTTAATCCCAGAGTCTCAGAAGATGGCATTGAGGTGAGAATAGGGAGAAAATGGAGAGTACAGCCAGCAAAGGAAGCTTGTGAAATCCGGCTTGAGGAGCCAATGAGTGTTGAGACACTTAAAAAGCAGGACAGGGCAGCAGCATTGCTGAGTTTGAGGAAAAGGAAAGATGCAACCTGGTCCAGGAGGAACCAACTGGAGATGAAGAAACAGAGCCAGTAGGACGGCAGAGACGGCAAAGGCATGAATGAGGTGGGAAGCAGCAACAGGTCACTTATGTGCTATAAATTCATTTTAGACTAAAAACTAAGCATGGTCTGAATGATGCATTTTTAAAAACAAATTCGGGAATCTGAAAAATGCAGGATTAAAAAAGACTATCATGAAAACGATGAACAGTGTATTTTATAATGTCAAATAAAAATGGAATGATATGAGATCTAGAGATACATGTATGCATTTAGCAAACACTTATCTAAAGAGGAACAAAAGCAATTCGTCAAAGAGCCAACAAAAATCACAATATACTGTACAATTCCAGGTTTATTAGACAATTTAATGTTTGTTTCTAAAACAAAAATTAAAGCTCAATATCATATATAATTTCCAGCAACCAAAGAGCAGTCTGAACTGTAAAACCATGTTACATATAGCAAATTGTACTTATTATATACATTTTAAATACACAATTTCTCACCCTGACCCCTGTCCAGTTCACCTTATTCCTCTTTCTTGAGTATTAAACAAGAGGACTGTCTTCCCACCCAGAAACCTGGCAGAGTTTTCTCCTTTATGGGATTCTTAAACCTGTGAATAAGTTTCACTTCTTTCTTCTTTGAATCTTCCTCTGTCTCCACGGCGTAGAAGCAGAGCAGGCCTGCGGGCTGATCCACATAGACGCCTATAGTGCAGCACTGAGGCACGTCTGTCACCTTGCTGTTGATTCCTTTATGCCAGGCGTCGTAGCAGGATCCGGCCCAACCCAGACCCCAAGACTCCTCGTTCTCCCCGAGGCCACAGGGCCCGTCACCTGCCCTCCTCCTTGCACCCTCGTATGCCGCCCCTATAACCACCCAGCCCGAGTAGAGCACCTCCCAATAACAGCGCGCCGCCCAGATAGACTCCTTACACAGCACCTGCACAGACACACGCAGAAATGTTTTATTATTTTGGAAATGGTGCATGGAAGAGACAAAGATGTGGAGTGTGTTTGTGTGAGTTGTGACCCATTCGTGATTTTGAGAACGCTTGCATAGTATATATTAGTAGTAGTAGTAGTAGTAGTACACTTTTATGGTTATTGCTCACTATATTAAGTATTAGATCTTTTAAGATAGCAAAATTAAACTGTTTTTATGACTGTATTTGACAGTATTGTCAAATAAATATGTCCAATCAGATAAGCAGTTAACCAACAAGTTAATTAAGTAAAACTATTCTCTTAAAATTCCAGTTCAGCTTCAAACCAATGGGCTCAATGCAAGTTCACATTTATGATTTAAAAGGGAACCAGGTCTTAAATTCTGAATTTCAAAAAGTCCATCTGTCTGTGTGTGTGTGATTCACCTGAGGGCTGTGATCAAATCTCTCTGGTTTGTCCAGGTAAGGACACACCTCATCTGTCATGCGGGACACTTTAGCCCCGCCCTCTGTCAGCCACAGCACTTTATTGGCAGTTCGTTCATCCAATGAAATATTGAGCCAGTCTAGGATGAAAGAAACAGGCCCGTTACGCTAGTTATGTTCAGTCCAGTGTTGTTTTACGATCATTGATATAATATTATAGTTTTTGTTTATATTTTGAAGTTGATTTTTATGTTTATTATCTTCTGTTTTCATTTTAATTGTAGTTAAAGTAGTAACTTTGTTGTGTTTTTGTCTTTTTTTTTTATTTATTTAGTTTTAGTTTGTAGTTTTAGTTATTTTTATACAAAAATGAAATGTTTTCTTGGCGACTAGCTGATGTAAAATAAGTTTAAGGATTTTTATATTGGACAGGAGCAGGTCAGTACTGGTTTAACTAGTATCTGATTCTTGTTCTGTGTGTGAGACTCACATTTAAGCAGCTCCTCTCTGGACGTCGGCTCTGGGATGTTCGGCTCATAAACTGGAAGCTTTTCTTAAGAGGGAGAATGTGAGAAATATCAGTGTAGATTTAGACTATATGTGATAAAGATCATTTTTAGGCATGCAGAGGGGTTTAGATAGATCGATGTTTAGTCCATCATACCAGCAGGAGTATTTCCGGCTTTGATTTTCCTTCCTGGAAGAAAGTAAAAAGATGTTGAAATGAGTTTGATCAATAAAGTTTGTGCCAATAGATGAACCTTTGAAGTGGACAAACTATGGCAATTTATCTTGTCAATTTAATGTATGTGTTTGTCTGTTCTCAGTCAGCCGGCGAGGACTCATCTCTGGAAACAGCATCAGACACGTGGCATGTACTGTAACTGTGTGTGTGAATGTGTGTGAGTGTAACCCACTGACCCAATAGCCCAGTTTATTAAACACTTCAGACTTCTGATAATGTGGAAACTTGATACATATAGTAGAGCAACACACCGACACACACACTGATTATGTGCATCTGGATAAATCACATCATACTTCAGTTGAATCATTCATCACTAATTTACATGAAAGTTTTTTTGCACTTCTCTTTGCATCAAAATGATTGACAGATTTGCTATAATTACATGACATTCATGGATTTTACGGGACTTTTTTATTTAGACTTCAGAGTTCAGAGCAGCGTTATTTTAGTATCATAGCTTTTGTTAATATTTTGAATTAGATTTTATTTTTACATTTTAATTTTAGTTTAAAATGTAATGCGTAAAACTGTGTGTGTTAGAAACATTCTGAGGATAGTTCTGAATTATGATAGTAATGCTTTACCTGTCTTCTTGGTTTGAGGCGTCATGATTCTTTGGCTTGAAGGCATTTTGATGATTGAGGTTGAGTTTGTCTGTATGTAATGTGTCTGGATATTGACTGTGTTGTGTGTAAGGCACAGCGGCTCTTTTATAGTGGACATATAGTGGGCACATGGCCATTATAACCGTAAGGAGGGCGTTTCCAATGTCAAACTTTGGCCAAATAAAGGCAGCACATCAGAAACACAAATGCACAGACAGACGCATCACTGAAGCTGATCACATACCAGGTCAAATGACACACACACATTTTTCCTGGTTATCTAAAGGGGTGCTTGCTGCAAATAAAACATAGAATAATTATTAATTGGCTAATTAGTAGATTCCCAAACATAATCCTAAAGAAACCTAAAGAAATCATAGTTTTACGTAAAATTTTATTTATATTTATTTTTAATATCTTATTATTTATCATATTTCCATTGAGTATTAAATCGAGCATTTGTTAACTTTTTCACACATTTGACCCTATAGATTTTGGCTACAGATTCACAGACACGTTTTGTTTCTGTCCATTGTATTCAGTTGTTTTTATCTATCTTCAAAGAAAGGTTTCTGTATTTCTAGGTTTTCATTATTTCATTATTAGGTCATCATAGGGAAGGTTGACTGTTCCCCATGTGGGCAAAAAAAGCTCACGTTTGTGCACATGTGAATGACACTAATGACAAAGTGACATTGAGAAAGTATCGCAGAGTAAAGAAAACAAAGGTGTGTGTGTACATGTACATGGGGACTCGTGTCAAATTGAGGTCCCCATGAGGGTAGGTTTAGGGGTAAGGGTTAGTGTGTGTGTGTGTGTGAGATGGGTAGGTTTAGGGGTTGGGTGTGTGTGTGTATGTGTGTGTGATGGGTAGGTTTAGGGGTAGGGTTAGTGTGTGTGAAATGGGTAGGTTTAGTGTGTGTGTGTGTGTGTGATGGGTAGGTTTAGGGGTAGGGTTAGTGTGTGTGTGTGTGAGATGGGTAGGTTTAGTGTGTGTGTGATGGGTAGGTTTAGGGGTAGGGTTAGTGTGTGTGTGTGTGTGATGGGTAGGTTTAGGGGTAGGGTTAGTGTGTGTGTGTGCGTGTGTGTGTGTGTGTGTGTGTGTGTGTGTGTGTGTGTGTGTGTGTGTGATGGGTAGGTTTCGGGTTAGTGTGTGTGTGTGTGTGTGTGTGTGTGTGTGTGTGTGTGTGATGGGTAGGTTTCGGGTTAGTGTGTGTGTGTGTGTGTGTGTGTGATGGGTAGGTTTAGGGGTTGGGTGTGGGTGTGTGTGTGTGTGTGTGATGGGTAGGTTTAGGGGTAGGGTTAGTGTGTGTGTGTGTGTGTGTGTGTGTGATGGGTAGGTTTAGGGGTAGGGTTAGTGTGTGTGTGATGGGTAGGTTTAGGGGTAGGGTTAGTGTGTGTGTGTGTGTGTGTGTGTGTGTGTGTGTGTGTGTGTGTGTGTGTGTGTGATGGGTAGGTTTAGGGGTAGGGTTAGTGTGTGTGTGTGTGTGTGTGTGTGTGATGGGTAGGGTTAGTGTGTGTGTGTGTGTGTGTGTGTGTGTGATGGGTAGGGGTAGGGTTAGTGTGTGTGTGTGTGTGTGTGTGTGTGTGTGTGTGTGTGTGATGGGTAGGTTTAGGGGTAGGGTTAGTGTAAGGGGAGAGAATATACAGTTTGTACAGTATAAAAACCATTACGTCTATGGAGAGTCCCCACAAAGATATTAAACCCGACATGTGTGTGTGTGTGTGTAGCTGGCACAACTGTGTGGTACCTTTCAGAATTGACAGATTAAATTCCACAGACACATTCCTCTCACACTTTTATAAGATATATGATCCAGAGATTAGCAGGTCTAAAATACATACATGCATTGCACAGAATGTATGCGCATGTCTCCTCTGAAACTTTAACCTGACCGCAGAGCACTTATCCTTCACAGAGGAAACTAGTCAACATCCATGGATGATGAAAGTAAACCAGGGATAGTAATCATTGTTAATAATGTCTGTTTAAACCCATCTTTCACAATCATATTTGCAGGGCTTGACATTAACTTTTTTTGCTCACCAGCCACTGTGGCTACTAGTTTTCCAAAGTTACTAGCCACTCAGCATTTTCACTGGCCACAATTTTGTTGTTGGGTAGTTAAGGTTTATGTGATTAAAGTTGACTATAGTGTGCTAAAATTTACTTGAGCTTTTATAACCCTTTTAAATGTAAATAACCACTGTACACACCCAAATCAAGACTACATGAAATTTGATGAAACACTACACAACATTATCAAATATTTAGCCCTGATATTGTGTGTAAAGCTCTTTTATGAAAACATGCAGTCTATTAAGGCATAAAAAGAGTAGCATTTTTTTTAAAAAAGAGTAGCAATTTTTATGATACACAATTTCTGCCGTGCATATGCTAAGCAGTTTTGCCGTGCACATGACTATACGAACTAGACGCTAGGGATGTGATGATGAGGAAATTTTCCCACCGGTTAATCAACGTGTGACAACACCAGTAAATACCGGTATCACCGGCGGGGGCTTTTAAATCGCTAATTCTAAGCCGAAAGTAAAATGCGTGAAATGTGAGTGTTTTCAATGAATTCCTATGGAAGTTGTGCTTCCATAGGAATTAAGTAATAACGCGCCAGTGGACACGCACCGTGAATGACAGTGCGGCCGTAAATGCGTGCTCACTGTGCAGCCGTGAATGAATGAGAGTGCGGCCGTGCGCATTTTACTTTCGGTTTAGAATTAGCGCCAATTCGGGGGTGGGATGCTTGAATGGTGGGTTCATTAGCCTATTATTCTTAATGAAAAACACAACAAAACAGTACAATGACACACTCACTTAAATAGGTGCTTTTACATTTCGCTTTGAAACCAAATCTTCCGCGATCATCTTGTCAGTCAGCTCCTCACTCTCGTGATAAATGAAATCCGACTCCTGCTGCTGATGTGCTGCGACTCTCGTTCGGCTCACGCTGTATTAAGCAGACACGTTCTGTTTTTATTTGTAGTGTCTGTTCTCTAACTGAACGAAATGATTTTATTACTATAAAAAAAATCAAGTGATGTAACCGGTGTTGCGCCTGAACACCGGCAACACCGACTATCGCAGCAAGCCTACTAGGCGCAGATGATTGTCTTGACTGGATCATATACCAGCCATTTTCGACCTGACTTCCACTTTTTCTTTTCTTTTAGTTTGTTTCCATGGGAAAAATTTGATACAACTCCAGATCACAATTTAATAAAAACATTGTAAGTTACTAATGAATTATAACGCTTTTTTAATTTCCACAGTTATTCAAACAGCGAATAAATTAAAGGCGATACAGAAAGCAAGCAAAAAACATTTAAATTATCGTTATCACTGATTTCAGCACGAGTTTAGGCACTCTCAAAAAAAAACTTCCGACATACGGTAACCAATGAACCTGTCTACACTGTGAAATGAATCTCTTACTTACATCGTATGTAAATCTGTGCTTTGCTGCGTGCGTCTGAAGAATTCAGTCGGCAAGAGAGCACACTGAACAAAACTCTGGCGTTTCAGCGCCTCTGATTGGCCATTGCATTCCTCAGCTCAACAGAATCGTGTGATTTGTTATAATGCGCAACGCTGTAATGTGTGGTGGCGTAGTGTCAGATGCCTTTTGAGAAGAATAAAATAAAATCCAACCCACCAAAGTGGCTAGTGGGAGTGACTGTGTTACACGCCACGGCTGAAATCGGGTGTTAATGTCAAGCCCTGCACATCAGTATTGTTCCTGTTTCCACACCGAAGCTCATATTCTGTTTTACGGTTCTTTTATTTACATTTATTTTATTTTCTCTTTTTTACTTGTATCATTGTAAGTTTACTATAATAATGGATTGATTGCGCTCTCTCAGCTTTGTTTTTATGATTTTCATACGTCTGACCTTGACCTTGGATACTCTCGGATTGTATTTGATTACTCTGTGTTGAAATTCCTCCTGCTGTTTTTCATTCTGTGCAGATTTCTGACATTAATTCTTCTACACTAAAAGCACTGCATTTTAGCTTTTACAAAAAGGTAGTGTGACAAAATATTTAGTCAATATATTCAGGATTCTCATATTCATATTTCATCACTGAGCTTTATGTTGTTTGTTCAAAATTGTATTATTTGTACTTCACTCTAATTGAGATCCTCAGATTTTAGATAAACTGCTTTTTCCAAATGGTAGCCTAACTGTTAACTTATTTAAATTATGAATAACTTTAACTCGCCAATTTAGAAAAATTCAGTGATAGAAATGATATGAAATGTATAACAGCATTATTA